>ML685875.1:1180020-1211382 GCA_007922175.1 Pelusios castaneus | reverse complement strand
CTAAGGTCAAAAAGGACCAATATGATCATCTAGTCTGACCTCCTGCATAAGGCAGGCCACAAAAACCTCACCCACCCATTCCTTTAATAAACCTGTAACTGAGTTATTAAAGTCCTCAAATCATGATTTAGAGAACTTAAAGTACAGAGAATCCGCTAGCAAATGAGCCTGTCCCATGCTACAGAGGAAGACGAAAAACCCCGAGAGCCCTTGCCAATCTGCCCCGGGGAAAATTCCTTCCCGACCCCAAATATGGCGATCAGTTAAACCCTGATCATGTGGTCAAGAGTCACCAGCCAGACACCCAAGAAAGAATTCTCTGTATTAACTCACAACCCACCTCATCTACCCTCCCTTCTTAGGCCACTGGCATATCCAGCACCAGTAGTCAAAAATCGGTCAATTGCCAAACTAGGCTGTCCCATCATACTCAGGTCCAAACCCTGTTGTTTTGCAGAGTGGATGCAGCTCAGACTGCAGACCTGAGTCAGAAGGCCTACATAATGCAGTATGAATGCATTAGGACAATTGTGACATCCAGGGCCAGCAACTGTAAGTCCAGGTATACAATGCAGTGTGAATGTGAATCTGAACAGAGAAGTTTACAGTGCAGTGTAAACATTCCCGGAAACATCTCAGTCCCATAAAAGCTACACCGCAATTAATTCTTCCAGTCTCCTTATTTAATAAGCATCAACAGTATTCTCAATAAGGTACAAAATACAGAGGAAATCCCAGTATCTATTTACTGTCTCGAAAGAAAGATACAATATTAGACACTCTCTGAATGACTAGATGAGATTAGGTCAAAGGTGTGCAAATATCAATGAAGTTTTCTTATAGATTAGCCCTTCTTTCATTACTACTGATAGCCATGTATCCAGGACAGTTTGTTCTGTGTGAATTTGCCATCTAAGCTTTCTAAAAAATAGCTAAATTTCTTCTCAGCTGTAAAACTAATAAATGCCACTCAGACTCAAGTACTAACAGTGAAGGAGTTCTTCTGACATGATGCCAGCTGGAACCATATTGTTTTTTTTCTTTTATTTCAAAAGCCAAGGTAGATGAAGTGTTTTGTTAATCTAGACTTCCATACAAGAATAACTGTGAAGGTCTCCATAGACTAAACATATATCCTGCTGTCCCTGGACAAAGACTTTCTTGTATCCTACAGTTAATGAAAAACTTCAGCATGCTCAGGCAGAGCACATGCAGCAAATGTTTCTTATTTCCTTCCAAAAGATCAGAGTGTCCATAACATTTTCTAAATTCTCATGATATTGTAAGAGAAATTATCCCACCTGGGGGTGGGGGAGTTGAGCAGCTGGAAGGAGTATTTCTCTACACACACACAGCACTCAGAACAGTAAATCATTCACTAAGTGTAATGGGCCAGATCCTCAATGGAGTTCCAGGCGATTAGTGCTGCTTCAATGGTGCCAGCTTGACCAGCTAAATGAGAATTCCTACTAAATGTGGGAGAATACCCAGATGGCAGAGCCAACATAGTGGGCTCTTCACTACCACCCTTTTAGCCCATGGTAAGGGCACATGAGTATATGAGAAGGCAGAGTTAGGCCACAGCTGCATGTTGGTTCTCCTCTGAGTGGTAGAACAAGTCCTTGTAGCCATTGGCAGTTGGGTGAAAATCAGAACAGACCTCAGCTCAAATGTGCAGCAAGGGTCACAACATTCTGAGGGTGGCCACTGAACTAGAGAGACAGGAAAGTGGTGTCAAGCCACTTTTATTCTTTACCACATTCCCTGAGAGAGGTGTGATGTGTGCCAGAAAGACAAGGGAAAAAATGGAGATTGAAGTTGTCAAGATAGGAGAGGAAGGCCTGGATGAGAATTTGGGTAGTGAAGACAGAAATAAATGTTTGTATCTTGAAAATATTGGGGAGGAAGAAGCAACCAAACCTAGACATAGTCTGGACATGTGATGCTAGAGAGAGGACAGAGCTTAAGGTGTCATCTAGCTCACTGGATTGAGTAAGGTGGTTGGATGGTTGTTTTGCCAACAGTCAAAGAGAAATAGGGGAGTAAAGAGTGAATGAGAAGAAAGATAAAGAAATTGGTTTTATTCATGTTGAGCTTAAGTTAATGGGAAGACATCCATAAGGAGTTATCAGAGAGAGAGAGAGAGAGAGAGGCTGAAGCATGGGTGCTGGAAATAAGAGTTCAGAGGGTGCCTCTGGTTTGACGTGGTTTCTATGATATTCAGGGTTTACAATTTGGTTTCATGACACTTAGCATCCCTACCAAAAACTGTTCCAGCATTCTTGTGTTGAGGTGTGGGGGAAATGTCTGGAAAAGGGAGGGAGGGAGAAAGAGAGAGAGAGACTTGAGTCAGTGTAAAGGTTGTAACTGAAGTCATATAAACAAATAAGGTCACCCAGAAAGATGGTTTAGTGCGGAAAGAAAATAGTGGTATAGGGTTGAGCTCTGTGGAAATCACTCACCAAATGGAAAAGAGGAAGAGGAGGATCTATGAAGGAGACACTGAAGGAAGAAACAGAGGTAGGAAACAGAGGTAGGAAGAAGACAGTCTTGAAAACTAAGGAAGGACAAGATTTCAAGTAGTAAGATTTCTAAAGCAACTGATAAGTCAAGGATGACAACAAAGATGTTCAAAATGTTTCCTTCTAAACATTTCTGAATGACTTCATCTGCTCCATTACTTTCAGAAGCTACCTTTATGATGACCACAAATTCACTTTCTCCCCACCGTCCTGTTTCATATTTCTGACTGTCACTCCAGCATCAATTCTGATGCTCATTGCCATTTCAAACAGTCTTGATATTTTTCCCCCTCTACAATGAATTCCAAATGTGTATTTTCCTCTTTGTTCCTATTACAGAAATCTGGTTAAGTCATCTGGTCACTTCTTCCTTCTCTCCACATCTCTCCACTGACTTCATTTCCTTTTCTATAATGAGTTTAAGTCATTTGTCTGCACAATTCTGTCCATAGCTATATCCCTACTGTTATTTCTGGGTGCCCACCAACTTGCTTACTAAATATCCCTAACATTTGGATAATTACTTCTTTGAGTCCTCTTTCTGTTGTTGTGTTTACACTTTGTTATACCTGGAACTATCTCCCTTTCCCCATCGTGTACAAAGTAATTTTCCTTTTATCCTTCAAATCCCTCCTTCAAACACATTTCTTTCATATGCTCAGCACCTGCACCTCTTCGCATTAGAACTGTTTCCCAGTGTATTACATGTGTCTGAATTAGACTGCAAAACCTTCAGGGCAAAGATCTCATCTTCTAGGTGATTTTAGAGCACCATGTTCACTCACAGTTCTGGCCCTTTTCAATTCTTCCTGTCCTGCAGCAAGGAACTGTATTTCCCACAGGCATTCAGTATTACTCAATATAATTCACCCTGAATGTGCAGGAAGAATTTTAAAGAGTCATGATTCTAAAATACTTTAAAATTATTAAACAAAGGATAACACTCTGGATTGGTTCATTGTCCTTATTCTATCCTGAATGTATTAATTTCATTATACCAACTCCTATTTCACCCACTCTCTCAAAAATAATGGAAAAGTTCACTTGCCGGATGTTTTCCTTTGTACCTGGCTTTCACACATACACTTTTGGAGAATATATCAGTTCACTTTAAACAAATGAAGTGAGTGGAATACTGTACCCTGTAATGTTATTGTACCATTGTACAAATATAATAAAACATTAGTCATGTAAAGCAACATGGGCCATTTACCTTCTTTAATACTAGTCCCTCCTTAGGCATCTTGCAATTGCTTCCTGTTTCTTTATAGGGTGAGTGACCCTTTGTACATTTCAGGTATTCTTGTTATAGGCATTCCTGGGTCTATAACCTAACAAGAGACTTCCTGTAAAGTTCACAATAGTTTTAGCATGTGGCATATAAATGTAAACAATTCTGAACCTTGAGTCTCTATAATGTTCTACTGGCATCTTCCAAAAGGTATTGTGAGCAGGTTTCAAAGTTTAGTTTCATTTTAATTGTATATATTTTTTAAAAAAGTTACAACCCTAAAAGTTATTTCTCAAGATCCCCAGTGAGAGGAATTCATGTGCATTTGATTCTTCTACTATTATTGTCTACAATGGAGCAGTCTAGTTTAACATAACCAAATTTGCCTGTGGTTGACATTACACTGCTGAGCTGTGCTCCAAAGGGGCCCCCTGTGCATTAATAGAGAGGGAAGATCTGGGGTTTGGAGAGTGGTCCCATGGATCAGTCAGGCACTTCTCTCTCTGAAGGGTGCCCAGTGGCTCTAGGGCTTTTGCAGCCCTGGAATTATAGCGGTAATCCACTCCCTACCTCACAAACACTGAAGAAATCAATCAGCATCTAATCTGGGTACTCAGGCTGGGTCAATGGGAACAGGATTTCCCCTCCTAGGAGCAGAAATGTAGAGCCTCACACTCAGCTGTAGCCAAAGGGGGTGTACAAAGTAACTCAGAAAGGTGCTCTCTCTCTCTCTCTGTGGATTTAGAATTTGATGTCATCAGGGCATATGCTGATCATGCCTGGACTTCCCTCTCCCTTACATCCCTTTTCCTTTCCTGTTTTGTCTTTAAGACTGTAAGTGCTTTGGAGCAGGCACTCTGTCCTCTCTTGACTTTGTAGAGCACTGAGCATATTTTGGGACAGAACCAGAGACAAAAGCTGGTCAGAAAATTATGTTAAAAAGGACATTTTCCCCCTAAAAGTGGAAATCAAACATTTAGAAAGATTTTGAAAAATGGGGCCTTGCTTCCTGACCATCACTACTGTTAAGAAATAATAGCAATAGCAATTGTACCAGAGGCATCAGGCACAAAGGAAGAGAGGTTGGTGTGATCTAGTGCTGGCTGTACAGAAGTGAATTTGGTGCATGCTGAGTGAAAACTGTCACCTTCTCTCTTTTTAGAGGCCTCTATTGTTATTAACATGTTTCTGTCTGATGCAATATTTTCTTTGTGGAGAGCTATTTTCACACTACAGGTACTAAGCATGAGGATTATGGAGCCTTGGCATTGGGAGATAGTGACCACACATAAACTATGCTGTCTGGCAATGTCTGTAGCTGGTGCCAGCCCAAATCAGAGGACCGAAGCCTCCTCCAGCTCCATAACATCATTTTAGGCTGAGAGAGCATATTAGGCTCTTTACCTTGTATACTTGGGCTATGTCTACACTAGAAAAAGTTAGGTCAACTTTGTTAAGTCGACTTAATAAGGTCGACTTTAGAGTCGACCTTAGTAAGTCGACTTAACAAAGTAGTTTCACTTGACTGGGACTTAATAAGTTGACCTAACTTCCCTTAGATTGACCTAAGAAAGTGGATTTATGCGTCCACACTGGCCTTAGGTTGACCTAAGGAAGGGTTAGGTTGACCTAAGCAGGGATAGTTCTAATACCCTGCGGTTCTTATTAAGTCAACCTAAACATTCATTAGGTTGACTTAAGGAAGCTCCTTAAGTCGACCTAATGAAAACCCAGTGTGGACGAGGATTAAGTTAGGTCAACTTAAGCCTCCTTAAGTCGACCTAACTTACCAATGTAGATATAGCCTTGATTAGTACTTAAAAAACAATGCATTACAAAATGATGTTCCTCCCTATACCCTAGACCATGGAGTGGATCTTCCCCTTGACTTATAGAAGGCAAAAATCTTATCTGACACCTTTAGTCTCATTTTTCATAATAGTTCCTTGAAAAGAACCATGCGGATAATTTAGATAACCACTCAGAAAAGACTAGGATGCCGCTTTCTACTCCGGTTAGGAAGTTGCATGTTTGCAAACGCGGAATCCTTTTTAGAAATTAGTACACTGTTATGGATAAAGCTTATACTGCAAATAGCCAGGCTTATTTATGTGATACAAAGAATGCCCTGAACTTTACTCAGAGTTTGTTTGTGTTGTGGGGAAACTATGTATGTTATTATCTGGAAGAGCACAAAGCATAACACTGTGATGAGACACCACCCCACAAAAAAGCCACAAAGAACACTCTGGTCCTAAGATAGTAAAGTAGGTGGCAAAGTGCATACAAGTGTCTCACCTCTCCCAGTCTTTTTACAAGCATCTCTGTGCTGTGCTGTAAGGGAAAATAAGCTAGTCTCGATCAGGATTCTGCAGTGCTGGACTTACATATGATGTCTCTTTCCTGGCCTCCCTCTCCCCTACCTGTAAGCTTCTGCTTCTTTTCATGAGATTTTCAACACTCTCATCCCCTTTTATAAACTTGCCATTTTAAAAATTGTTTTATTGCCACTAAGTCGCACCCTTATACCTCTGAACACCAAACGCAAAGGGAACCAAGTGAGCATGCAATCAATAGGCTCAGCTCACTTTTCTAGACAACCTACACTAATTCCACAATTTCCATTTCTTGTGGTCAACTGGTGCTGACTGTCTATATTCATTGCTCATCGTCTGTAGTTACAGCATTTTCCCTAGGTCTAGGAAAGTAGAGCAATTGGATTTCTCCAAAGCTGGCATTTTTGCCGCATGCTACTTGACACTGGGGAACTTGTCAAAGAGATATCATAAAATATTCCTTCCTTATCCCCATTACTTGCTCCAGGAGTGAGACTATCAGCTCCATAACAGAAATGCACGGACTGATATTATGTTCAGATCCCCCACCATGGTACATGAAGTTAAACTAATATCTCACCCATCAGGCTAGCAACAGTTTTTAATAATCTTCATTGCCACACACTTCGCAAACCCTGGAACACATAGGGAGGGAGCACATTTATAAATATGAAGTCAAACCTCTCTTTGTCTCTTTTACTGAATACTGGAATCTGAGGCCTCTATATAGTCAAGATATTTTTTTCCCTGTGCAATTTGGGGACTTGCTATGTATTTCTGAAATCTGAATCATGACATAAATATGCTCAGTATTATGTTTTAATGTTTCTAGTTTGTTTTCGTGGTATCCACATTGTACTGATTCATTGGAACTAACCTCAATTGTAAATTGGAATTAAGTTAAAAAAAAAAATCAGGTATGGCTAAAGAGTTCACAGGCATAATTTTTCACAGGAAAAATACCTCACCCAGTCCCTGAAACCATTCTTCCATTTCCAGCAGATTTAGATAGGTAACTCACCAGCTCAATCCAGTTGTTCTGTGGAATAGGAGCGGCCAACCTTGCATGAAGCACCTCTTCTAAAGAATTGTGGCAGCAGATGGAATATACTAAGTGACAAATGGACTGCTGCCCTTCTCCTTCCTCTTTATTAATGTTTTGTGGGTTTTCTTAACATTATTTCCCTGCATTTTGAATAAAGTAACATTACACTAAGTAGAATGCTGACTTAACGCAACTACAGTTTTTCCTCAAAGGATCTCTATTGTTGGTAGTAAAGCAAGGTCTACATATCTGCAAAGTCTTTTTAGTCCTGTGGTATTCATCATTGAGTTCAACATGGAGTCTAAAAAGGACAAGTAAATAGGATAGCATGTGATGTATAAGTGGACATGTGACAGAATTGCTAGGTGCTTTGTGTCTTCTATCCATCAGGTACTGCAGTCTGTCACTCACTCCCAGGGCTGGATTATCAAAGGGGCTTTAGGGGCTTAAGCCCCGGGCCCTGGCCAAAAGGGGGCCCCGGGCTCCAGTCCCTAAAACCGTTTTTATGATCTGCAGTCCCCCACTCAGTGCCGGCAGGGCAGGAGCTAAAGCCCTTCTGTCTTGCCGGCGCTTTGGGG
Organism: Pelusios castaneus; assembly: GCA_007922175.1. Lineage (NCBI taxonomy): Eukaryota > Metazoa > Chordata > Testudines > Pelomedusidae > Pelusios > Pelusios castaneus. Next base: position 1,203,670 of record ML685875.1, on the reverse strand, counting down.
AGGAAGGGGGCGAGCCCTAGTGCCAGAGGGGAGAGGGTCTGCTCTCCCACCCTACCCCTGGGCTGGCTGATCCACCCCCGAGGGGATGGTGGTGCAGCCTCTGCTTTAGGTGAGCCTCCAGCCTAGTGCTGCGCAGCTCTCCAGGGCCGGTGACCCTGGGGTGGCTTCATGGGGGCTGCTGCACCACACACCAGCTGCCTTCACCCCCAGTAGACTGGCCGGGGTGAGAGTGCTCTCAGGCCCCAATGTCCCCCAGCAACAGGGGGAGGGAAGGGTCCAGACTGTGCAGTGGGGGGGCCTGCGGTGGGGGTGGGGACCCCCCAGAAGGGGGGCCACCATAAGGGGAGGGCCGGGGCCCCCAGGCAGGTTAATTTGGCCCTGCTCATCCCAGATTAATCCCCTCAGATTCCTGTTCCACTCTAAGGCTATGTCTACATTTGAAACGTTAAGTCGACTTTATGAAGTCAACTTAATAAGGTCCACTTTAAAGTTGACTTAAAGTGGACCTTATTAAGTCGACTTAACAGAAGTGGACTTAACTTTTCAAGGGTGGACGTGGCCCCTTTTTTACCTTATTGAGTCGACTTTGTGTTTTAAGTCAACTTAAAAAGGTCCCCCTAGGCACTACTCCGCGTCTCCACTGGCTTAAGTCAATTTAAGCGCTAGTTTGAATTAAAACAAGGTGTTATTAATTCGAACTAACTTTTCCTTAATCCGACTTAAGGAGCAGCTTAAGTTGACTTAAGGAAAGCCCAGTGTAGATGCAGAGTAGATTAAGTCTATTTAAGCCTCTTTAAATCGACTTAATTTGTAAGTGTAGACGTACCCTAAGACACATATACACATACAAGCCAATTCATCTCTTGTATAATTCTGTTCATTTCAATGGAGTTAAACTATTTGAATTTGATCATATGTTTTCTTGCTTAAGAGAGCAGACTTTTGGTACTGGTAAGAAACTTCTCCTCTTAATCTTCTTGTAAAATCACTGTGAAAAATGTGTTAGTTTTTGTTTGGTGTAGCCTGAGATAAAGATCCTCTGCTAAACACTTAATGTCTGATGCACTATTCTCCATTAACAGCAAAGAGACACATTTAATAAGTGCATGCTGCAAACATAAGAACAAATATATTATTCCATGTGACACCATTAACATTTGTCCTTATTGCCAGACCCGTATCTAATGAAATACTTACAAAATAGCATTGACATTAGAAAACTATTTAGAACTTAATTTCTATCAAGTTATATACTTTTTACTTTGTTGTAAATAATGAGATGGCATTTGCTTTATTTTTGAAAAAGATGTTTTTGCTGATTTGGGTGGGAGAGGGGAAGCAATTAATGAGGTGGAGTGTGATGCGTGACTAATCATCTGTCCATAAAATAAAATGAACTTGCATTGTGATGGTTCATTTTTGGTGTGTGCTGTTTCTTAGAAACGTAGTTATTTATTTGTGTTTTATTGGTTTATGCTGAAACAGGGATTGGGTGATGTCTGTCCCCTTTTGGGATTCTCATAATGAGATATATATTGCTCATGTGCAAAATTTAAACTAAATAGATAAAAATTAGAAAAGTCACTGTGCACTGAGTATCTCCACTATTAGTATAATGATGATGCCTGCGATAGCTCACCAGCAGGATATCAACCCATGATCTTTAGCTCCAAAGCACAAACTACTTGAGTTATTCCATTAGCTGGCAGCAGCAGTAGGTTGTTATATGCTTTAGGGGGCAGGGGAGAAGACAGCTTACAGTTCACAAGCCTGTTAAAATGGAATATTAGAATGCCACAGAAAGAGACTGACAATCTCAATGCTGAATGCTGTGGTAATTCTAGACCACCAGGCAGCAGCTTTAATATCTCTAGGGCAAATACCTGACCCAAAGCTCCTAGAAATGGGATGGAGGAAGAATTAGGGGGAAGCTGTTTTCCTTCATCTTGTCCCATCTGCCAGAGAGGTAAGGTGTGTGGCAAAAAGTAATTTCCTCTCTTTCTCATCCTGGAATGAGCAATGGGGAAAGTCTATGATATATAGGGCTTAAATGTAATGTGAAAAACTCACAAAAGAAGAACACAGGCATCCTTTTATACTGTGAGCTGGCCCTGTCTCTGATGAATTGTCAATAGTAACAAATGAGAGCATCTTGGGATCGGCAGGCTTACAAAAAGCTTTAAATAGCACACAGAAATCCAGTTGGGACTCTTCCCCCAAGGCATTTAGTAATCTTAGTAATCTTCCCCCAAGGCAGTTAGTAATTGCAGACTGTAGACATGAGCAAAAAATCTGATTAGGGCTCCCAAATATAGGCATGATTTATCTTACCATACCTTAGCAATTTACCCATATTACAGCTAAATCCCAGAGGATTGTATTTAATAGTGATAAGTTATTAGGGTAAAATTCAGCTCTGGTCACGTTAACTTCAGTGTGGTAGGTCATCTTCTGCCAAAGGCAGAGCAGGATTCACAGGTAAGAGCCAAAGCACAACACTGGGAGATACTTTGTTATTTCTCTGAGAAGACTCAGCCCATCTTCAGCCTAGGGTTTGAACTGATGGAAATATATGCACTAATCAGTAAATACCAACCCAGGCCATATCTCTTGAGGACACAGAGATTAGGCTGGCACATTAGCAGGGCTCACCTTCAGTAAACACCTGTGCAATGTGACGTAATCCTGACAGCTGGTTATTCTGATAAAAGAGGCTTTTTTCCTTCTTTCCCCACCTGCTACTAGGCTAGCCAAAAACCCGGAAATTAAGAAGCAGAGTGTGGCTTTGTGGGTGCACCTACACTGGCAATTTAGGTCAATTTAAGGATGCTTAAGTCTACCTACACAAACCCGCATCCACACTGGGCTTTTATTAAGTTGACTTAAGTGCTTCTTTAAGTCGATTTAGTAACAGCTTAAGTCGATCTAATAACTCCACATCTGAAGGTCAATTTAAGCCTTAAGTCGACCTTCTTAAGTCGACTTAAAGCCAGTGTGGACGGCTATGTGTACTGTTAAGTCAACTTAACAAGGTCAACTTAAAGTGTAGACACTCTGTTAAGTCGACTTAACAGAGTCAACTTAACTTTACAAGTGTAGACATAGCCATAGAAACTGGAAGGGACCATGAGAGGTCATAGAATCATAGAATCATAGGGTTGGAAGGGACCTCATGAGGTCATCTAGTCCAACCCCCTGCTAAAAAGCAGGACCACTCCCCCTAAATCACCCCAGCCAGTAACGAATCCAATCCCCTGCACTCATGGCAGGACCAAGTACTCTCTTAAGCCATCCCTAAGAGGTGTTTGTCTAACCTGCTCTTGAAAACTTCCAATGATGGAAATTCCACAACCTGCTTAGGCAACTTATTCCACTGGTTAATCACCCTGACTCTTAGGTATTTTTTTCCTAATGTCCAATCTAAACCTCCTTTGCTGTTATTTAAGCCCATTGCTTCTTGTCTTATCATCAGCAGTTAAGGAGAACAATTTTTCTCTCTCCTCCTCGTGAAACCTTTCAGTGCTTCACTGTGCTCCAGCATACAAAAGGGGGGAAAAACAGAGCTGGACTGCACTTATTCTGAGCAAACACTGTAAATTACAGGCACCTGTGCCACTTAAAAGCATTCCTGAAGAGAAGTACATTACCAGCAGCACAGCACATCACACCATGGTCATATAAGAAAGAAGATTGGCTGATACAATCATCCTCATTGATTATACCTGCCATCCAGAGAAGCAGGTAATGTAAACCATGGCAACCAGTGATACTGGGAAAGTGATCCTGCCATCTGGCAGTATTTCCTGAGGGAGGGAGAAAACATTCACATTCCTGTGAAATATAATTTTTTAAAAAGAGAGATGCATGAGGATAAACCCATGCCAGCCTGAGCACAGGGAATACATGAAACGTTCCCACATCTGGAGTATGTATGAAATTCATGGTCTGCTCTTTGATTGTCAAAATGCTGTTCAGACTCATGGATTTTTGATACGCCCTAGCAGTTCAGCGCTGCACTTTCATTTGTGCCTGGCTGACGCAGTTTTGTTTGCTTAACACTTGGCAGCCCTTGTTACTCCTTCTGGCAACTTGTTCTGTGACTACAGAATGTGGCTGAAAGCAGCCCCAGGTAGATCAGGTCCCTGGCTAAGGTTGAACTGTAGATAGTGGGCATCAACATATGTGTGGGGAAAAGGGGACTTATAGACAGCCACTGTTCACAAAAGCTGCTCAGAGGAGAGGATTGACAGGCTTTTGAAGTGAACTGAGTAATTTGGGATTTTCCCTCCACTCTATTATAAGGGCTAGTCTTCACTGATGGTGGCATATTCGCCCTCATCAGTTCGAACGTCCTGATCAACTGATTGAGTCCAGGAAAACCTGCTCAGCAGATCAGGAAATTCAATCCCTGAACATCACCCTGGAAACTAAGTTAGTGCTGAGTCGAAAGAAGGCCCCTCCCTTTGGTTCAGTGAGGTAGACATGCTGGGAGTAGGGAGGTTGTAATGCAGATATGCAGTTATTTTAAGTAACTTGTGTCTCTCCATTCGACTGCCACCAAAAAGGGCAAGCATTGTAGACCTGTCCTGAGTTCACTGAAATGGGTCCTACTTTATTACTAGCTGGAGGAGGAAACAAATCTGGAAAGTATTAAAAGAAAATAAGAGCAGTGGCTGGGGTCCAAAGGGATAAAGAGCCTTTCAGTAATTTGAATCAGTGCAGTCTGATCAACAGTGACAGAAAGACCTTTGCATTTGGTGAGTCACACGCAGTGAGATGGTGGTCTCCATGCTGTTTCTACCAAACAGATGTCCATGTTAAAGAAATTTAAGCACCCAAACACTTTGCATTATTTGCCAATCTCAGCAGACAGCCCAGCTGAACAAGGCTGGTCTAGTGGGTAAGGCCTCAGGCTGGGCCCTGGATGACTGACGTTCACTTCTTGGCCCAGTCTTCTTCTGTGACGTTGATCAAGTATTTTAACCTATCTTGCACCTTCGTTAGCGGTCTATAAAATGAAGATAAGACTTCCCTATCCCAGAGGATTGCTGTACAGACAAATCCCATTAATGACTGTGAGTCATTCAGCTATTATGGTAATGAGGGTCATATAGCTATCAGCTAGAGAGAGTGAACTCCCTCCTGCTGGAAATACCCTCTTTGGACTGAGCCATGCTCTGTATCTGTTGTGCAGAGAAAAGGCTTCATTCCTCACAGCTGTTAATCTGGCACCTTTCACTAACACTAAGTTCATTTTGAAAACTAGTTAATAAGTAAACGGGGGCAAAAATCCTTTCCGAAGGCTGTATGAAATATTATCTAGTGAACTTTGCCTGTAGACAGCTGATATCTTAGGAGAGGCTATTATGTACAGGATCAATTTAAGTTGGGTTATGTAACTGTGATCTGAGTCTTTTCTTGAACTCTCTTGTTTGGCTTTTGCTGCCCATGCCAAGACCTTGTCAGTATTGTCTGCATTAGTAAAAGAACACTTAGTGATCATAGAACCAGGAAGGTGAGCTACATGCAAAAGTTCCCATTTACATGCTTCATTTGCCTTCTGGGAGGAATGCTTACCTGGACGCTTGTTCTTGCTTTGTGTGTGACTGGGACATTCTGTGTGAGGAGATCTATCTCTGGCACTTGTCCCACACCCAACACCTTACTAATGAAGCTAGCTGCCCACAAAGGAAGTATATGCTGCACCCCCTCAAAAAAGTGTAGCAGTGGGCATGACCCTCTACAGTGCAAGAAAGGGTCCTATCATTGTAAACAGCTCAGTGAAAATCTCTTGTCTGTGTGCAACTATGGTTAAAAAAAAAAAAGATAGAAGGAGGTTAGATTGAAAAAGGAATGGGATGGAAAATAATTTGAAGACTCTGAAAATATTTTTTTATAAATCAGTGGTGCAGCCTTGCCTAAACTACTGTGTACCACACTGGTCAACCTGTTTCTAAAATGGCTGTATTTCTAAAGGAATGCTGCAGAGCTGGAAGGAGTTTGGAGAAGAGTGATAAAAATGATCACAGGTCTGAAAAACCTTTCATTTGAAGAGAGATTGAGAAGATTGGGATGTTTTACCTTAGAAAGTTGATGAATAAGGAATGTAAAATAATGAATGGTGCAGAGAAGACAGAGTAGGAACTTCTGTTCTCTCTGTCCCGTGACATAAGAAAAAAAGGACAGCCGATGAAATTAAAAGGTAACAAATCTGAAACTGATCAAAGGAAATGCTTTTTTTCATGCAATGCATAACTGGACTGTGAGACTCATTGCTACAGGAAGTCACTGTGGCCAAGATCCAAAAGAGATTGGACATGTGTGTCGATACTAAGAATATTCAGAATTATCTGTTGAAAGGAATATTTAACTTTATGTTTCAAAGTTTAAGCCCACCTCTTTTAATGATGAGGATGAGACCTAATGTGACTAATCTGACTAATGTGGGGTTCTTACACCTTCCTCTGAAACACCTGATTCTAGCCATGATCAAGGGCAGGCTACTGGACTAGATGAACCATGGGTGAAATCCAGTCTGACACTGCCTACGTTCCTTGACTGTTTGGGAGCACAGAGAGACTCCGGAGCCTCCTGAGGCACAATATCTCCGAGTTCCTGTGGGATGGTGTAACTCCTCTATATTACATACTACAGCCTATTTACAAATGCTAACTGTTTAGAATATTTGTGCTCCATATAATTTCAGCTATAGTTTGTCCTATTTGTATTGTTGTGAGGAAAAGGAATTCCTTCTCATGCACACAGGCATAATGCTAGAAAAACTAGGTGGCAGATGGTATATCATTCCCACAGTCCCCTAAACCAAGGCCTTATTCCCTCATATCCAGAATTTTAACAAACATTGTAAAGATTATGGAAAAGGAAACCATCCATTAAGACAGATTTTATACACTGTTACAATCATTAAGGTCATTTACAGAGTGAGTGAGGGAGAGAGAGAGACAGAGACAGAGAGAGACAGAGAGAGAATGAACCTTGGAAGTCATCCTGTGGTTTTTGTCCGAATAATCATTTATTAGTAAATAATGTTCTCAGCCCTGATCAGGAGATTGTTGAGCTTTCTAAAGCCAGTATCAGCTGACCTGGTCTATCTTGCTTTTTACTAATTGCATACATCTCAATTCTCTGTGTAAAGAAACAAATGGACACCACAGCAGATTTGGCCGAAAAGGAGAGATAAATGTGGAGGGGAAATGAGGGGGAAAAAGAGATTGTGAGCTTAAATTAGGAATGTTTTAAAAAACATCTGTAGTTGAGCAATACATTTTATTATTATTTGTTCTACAGTAGCAGTTAAAGAACTCAGCTGAGATTGGCTGACTCCTCATTGTGCTAGGTGCTATGTATAAACAACAACAAAGACAGTTGTTTCCTGGAAGAGCTTACAATTTAAAGAGACAAAGCAGACAAAGGGTGGGAGAAAATAAATATTATTATTCAGCTTCTGCAGATAGTGAACTGAGGCACCTAGGCTATGTCTACACTAGAAAAAGTTAGGTCGACTTCATTAAGTCGACTTAATAAGGTCAACTTTAAGTCGACTTAAAGTCGACCTTATTAAAGTCGACTTAACAAAGTGGACTAAGTTGACTTAGCTTTAAGCCGACTTAGTCCACTTTGTTAAGTCGACCTACCACCCTTAAGTTGACTTAGTAAAGTCCACTTGAGGGTTACTCCACATCCACACCATCCTTAAGTCAATTTAAGGAGTTGACTTAAGGGTTAAGTTGACCTAATGAGTGGTAGTTATAAAGTCGACTTAAGCTTTCATTAAGTCGACTTAAGGAATTACTTAAGTTGACTTAATGAAAGCCTAGTGTGGAGTGGCTTAATTTAAATCGACTTAAGCCTCCTTAAATTGACTTAAATTGCCAGTCTAGACATAGCTCTAGAGATTTTCTGCAGGTCAGACAAGCTATCTGAACCTGATCCAGGGTCTGAATGCAGATTTCTGCCTCAACCACAGGGCCAACATTGTGCTGTATGGACCACTGTAATAAATACGATTGAATGTAGGTCTAAATGATAGGTGTTCACAAAATACCACCTTTTGTTTGTATCCTAGTAATGGGCAGAGGCCTATTCAGGATTGGAGGTACCATTGTGCTAGATATTCTGAAAACTTAGCAACAAACTAGTTGCTGCCCAACATAATTTAAGACAAAATGCAACATGTGGTAGTAGCAAACAAGTAAAGGGCATGAACATTTTATATCTTTATTTTGAAGTACACTTCATATTTAATCCTTTGTAAATTGAGGAGTTATCTTCCTGGTGGATCACTATCCACCTCCAGTTGATTTCATAGGCTATGTCTACACTTACAAAGCTAAGTCAACTCTCTGAAGTTGACTTAACAAGGTCAACTTAAGTCAACTTAGTGTTGACTTTGTTAAGTCAACTTAGAGAGTCTACACTAGACTCTTAAGTCGACTGGCTATTAAGTCGACTAGTCGCTTGTTGGGAAGCCACAGCTCCCTTGTTCTGGGAACCTGCAACTCCCTGCTTGCCCAGCTCCCCAGCAAGAAGGGAGCCACAGCTCCAGGCAAGAAGAGAGCTGCGGCTCCCCAGCAAGAAAGAAGGGCTTCCCTTTTTTGCCAGGAAGCCGCGGCTCCCCCGAAGGACAAGGGAGCTGCGGCTCCCTAGCAGAAGGGAGCCATGGCTCCCCTCGGGGACAAGTGAACTGCATGCAGCTCCCTGGCAGAAGGGAGCCATGTGCGCATTCCCAGTAAGAAGGGAGCCCCGGGCAGCTCCCTTGACGCCAAGGGGAGCCGCGGTTCCCTTCAGTCAGGGAGCCACGGCTTCCTTGTCCCCAGCCCTAGGTCGACTTAGGGAATTAAGTCGACTTAGGACATCCACACCGGTTTTAGGTTGACTTAACGAATCAACTTAGGAGTTAAGTCGACCTAACGAGTGGTAGTTATTAAGTCGACTTAATGAAAGCCAGGTGTGGACGTGGCTTTGTTTGGGTTGATTTAAGCATCCTTCAGTTCACCTAACTTGCCAGTGTAAACTCACCCATACTAATTAAATCCTTCACTTGTGTCAATGGGAGTCTTTCTACTGATTTCCATGAGCTTTGGATCATGCCCTACCAGAAATACTCAATTAGAAAACTGATATAAATGACACGTTTGTGCTGAAAAAAAGTCATCCAGTTTCATTTCCAAGCTTCTTGAAAGGGAATTTTTTCTTGCTCTCTTTTTGCCTCCTCATTATGTTCCAAAATCTATCCTTTGTTTAAGTGTGTGGGGATTGGTACATTTTGGTTAAGGTAAAGCTCTGTAGAGGTAGAGAAGAAGACAGTAAATTTACAGCCTGAGTTATCTCACCAATAGCCTTAAAACGTGATGTTCTGTCCTATTAATAGAATATAAAATTTTACTGGATATCCAACTGGAATAGTCCCTACTTATAAAGGAGATATTCATGTTTTCCAATCAAGTCCTTAGCTAGGTGGAAATTACCTAGCGCAACAGGATTTTCCTGTTTTCCTAGCCTTTATATAGAACCCTATTCAGAAACATAATATGTTCTGGGCACAGAAATGCAATAAAATAGAGATCAGAACATTTTCATTAGATTCTGAGTGTTCTTACCACTTTTGTCCATTTAGAAATAAAAATACAAAAGGAGGGTAATATTTGGATGAATCAATGATATACTTAGCCACAAAAGCCCATTCTGAGTCAACTGGTTGTTTACATGATATGACTGTGACCTTGCTTTAAAAAAATATATATATATTCTGCTCACCCGCAAGGACTGAGCTGTTCTAAGGGTATATATACTGAACGTTTGTTGTCAGCAGGTTTTGAAAGGAGCTTTGCTGCTTTAAAAGCATTTATGTCCTCTTTCAGTGGACAGTTTGCTCATTCATTAGTGGGACTTAAAACAATGGGATAATGTGTGCAATCATTTAGGAAAGACAAGTTTCCAATCATAATGAACATATATGAGACCATATCAGAGAAACACAGTGCATTTTAGTGTAAGAGGCAGAAATTTTCAATTTCATGAAATGCACTACACTTTTCATTCTTCTGTTCTCACTTCTCATTATTTCGGAATGTGCTGACAAAAAATAATGAAGGACAAGCTACACAGAAGCCAGCTGATCTGTTTCTGCTGGCTGTTCAGGTCACGGTTTTACATAATATTGCTCTTCTTGATAGATTTCTGACAGTCTACCTTTTTAAGGTGCTCCTAAGCAGGCAGAACTAGCTAAGTCTTAGTAAAAGACTGAGGAGAAAACCAAAAATACTCTGCCAGTCATCACAAAAAATATTGCCTCCAGAATATTAAACATTGTACACAGCTTAGTAAATCCCATATGTTTATACACTCCCATGAGCCCTGACTGTCAGTTGCTTTCTTCATATTCTTAGCTTTTTGTACCATCTTTTTTCTAGGTCAGCTGAGGATTGCCTTCCTACTGGTGGAAGTGAGGGCAATCTCAGTGTTGCGTAAATTTATGCATTACTATATTGAGGCCACAAGCAGCTGAGAATCCTATTTGCTGGCAAATTTTCTTCCTTCTTGATCTTTCTTCCTCTTTAAAATTTTGAATTTGGACACCAAACAATAATCATGTGATAAGCAGAAGGTGATGTTCTTGGAAAAGAGACACAGCTTACGACCCAGAAAAAGGCTTATCTTTTTAGTGGAAAAGGACAAGTGTGTTTATTGAGATAAAGTTTTAGTTGGAGCCATTTTTAACCCTTTAATGAGCTGTAATTATTAACTTACTAGTCTCTTACTATGCACATATTTATAACAGATAAATGAACTGTGCCTATGGTTCATAAAAAGCTAGCCATTATATATAGCTTATATATAGTACACACACATACATATTTGTATTCTATTTAAAATACTCAGTGTAATAACCATGCCTATTCATATTTTACTTATATACATTGTTTCCTTTTGCAGTAGTTTTGTACACATACATACACACACTTAAACTGAATATATATTCAATTTGTGCAAAGGAAGCAATTCGACATAAGTATGATTCAAAGGTAACTATGAATTGTCTTTTACGTATTCTAAACAGCAAGTGGTCAACTTTGTAATATTTTACATACATAAATTCATATACAGTGTATCTTTATACAGAGAAATACGTCATAGAAAATACATCATAGAAAATGTCTTTCCATCTGAACCATTTCTTAGTACTAGGAGACATAATGTGGTCATTCAAAAAAATGTAATCACATTCAGATATTCGGTTCAGAAGCTGTATGATGCACTCACACACACTTTCTTTCTAAATAAAACCCCACAGCTGGAGAGGTTTATAGCCCTTCTCACTAATGTCATTGCCTCAGGTGCACACCACTGCCACTCATGCCAGTAATAAAGGTCTATCCATATAGTTGTCACTATTCTGCCTTAACTGTTGAAATTCAGCACCCCAGTAAAATATACCCAGAAAACTAGGGCTTTGTGCCTCTTGGCTTTGAGCCTTAGCTGTGCAAATCATATTTTTTCTAAGATCCAGCACTGAGCCTTTCTTACACAGGCCTCTGTTTACCAATTTCAAGGCAAAAAAAAAAAACAAGTGGACAATAAAGATAAAATACCCAAAATACCCAAAAGGCTATAAACGTATCTTTTTCTCCAAGCTGCTCAAAAAAAAAACAAATCAGGAAAGCAAGCGGGACATTATCAGAACAGCCAAAATATTTAAACTTCAACTTGGAGGTGCTAAACTGTGGATACATTTCCTAGAACTAAAATTAACTTGTAGAATCTGGGCTCCTGGAAACTGCAGCAGACTCACAGCAGCACAAACTGGAAAACTCTCCTCTCCTTACAAGTTCAACCTTTATTATTCAAAAGGAAAGGAGAGAAGGCCAACAACCCTTTCTTGGTTATAAAGTACAGAAAAATGGAGCGCCTTCCTTTCCGTGACTAACAATGTCACTGTCATGGATGCCACCCTAGAGAACCCTCCTTCTTCCTGGTAGCTAATTTCAAATTTTATCTTAAAAAATAATACCAAAAAGCAAGGGGTGCCCCTTTATGGCATATGAATTGCTAGCACAGCAACAGAACTATACCAAATCTACAACTGCTTCAATAAGTTTAAAACAAGATCAATTGGTTTTTTACAGAACATGAGAGGCCATAAAATGAGTGGGCTGGTAAATGATACTTCCTCTTTAACATAGTTAGTTTTGTTACAAGCAGTTATTGCAAATAAACTTATCTCTTGACACACAGATTTTCTTTTTTTTAGGCGAGAACAAGGAAGGGCAATATTGCTCGTTGCAAGAACAAAACAGGAAATGCAGAACACCATGTCCAGGAGAACTTTTATTGCACTCCACTGAATTTTACTTTGTCACGAAAACCTCACTAAATACAGAGCAACATACTAACAGCAGACTTGAGGGTGTTTTAGGCTAATGACTCTCAGAAAAATATATTTTGTTTCTTCAAATTAATCCTGCCATGAGAACCACATAGGCCTACCCTTACATCAGGGCAGAATCCCATTGATTTCAATGGGGCTATGTATTTGTACACAAGCCACTCCACATTGTTCTCATGGCAGGATAAGATTTTCCCCACTATTTTAAGCCCATTGGCTATGTCTACACTTGCAAGTTAGGTTGACTTAAGGAGGCTTAAGTCGACCTAATTTAGTCCCTGTCCACACCAGATTTTCATTAAGTCGACTTAAGAAATTCCTTAAGTAGACTTAATGAAAACTTAGGTTGACTTAATAAAAACCATCGGTTAGGTCAACCTAACCCTTAGGTCGACTCCTTAGGTCGACCTAAGCACAGTGTGGAGACTTAAGTCCACTTTATTAGGGGAAGCACTTTGTTAAGTCGACCTAATAAGGTCCTTGTTAAGTCGACCTAACTTTTTGTTGTGTAGACATAGCCATTATGTTTTACAGGGTGATCAGGTTTTCAAAACAACACCGGTGTGTTTTTCTAGGTAAAGGGAAGCCTCTTCCAAAATGATGTCCTGTTTAAAGTGTATCTGAATGGGAGTTTTCATCATAATTTTTAATTCTTCAGATTTCTTCTTTTATCAGACTCCCTCCAATTTTTTTTTTAATTTACACTGTCCTTCTGCTGCTTCATGTCCACCCTATATTTTCTTCTCCACTTTCCAGCTCCCACTCTTTTCTTCTTTGTATGGCCACCCAACATCTTGACAGAAGAAAGGAGATGCAACAAAGTTTGATCTGCCAGTGGTGTTTAGCAATGGTATGGGAAAAGAGCCCCTTTTGCAAGTGGAAACCCAACAGTACTTTAGTTCATGTCAGACTTTGAAACATACATTATTTAAGTAAATTTATAATTAGATAGGTTGAATTCACCCCTCTCTGCTTATTACAGTGTCCATTAATTTGTTACAGCAGGTCATGGAAAAGCTTTGGTGTGTGTGCAGAGCCTACTTTATAAATCACACGTAATGGAGTTGAAAGCTTCTAGCGGAGTTTTCTGGAGGAAAATGATTACTGTAGTAAAGTATCATTTTTGCAAGAAAGATTGTGTAATAATAACTTGATGGGATTTTATATTACTGCTGTAACCCAGAGATGAGCAACACAGTGCACTGTGTGCATTAATAATGTGTGTGTAGGTGGTAAATTTCCATAAAGGTCATTGCTTTTGTGAGTCTGAAGTATATTTGAAGTATATTCATACAGCACACTCAATGCAGTGACTATCTGATCCTTTGTTCAGTTTAATTCCACAAACCATGCATGTGGCATCTAACACAATACATTTATATCAAACAAGTAAAGGCCTCCCCACTCCCATGAATATCTCTTTTTATTCTTTCTTATATATAGTATTTCTCTTAGTATTTTTTATTACCACAGGGTGAAATTGCTCAATATGGAAAAGACCAGCAGAAGTCAACCATACATGACTTAAAGGCCCATTTAAATCCTCAAAATAGATTATATGTGGTACAAAAGCTTTGTTTCCCCATTGGCATGGAGGTAAATGTCACTCATGAGGAATAACCGGAATGTGCCTATTCAGCCTGAAACAAGCCTTGTACAGGCCTGAATGAACGGTGCACTAAGGCTTCATGGAGAAAGTGAGTTCCACATTTGGTGTTACGGCAGTATTTTCTAGTTACTTTGCACTAGTGTAGATGGTGACATAAGACGCATGAGCCCATCATTTTACATCTAAAACATTAACATGAGAAGCACCAACATGCATATTCAATCCAGTGTAAATAATTAACTAGCAGCACATTTTATAAAAAGGTTTTTTTTGTTTTGTTTTGTTTCAAATAGCCCAAACAAGAGAACTTCTGAGGTTATTTTTTCCAGTATTTAATATTGGAGTGGTGCCATTAACTAAAAGACGATAAGAAATCACCAAGAAATTGTAGGTGTGTTTGCAAAATGAAAAATATATATATATATATTTGATTATTTCACACGCACAAATAGAACAATAATTGACTTCTGTACTAATTGTGGTTAATAGACCAAACTTAAAGCCCCAATGTGGAAAGACTGGAAGGTTACTGGTCTCTTAAAAAGTCTGAGAAACAGATATACCTTGAACTTCTGTATCATTAATTTCTTGGCAGGTTGCCATCTCAGATTATCTTTTATCTGTCCCAGGTGAGGTTCTTTGACACTGAAACTAACTGCATTAACAAAGCCATTCCTTGCCAACGTTGTCCTCAGTGACAAAGACCCAGGCAGTAAAATCCAGTTCGTAAACTGAAAGTAAGTAGACAGCGTTCACGCCTATTACTGTTAAGGAGTTTTAAACTGAAAAGTTATTCTATTACTTCTAAATAAAGTAGTGATTTCTCCTAACCTACTTAATATATTTTTTTCTACAAGTGGAAATACAGAGCCAAACTTGTTCCAAAGGGGTAGCTGTGTTAGTCTAGTTCAGCAAAACAAACAAGGAGTCCTAAAAAAATTTAACAAGGAGTCTTGTGGCACTTTTAAAAACTAACAAATTTATTGCATGAGCTTTCATGGGAGAAAATCCCACTTCATCAGATGCTTCTCCAACAAAAGCACATGCAAAAAATAAATTTGTTAGTCTTTAAAAGTGCTACAAGACTCCTTGTTTGTTTTGCTGAACTAAACTGAAACTAGCTACCCCTCTGGAACAAAATTAATCTGTTAGTCTTTAAAAGTACCACTGGATTCCTAGAGCCAGCCTTATTCCTCTTTGCAGATACAAATTCAGGTAAAGAATAAATCCAAGCCTGGAATCAAATATACAGCTATGTCTGAAAGATAGCTCTGCCAAGGAGTTTATAATTTGGCCTTAAAATTGTGCTGCTAGCTGAAATATGGCACATAAGTTTTCAGGACAGGAATATATTAAAAAAATTAAAAACCCATTTGCTATTTTAAAATTATAAACCTGTAAAAAACTGTCACCAGTTTACTACATTTTGATCCTTTTATACTACTTCCTAATGCAGGTTGCATGTTTTTTTCTATTTTAAAAAATATGCAAAGAACTGAGATTTCACACATGTACTTATAAAATAGTTATCCTTTGTAAGGATTATCATTCTAAATAAATGTATTACCAGTGGAATCACAATATGCAACCACATGCATTTCATGAACCATGCCATGCATTTCAAAAGAGCCATACTACATATGAAAGATCACCTGCACATGTGGAAAAAAATGGACTTGTGCCTCCTTTGTTTCTTTATGATGAATAAAGACAAAACTGAAATTAATTAATTAAATGTAATAAACAAAAATATCCTTATATATATTAAGGAATAATAATGACAGAGCACCCAAAAGATTATATCCACATTCAGATCATAAACAGAAAGTCCAAAAATGCATAATTCTCTGTCAAATAACAAACAATATATGAAATTCAGAGACTGATTTTTGTTACCTATGCTTGCCAAACTCTTTGGGTACATCTACACTGGAGGCTCTGTGAAGTTGACTTAGAGAGTCCACACTGAACACCCTAGTCAACTGCCAGCATCCAAACTGGCAGGTGCTAGGTCGATGGAGGACTGGTGCATTGTGGGTATCTGTCCCACATTTCACTGGGGCCTGAAGGTCAGTTAGGTTGACTTAAGGGCACTCATGGTCTACACTGGCTTAAGTCGACTTAATAAGGTCGACTTAAGCGTTAAGTTGACCTTCGGAGGTGGTGTTATTAAGTCGACTTAAGGAAGCGCTTAAGTTGACTTAATAAGTGCCCAATGTGGACGCAGAGGTCTGTAGGTCAACTTAACCATCCTTAAGTCGACCTAAGGCTCCAGTGTGGACGTACCCTTTGTTAGCAGTGACTGGCAAGAAGGTTGTGTCCATTTCTCTTGGATAAAAACCTCTCCCTGATTATCTATCTTCTATTGTCACCTGGAAGTTAGATTACTGCAATGAGGTCTGCATGGGAATTAAACCCTCGGACCATTTAGAAACTGGAGCTAGTGCCTACACAACAGCACAGCCTTCTTGCTGGGAGTACATGACTTCCGTTATCTTCACTGCCAGATAGCTGATTACCGAGTGAAGTCCCAATGGCTGGTTTTAACCTATAAAAACCCCAAAAATGAGCTGCTTGAGAAACGGCATCTTTCTCTATGTGCTGTTGTTTTATATTCATTTTAACAGCCACCTCCTACTTCGAAGATGGTAGGAGAGGTGGCAGGGCATTCTTGATGAGGGGTCTGTGGCCTTGTAATTCAACCACTTGCCATATTAGTTTGCCCAAGGTTAGGTTCAGTGACTTTAAGGACTCACTGGAAGAGTCATCTGTGAGGAGTCCACCTCTATAAAATGGGGATAATGATACTGGCCTTCCTTGTAAAGCACTTTGAGATCTATTGATGAAAAGTGTTATAGCACAACAAAGTATAATTCTCCAGGTTTTTCCTGGTAGGAAGGTTGCATGGAGGATAGAGTGGGTTGTTGGATAGGAATCTTTGGAGCTACAAAGGGCTTTTCCTTAAGAGGTCTATTCCCTTTAGAGTCCATTTGATATAGTTCTTGTTTGTTTGTTGTTTGTTTGTTTGTTTGTTTGTTTGTTTGTTTTTAATTTGAAAACCATGGGATAGGTTCATCTGAAAAATGTATGCTGAAATGCCAGTTGAAATCAATGATGGCAAAGCCACTAACTGTATCTGTTGCAGACACTGTGTGAGCCTACTCCCATCTAGAACTGAACACCCACCCCTTCACCCAAGGGGGAAGTGCCACTAAACGCAGGGCACAAGTGAATCGAGGAAACAAATGATAAATCAGAAATGGCAGTGAGATCAAAGGTTAACAATTCAGGAACCTGAAGAGGACACCAAACAGAGAACCCTGGAGAGTGCCCATTGCTCACCAAAGGAATCAGTAGACACTGCCCAGGGGAACTTTTCCTGGGGATGTGATTTGACCAGGGACCATAAATAGACCTCACAGTCACAGAGCATCCCATCATCCAGCTTCCTTCTCCTGGTGTGTTCATGAATGGCCGCCTTGGCGAGCACCAGGAGATAGCTGACAAGGAGGTCTCATCTCAGCTTTGTGAAGACATGGATGAGGTGTGCAAAGAAGAACATGCAAGGGGAAAAGTGCAGCCAGATCCTCAATAAGTGGCTCTGGAGGAGTCGAATGAGTGGCTGCAGCCTGACAAACTCAATGAAGATGTACACTAGGGTTTCCTTCTCGCAGTAGAGTGAACAGGTGTCAGGGATTTTGTGAATCATGCTAAGCACATGCAGTATTGTGTTTGGTCACTTCTCCAAAGAGAAGCTGCCAATTCTCTGTTGGCCATGGAACCAAAGTGGAGTACACATTGGCCATCGGTGTTCCCTGCCCTCCACAGAAGTACCCTCCTTTTTATAGACTTCTTACACACCATCCACCCTTGCATAAATATAAGGTTACTTGAACAGAATGTTCAACATCTGAAATCTTTATTCTGTTTAGGTTCTTACACTTCAATACTCATCACCATGGTATCTGAGCTTGCCCAAGATGATGAGCATATGCTTTTGTAAGTGTGTATGCCAACAGAAGCTGTTTTTATGTCAAACTTCTGACAAGTAACATCACTTGATATGATAATGTGTCAGACATATGGTAACCTGGCATTCTCTAAGATTTTTAATGTATAAAGCAAGTGTTCAGTGTCAGATCATAATGCTTCTATAAATTGAGAATGCAAACAACCCATCAGTTATAACATTGCTCTGATTCATTAAACAACAAATGTATAATGGATGCAGCACAAATGGCTATTTGTGTTTTTCTTTTAACTGAATACATGAAATGATAGGGGTTTGATTTTTTTAAACAGAAAGCAGGGACTTCTTTGTTACTCATTGAAGGGATTAGAGCTATGTGAAAATGCAGAAAATGCATACATTTTTGCCTCACTTTTTTGTCATTTCTTTCCAGGACATTTTGTAAATTAGAAATATCATGTTTCATGAAATGTTTCAAAATGAAATGATTTCCACAAAGTGGAATTTTTCATTGAAAAGATGCAAAAGTTTGCAAATTTTACTCAGAACGGGACCTTTTTTGGAGTAAAATTACATGAGCCTTCATTGTGTGTAGTATTGCTGTAGCTGTGTTGGCCCCAGGACAAGGTTAGTGAGATAAAAATATTTTATTGGACCAACTTTCTTTGGTGAAAATGAGAAGCCTCCATGTTTCAGAGTTCTTCAGGTCTGGGAAAGGTTTACAACCAAATACAAGCTGGAACAAGTCATTTAGCGTAACTAGTTAACACATTGTCTAATAGACCAATAATGGGCCTCTTCACCTTGAATGGTCCCTTAGAATATGTTATGCTAAATAACTTGTCCCACTGTTTCCAAAGGGATAGCCATGTTAGTCTAGTTCAGCAAAACAAGCAAGGAGTCCTGTGGCACTTTTAAAGACTAACAAACTTATTTTTTGCATGAGCTTTGGTGGGTGAAGTCCCACTATGTTTATTTATGCTAAATAACTGTTCCACCTAATATTCAGGGGTATAGACTGGGGGGGACCTCAGTAGGGGTATTGCTCCACCAAACAGAGGTGGGGCGTGGAGGGGTCATGCAGGGTCATGTGCCACTTCCCTACTCTCCCCCCATATCTGGGAGAACTGAGCTGCCCTGCAGGGCTTGATCTGCTCAGTCCACAGGGGAAGGGAGAAAGGAGGGCTCTGTTCTTCCCATGCTGCACTTCTCCCTGGGATGTTTCAGCCCAAGGAGTGGAGGGAGGCAGAATGGAGCAGCTGTTCTCCTGCGCTCCAGGTCACTGCCTTAGCAGCTGGATGTTGCCTTCTGGGTCCTAAAATCTACTTGTTACTGGTACAATGGTGAATAGCCATGCGGGGCAGTGCAAGGGGGGGCTGAGTGCTGGGAGAAGAGAAGAGGTTGGGGAGGGGCAGGGACAGTGGGGAAGAAGATAGGAAACAGAAGGGGGATACAGGAAGATGTGGGAGGAAGAAGGATCCTGGCATGTAGTGTCCCCTTGGCAAGAGCAGCAGCTCCTGCAGCAGGGATGTGGGGGTTAGCAGCTGGTGCCAGGGACCTGGCTACAATTAGCAGCTGGGGTTCCCCCATTAAGCTGGCCAATCCTGGCAAGCGCATTAGTCCAGGTACCACTCCAAACCAGAGGGAGAGCGAATGAGCCAGGAGAACTGATTTCAGTGTGCACGTGCGTGTATATACGTGTGACAAGCATGCTTTGCCCCCTCCCCTCCAAACACCATAGTCACACTACACCTATGTTTGTATTTAGCTGTAACCTTTCCCATACTTGAAGAAGAGCTCCATGTAGCTAGAAAGCTTGTCAGACAGAAGCTGGTCATATGAAAGGTATAACCTTACTCACCTTGTCTCTCTAATCACGAAACTTCACTGGCAGTTCGTAATATGAAACCATTTTCTAATAGGCAAAAACCTCTTTTGTTTTTGGGTTTTTCCATTCCACTTTTGATTTTTAATCACACCTCTAGTAGGAATGGTTTTTATTTGTTCATGAGAATTATTTTAAAAGTACTAAACTAAGCTCAGAATTTTCTTTTCCGTGTACTATATAGTTGAAAGATTATCCTTTGTCTCCTACTTCCTGAAGGTTTATAAATCAAGTCTTATAATAAGACATATTTAAGGGAAGAGTGTGCACCCATCTGTATATAATAAAGAAGCGATGAAGTGATTTTATCGGAGTGATGAAGTTGTAAACTCAGAAAGGTGGCATTAATGTGTACTAGAACATTATGTGCCTGTGTTTTGGTTGTGTTTTATTTCCCTGGCTAAAAGGTGAATGTTCAGGAGCTACTTTTTTACAGGCTCCTGAGCAGTACTTTACTCTCTATTAGCTTCCTAGGGTAGCCAAAAGTGGCACATTGAGTTTTTTACTGTTTACAGATTGTGGAAGGGGTGAGATGATACTCCTTTGATTGGAGTGGGTCAATATACATCCCAAAGGTTAGTTTAAATGGGACATCACAGGTGCATAGGCATTGGACAAGCTTTCTGCATAAGGATGAATTTCATACAAAGAATGTTGTTTATAGGACCCTTCGGTTTGGATGGGAGTTCTTTCCTGTTTCTGGGTATCAAGTAGAAGGCACCAAATCTCCCGGCTCTTCAAAGCCAAAGGGGATGAAGAATTACGCTCCAGCCCAGGGCGCACACAGTCTACACACTGCACCAGCTCCTTTTCTCTGTCCCATGCAAAGAGCCATGTATATCTAGGATCAGAATAGTAGCAGTTGTATTAACAGGGGTGCACTAATTTCTTCAGATACACTAAATACTGACCTGCTTCTTCACCCAAAACTCAGACTAAAGATTTTTCAAAGTTCAAAATATTTCAGTTAATTTTAAAGACAAAACCCCATATTTGTCAGCTTTACATGCCTCTTCCAGTTTTGAATTAAAGTGCCAAAATACTACGAACAGAATAATGTCTTTTTCTGTATTTCAAACATGAATGGTGGGGGAGGGGGTGGACTCAGATTTCCATGAATTGTTGCAGAGCTCTGGATGTTCAGATAGGTGAAATAAGGGCTGGGTAAGCATCCAGACATTTGTTGAGTACTTATCTGGAATGAACCCTCAGCCTTCTGAACTTAACCAGTCAATCAATATAACTGTGATGCTAGTTTGTACTATTCCTGATTATGTCTGAGGCCTGGTCTACACTATTACCAGCCATCAATGGGAGATAAGCAAGCTCTATAATGTTGCTTGTGTATCTTCCCACAATTTACTTATGTTGCTGTACCACAACATCTCCAGTGCTGCATTGATGGGAGATGCCTTCCAGTCAACACTGTCTTCCTCTTTTTGGGGGAGAAAGGGGGTATATATTGTGTCCACTGGTTCTGCAATTGATTGAGCGGGTCTCCACAACCCACTCAATAGATCCCACTGCATCGAACTGTGCAGTCTCAGTGTAGACATACCCTGAGTCTGACATCAACACTGAGGGACAATGAAAAAAGAATAGTCCTGACATCAACAGAAAATTGCAGTCTGACTTCTATCAAAAACTACATTGTCATTACTTCTATGCTCTCCAATGAACAACTGAATGCTTCTTGTACCTCTTTTAAATGCTGCAGTGCTATTTTATGACTATAGTAGCTGATTGCTTTGACCCTGACGTTCTTTCTACCATGCTGCTGAGTTGCTGAATCTCCGAGTTCATTCATAGCTCTTTGCCAATGAGTTATAAACTGAATGCCAAACTTGCTAGAGCAGCAATGTTAAATAATGAAAGCGATCATAAAAAATAAAGGCTTCTCTAACCTTACAAGTTCAAGCAAATATGAATAGCTGTGTGGCTTTATACACTTCAAATATCAAGTACGGCACAATGCTTAGTTATTCCTTTCAAGTTTAAAGCATTTACATGAAAACCGTTGTCTTGCTTCCTTTTATGTTTCAGTGATGTTAGTTGTTTGGCTTAAACCCCCAAATCAGGAAATTCAGTTAAGGTTGTATCTTTGTCTTTAACCTATCTCACCAGTGCCTCGAAATTTCAGCGCAGTGTCTGACTGTGGCCTTGGTGCCTGGCCCTCATCTCATCCCCCAGTTGTGGTGCCCCGTCATGGTGTCCGGCCCCGACCACTGCCCCACTCCCACCCTTGGCCCCCTGGCTCCAACCCACCCCCCAACTATGGCCCCACATCCAGCCCCAACTGGGGGATGGGAGAGGGGAGGCACGGACCGACGTAAGGGAGCCATGGGGTTTGAGGACCACTGAATGAGGAAGCTCTTTCCTCTCAACAAGCCCCACCCTCCTCCCCCAATAATGGCTAGAAACTGAATCCTGAATGGCTGGGACTTCGGGTTCACGCCCTTTATTAACTAAGACTTTGCATGACAACTATAAACTCTCAACGGATTAATGAAAGACAGTCTTCATTACACTTGAGACTATTTGGATAAACACCCAGAAATATGGAAGCTTCTCTAAGCTAAATAAAGAGCAGTCTTGTGGCACTGAAAAGACTAACAAATTTGTTTTGCTGAACTAGCCTAACATGACTACCCCTTTGGAACTTCTCTAAGCTAGTTGAGCCCTTTGTAGAAGGAAGGTGGAAATCCTACAGCTTTTCAAGAGGTTTCTAGCACTTCCTTCTTGTAGTCCTTCCAGAACACAAAACAGCCTTTTCTCATGGTATGCTAGTGAATATAACTGGGAAGCACCTAGATGTGTGTAAATTAAAAATAAGGAAGTGACAAAAGTTAGCCTAAGCATTTTTTTCAAACCATATCCCACACATGGCTTTGGGTGAAGGCTTGTCGGGTTTCCAAATCAGATAGCTCATATCCAGAATAAACGCTCACTGTCATATTACATAGCCATGAGAAATAGGACCTATAAAGTGTGATGGAGCCTTATACAGACCATGAAGCATGCTAGTGAGAGATGCTCTTGTTAGTTAGATTATTTCACATCTGACAGGCTGCGTCTACACTGGTAAATTAAGTCGACTTAAGCTTGGCTTAAGTCGACTTAATGTGCCCTGCGTCTACACTACACTTTGCTTAAGTCGACTTAAGCAGCTTGCTTAAGTCGACTTAAGGAACATAAAGTTGACTTAAGGAAAATAAAGTCGACTTAAGGAAAATTAAGTCGACTTTATTAAACCACCTTTCTACTCGACCTAAGGCTTAATTCGACTTTCTAAAGTCGAATTAAGCCATTGCAGCCCTGGGGTAGCCCTAAGTGGACTTAGGGCTACCCTAGGACTACACCAATGCCCTTCCTGCCGGGGGGGCGCAGGGGGAGCCTGGCATGCCCCCCAAAGGGCAGGGCATGTGGGCACGGTGTGACACTGTCTGGATTTAGGGAAGCACTTATGATATTATTTTCAATGGATATCTCATAAATGCTATAATCCATAGGAACTATGTCATGTTTGGTATCAATAGAAAGGTAGTAATTTGCTGGGAATGATTATATAGTTTATGTCTAGGAATTCTATTTCGATTAGAAGTTAAGAATTTGATGTTATATCCATACTTTAACTTGTGTCATTCTGGACAAATGTCTTAGATGGGAGGGTGTGAACAACCATTGTCTCCTTAATGTTAAGGAATCTGCCAGGTGATGTGGTCCCAGGGAGTAAACTGATGAGCCATTAAGGATACAATGGTTGTATTCTTTATGTCCTCA
>ML685875.1:1149642-1179620 GCA_007922175.1 Pelusios castaneus | reverse complement strand
TTAAGGATACAATGGTTGTATTCTTTATGTCCTCAATGGCTCATCAGTTTACTCCCTGGGACCACATCACCTGGCAGATTCCTTAACATTAAGGAGACAATGGTTGTTCACACCCTCCCGTCTAAGACATTTGTCTAGAATGGCACAAGTTAAAGTATGGATATAACATCAAATTCTTAACTTCTAATCGAAATAGAATTCCTAGACATAAACTATATAATCATTCCCAGCAAATTACTACCTTTCTATTGATACCAAACATGACATAGTTCCTATGGATTATAGCATTTATGAGATAGCCATTGAAAATAATATCATAAATGCTTCCCTAAATCCAGACGGCATCACACACAGGGCTCTGCTCTGCCAGGGTCTCTGTCCCCCTTTGCCCCATTGTACACAGGGGGTGCCCCCCCACCACTGTGGACCTGCCCAAGGTCCCCCTAGCCCCAGAAAGTCGACCTAGAACATCCAGTGTGGACGCTCTAGGTCGACTTTGTAAGTTCCCCTTTAAGTCGACTTTAATTTTAAGTGTAGACACACTAAGTCGACTTAAAAGTGCAAGTGTAGACATAGCCACAGTGTCTCACCCTGTGTACCTCCGCTCAGCTGAGATTACCTGCTACAGACCTTGGAGTAGAATGTCTCTGGGTAGCCATGTTTGGCAGAGGCCTTTCGACTCCCAAATTCTCTTCTTCCTCTGGCCTGGCAAAGCCTGAGTCTGTTGACCTTCTGGATTCATGCCTTGCTCAGGTTCTTAACTGGATGCTTATTATAACTGGCGGGAGAGGTGAAGGTTTATGTTTAGAACTCTGCTGCTGAGTCTATAACATTCAACATGCTATTGGTGAACTACGGTGCAGCCGTTTAAGAAATGTGCTTGTAACTCCAGAGACAAGTGTGAAGGGCGCTTTAAATAAATACAGTACATTAAAGTAATCTTTTCATCTTCTTTATTTTTTTAATTGTTCATCCTCCCTTATTTCTTCCCTTCCTCTGAGGAGCTCAGCTTTTTACTAACAAAGCCTGTCCTGAAGTTGCTTCCTTCAGTAGCCCTTCTCCATTTTGTCAGCAGTCACTTACTAGCTCTTAGTGCTGTTTCAGCGCAGTAGGTAGGCCAGCTGCAAGGACAATGAGAACATGGATTCCTTGGCATGGGGTATGTTCTATAGTGCAGAGAGCTTGGTACTTATACCATGAGCCTATTGTGACTGGCCCATACATTTGAGACCACACGCACACGCACACACACACACGTACGTCCCATGCTTCCTTGCAATCTAATGAGCAAAACAATCAGTGAATCATTATTTATTCACACAGATTAACTGTGAAGAGTGAGAAAATTTAGATAATAGGTGGCATATTCCCCTTCTCTTTCCCATATTCAGGGCCTGTGGATATTTTCTCCTATTATTTTTCATGATTTAGCAAGGCAGATGAAACTACTTATAATACCTAGAGACACATATCATATTGGAGAACAGGCTTTAACTAGCATGCATCTTAAAATACAGAGGGGTAGCCGTGTTAGTCTAGTTCAGCAAAACAAAGAAGGAGTCAGTCCTGCAGCACTTTTAAAAACTAACAAATTTATTTATCACATGGGCTTTCATGGGTGTAATCCCACTTCATCAGATGCATGAAATGGAAGCTGTAATTTACCAGGTGAGTAAATACAGAGAAGGGTAAGTCACAAGGTCACTTCAGTCTTTTTCTGCAAACCAAACACGTTCTTTTGATTTGAACAGTGTGGAAAAAAAAATAAGAAGGTGAGAATGTTAAAAGGGAGGGCGGGGGGGAATCACCTTTGATCATTGGTGAGCCAGCCCAAATCTCTACTCAGACCTCATGTAATGGTGTCAAATTTGCAAATGAATCCTAACTCTGCAGTTTCACCTTGGAGTCTTGTTTCAAAGTGTTTCTGCTGAAGCACTGTAACTGTCATGTCTTTCACAGAATGTGCAGGGAGGTTGAAATGTTCCTCTGTTTGAATGTTACCATTCCTGCTATCTGACTTGTATTCATTTATTCTATTGTGCAGAGACAGTCCAGTATGGCCAGTGTATAAGGCAGAGGGGGGCATTGTTGGCACTTGATGGCATATATCACATTGGTGGATAAGCAGGTGAATGAGCTCCTGATGGAGTGGCTGGTTTGATTAGGTCCTATCATGGTGTCATTTGACTAGATATGTGGGCAGAGTTGGCAATGGGGTTTGTTGCAGGAATAGGTGCCTACCTTAGTATTTCTGTTGGCTGAAATACACTTAATAATACTGGGAACAAATGGAGCCATTTGAACAGTTCTCACATATAGTAGCGCCAACATGGTGTCAAATGTCAGTGGGAAATCATACCTGTAAAGCACTGTCTGAATCTGGCTAAGTTTAAAGTCAGTAGTAACTGTTTGTGTTCACACTGTGCATACCATGTATTATGAAATTGTCATTGAATGTCAAGGAAGGTGTCTAAATATGGTCCTGGCGCATGGTTAGTACTCTTCTGCTCAGCAATCAAGTTGTTTGTAAAAACAGAAAAGATCTCATTTGCAGAGAGGTTGTTTTAGGTTTAAAGCTAGGAGGACAGAGCATCAGTTATAGTGCAGAGTGATGTAATGTGAAATAGAACTGAGCTTTCAATGTCTTCAGCTGAAAAGATGAAGTTCCGAAACAAATAGAACTCTGTGGATTTTAGACCAAATCTCAGAGCTTTTATTTAGGTTGTATTCAGGCAAAACTCCCATGAATTTCAGTGGGCTTTAGGAACTGTCTTTTCTTTTCCATATGATTTGATCTAGCTACAACGCAGCTAGTGCAATGAACACCAGTGCTAAATAATCCATGTCAGTGGAAGAAAAAGTCATTGTAGTGGAGCTGCTGTTTTGGGTTGTGGGTGTTGTTGGTGGGGTTTTTTTTGGGGGGGGGGTTGTTTGTTTTGGGGGAGGGTTGTAGGTGGAGGAAATAAAAGGGAAATGGCACAGAGAACATGGAACTCACTGTAATCAAGGATTTGCTAGCACCACAAGTGAATGGGGTTACCTCAATAGAGGATAGATAGAGGATTTCCTCAGTCTGTTAATTCACTTTGAATAAATCCTTAGCTAACACTTTTCCTGGGATGATGGTCACAGGAGACAATCCTATTCCCTCCTCCTACACACACACACACACACACACACACACACACACACACACACACACACACACACACACACACGTCTCTGAATTGAAATGAAAACTACCCTGATGTTTTACAAGTATCAGTAGGTATAAATGACTCACTAATCCTTTAATACTTCCATTTGCAATGGACTCCGGTCTAACCGGCAGTGACATACCGGTAATCCACTTCAGTTTGAAGGGGTTGAGCACTTTTAGGCTGTTCCCTCTGGGCTTTTCTGTTTGGTTGGTTGGTTTTTGGTTTTGGTTTGTTTGGCTTTGGGGGGGGAGGA
This sequence comes from Pelusios castaneus, assembly GCA_007922175.1. Classification (NCBI taxonomy): domain Eukaryota; kingdom Metazoa; phylum Chordata; order Testudines; family Pelomedusidae; genus Pelusios; species Pelusios castaneus. The sequence goes on along the minus strand of ML685875.1, from coordinate 1,176,167 downwards.
GGGGTGTTTTGTTTTGTTCTTTTAAAACAAGACAGTGCCAGTAGGGAAGTGAATGAAGTTTGGCCTGCTTAGGAACACACTGTGAATGAAGCTTGGCCTGCTTAGGAACACACTGTGAATGAAGCTTGGCCTGCTTAGGAACACACTGTTTCAATTGGTCAAAGACAGTTGATTAACATCTACTGCTGCCAATGTGATTTTGCATTCCTACCTCAAAGCCCCTTTATTGCACAGGTGGGGAACACTGGAGTGGAGATCAGGCTTCTGATAGTAAAGGAAAATCTTGCAGCTAATTCTGCAAAATTTCCTTTAAATGTGTATAGTGTCAGGGAAGTACCTTTCAGAAATTCAGCGTGTCTTTAGTCTATTTGCCATAATAAACAATAAGGACAACTAAGTTATGCCCACATTTATGTGACTGGAGTTCACTCAGCACAGGACGGAGAGGAATATTAAAAGCAAGTGGGGCTTTACCACTCTGACTCTATCACAGATAATAAAAACTAGTCTCAGGAAATCAGGATTCTGAAGGAGTTCATTTGATTTAGGCTGTGGTCATAGATACATGGGCAAATAGACCATCGTAGGGGAAGATCACCCTCTGATTGCCTACTAAAACTCATTTCTTTTGCTTCTGCAGATGGAACCAAACTGGGTTTCACCATGTTACGGCAGTATGTTGTAGCCCTGTGAACATTGGGAGACATATTCACCCAGGTTTATGCTGCCAACATAGACCCCTGAGATGGAAATTGTGCCAGGAGGAACCTGGAGTGGTAGAGAGGCACAACTTCCCTTGCACTACACTGAGCCAGGGCAGTCCCATAGGTGGCAGGAACGGTGGGGAAAAGACTTAACTAGAGGAGCATTGATTCAGAGTATCCCCTCAACAACCTCTGCCTGCAGGGCTCCCTTGGATTTCCAGCTATATCCTGCAGAAATCCTGAAAGAAGGTGCTTGCAGTAAGAACATCAATCCCAATTTGGGTGAATATGCCCAGAAATGCACTGATGCACTGAAATTTATACCACCTCCCTGCATGAGCACCAATGAACATAGCACCTGATTTGTAACACAATATGGCAACCCAATTAAAACACCTTTGGTCCTGTCTACATGGGGAAGAACACATTTTAAAGCACTTTTTATTGTTTTAGAACTTGATAGTCCAATATGATCAATGTTTCCGCAGACTCAGTCGCTTAGCATTTTTCTCCTGGGACAATCAGAAATAAATCCCCCTCCCCTATTACTGATGTGCAGCCATCGAAAAATAATGATTGGTTCCATCAGTTCTTTAAACCAGTGGACATTCAGCCATAATGTATAACTTGAGTTTTGTTTTCTTTAGGGCAGAACAGATAAAAGCTAAGGACTGGCCTACAGCTGCAGACTTGTGGAAACAAGTTTTAGTCCTCTCTCAACTTAAACTTCTTCTTGCAAGTGAGAATGGAGTGAGAATGGATTTGGCTGTGGAGAAAGAAATTGCTTGTCCTCCCTTAAAAGTCTGTGGGATTGTAAGGCATCAATGACTGAAACAAATACTGAGGAGCAAAGGTCCATTAAAAAGCAGCAGGAGCAATAAGAGGAGTAAAAGTGCCAACTGGCACCACACGTTGCAGTGATGCGCCACAAATTCACAGCATACACTGTTAACGCAGATCTTTTTCCAAAAGCCCAAGAATTCTGCAACAAATCCCCATCAGTTTTAACAGGAATATGGATAGAAACAACTGGGAATGGGAGCCTTTGAATAACTACGCATTTAGTGGGGGCATTCGCAATAAGAACTGCCTCATGTATGAATGACCCTGTGATATTCCCAGAAGCTGAAAATGAGACCTAAACACTAGCATCATTGAATAAAAGGACTCAGAACAAGATCCAAAATTCAAAACCCTAAACAAAAAGCCCAATTCTTCTAATTGCTCTGATTATATATATATTGTCTTAATCTCACTTGTAATGAAAAAGAACAGCATTATCTTCTGTATAGTTAGAGTATTTCTCATCAATAAATTCTGTAGAAAGAGTTACTTTATTTATCACAGCCCTGGTGATACTTGCCATTCTGTTTGTGTTCATTGCAAATTGCACAGAAATTGGTGAAGGCCAATCTGAGTTTCTCAACTATTAAAAAACAGTAAGATGACCAGAAAAAAACTGTTCAACAGACTTGCTCTGCCACAGGATCCCTGCCTGACCTTGGACAAGTCACACTGTCTCTCTGACTGTGTCCCACCTTAAATATATATATGGGAAATACACTTTCCTTGCAGGGCTGATGTAAGGACAAGTGTGTTGTGAATTATGAGGTGGTAAGATGCTATTGTGATGGGAACTCTACAATTATTTTACCTATAAAACATTTTCACCATTCATATAAAATTCTAGATATGTCTGGTGAAATATTAGGGTTCTTTTTTTTAATAGTAGTCTTTATTCTCCAGATGCATCAACATGGTGGGGGAGCCCCAGGGGGCAATTGTCCAGGGGCCCAGCGATTTGAAAAGACCCAGATGGATGGGAGGATAGATATGTAATCTCTTCTCTTCCGCATACACCACTTTCCCACTCATGCTGTCTGCCCCTCTGCTGAGCCAAGCTTATTTATTATGTGCCGTGCAGATTCTCAGATGTCTGCTGCTCAGCTTCCTGTGTTCCTTATTAATTTCCCTGGGGAACTGGGAAGATGAGTAGCAGCTTGGGAACCTGCATGACACATAATAAATAAGTAAAAACTTTTGGTGGAATCCCACTCCAACCTCAGCCATTCCTTTCTAGAGGGGCCATTGACTGTTCGGTCTGGGGCCTGGAATTGCTGTTGGTGGGCGTATTATTTTTCTATTTATAAATAGTAGTACAGAGCAGCAAAAGAGACAAGTGGATAAATCAGCTGACAATTTATTTGGACATTCACAAAGTTTTTGACAAAATCCTCAGAAGAGGCTATTAAAGAAACAAGTAGTCATGAGGTGAAAGAGATAGCGTATTACCATAGATTAGAAACTAGCCAAGAGACAGAAAATGAAGAGTAAGGATAAATACATTCCACTTGCAACAAGGGAAGAGATTAAAATTAGGTACTCCAAAGATCTGTACTGGAAACATTGTTTAATGTATTTGTTAATGATCTGGCTAAAATGATGATCATTTGGGTGGGAAAAAAATCTATGACGTCTACAAAATTGTTTAATTAAGTCAGTGCTAGAGCAGGATATGGGGAACTCTAGAGGGATCTAACCTGGCTAACCAGTTGAGCAACACAATAGCAGATGAAATTAACTGCAGACAAATGCAAGAAAATGTACACCGTAACACATATTTTGAACTACTCAGATATAATGTAAACTCACTGCATCTGAGGAACAAGGCCTGAATCTTTGAATGTTCCTCCATTGCTATTTTTAAGCTGTGAAAGAGTTCAAAGAATGTTTCTTAGATCACGAAGGCACCCCTTTCTACTCCATAATTATACAAAGGTTTTAAAGGGTAGATTTAACTTTTTAAATCTTAGAATACTTCAGTTTGACACATTTTTGTTAAAATTCTATGGCGTATTTGGAAAAGTCATAATACTGCTATTGACATGATGTCATATTGATATATGTTAGTGCCATGCCAAATCAATATGACTTTTCATGGTGTCTACAAACCTGTGGATTCTTCATAAACCGTATATCCGATATACTGCTTGACTATGCAACTAATCATTTCAACACAGTTCTGGGGTCTAGGGAAATGGTTTTCAACCTTTTTTTCATTTGTAGACCCCTAAAAAATTTCAAATGGAGGTGTGGGCCTCTTTGAAAATCTTAGACATAGTCTTCAGATCCCAAGTGTTTGCAAACCATAGGTTGAAAACCACTGATCTATGGTTACAACAACCTTTCACAATCCCCTTAGATATTGTCTGTGGAACCCTGAGGGGTCTACAGACCACAGGTGGAAAACCACTATTCTAGGGTCCTTAGATTTAGACCAAAGCTCAAATGCCAACTTTAATCATATTGGAAACCCTTTCTTTCAAAAGCAGAAATATAAAATGACATTACACAATATTTTAAAATTCATTTTCCCTGGGTGTACAAAACATAAATTAAAAGGGCATTCAGGAGTAGAAAATAAAACATATAACCTATATTTATACAGCACCCTCCATGATGAAGAAACCCAGAACTCTTTATGAACTAGTAGGATATATCACATAATAATCACTTCTTCTACCACCTAAATGCAGTCGCCACTATAATGGAAAAAGGCAGCTGTTTAACAGCATATGGTATTAGTACAAGCGTTTAGTATTGGAAGTGAAGGACATCATATTCAATTGATATTGCAAAGGGAAATTAGATAGAGAGAATGTAATATCCCAAATTAGAATCTGGCCAGGAAATTGGGGCTAACCCTCCTTAATAAAAATAATGTACTTTGTTCTACACTTTTTGTAAGGAAATAAAAACAATTGGCTTACAGGATGAAGTTGTTTGGGGTTCTGTTGTTAACTATGGGCCCATATATAGCAAGAAAATTTGCATGGAAAGGGTCTTGAAGGTTCAGCGCAGGCTTGGCTGTAATGCATAAAAACGAAGAATATATTTATATTGCTGAGCATACTACCTCCAGGCTAGCTACTGAAAAACTCCCATTGATTTCAATGGTGCAGGATCGGAGTCCTTCCCTTCCATTTTTTTCTCAGTTTGTAAAACATTCTTTTGAACTATTTTTTAAAGGAACACAAGAGGTGAAATTCTAAATGGGGAGGGTGAGATCAGTTCTTTTTCTATAATCACAAGGTGCTTTGTTATACTTGTGATGTAGCTATATTTGAAATAGCCTTAGAGTTCTCTCTCCTTATATTGCTTTTATGGGAAGTGTTTGTTGTATGCCCCCCCACCCCCCCACCCCTGCTGAGATCTTGCAAGCAACTGCCCATTTCTCTGCAATATTCTGCGAATTTTAATTCGCACCCAGCTAATACTTCATCTTGTGCCATCCAGTAGGTTCTAAATGCATGCTTAGAGTAGACATCTGGAAACATGATATCTTGGGGTCCAAATGATCAAATTCATTTGTTAAACCAGCTGGGTCACTGAAGTTTGATGCCCTGAGACCAGCTTCTGGTGTGATTAATTGATCTATTTCTTCATTTCACATGTCTTCATTTGAAGAATAAATTGAAACATTGTTAATGTGCTGCTCTATATGCCATTATATTTATATTGTTGCAATCTTTAAAACATGGACCAAATATCACGGTAAGAAATCAATATATCTTATTAGAGATAACATATTGGGCAAATGGAGAAAGTACAGTGTTATGCAACTATTTCCTTACAGTGATTAATTTAGACTAACTTAAGATCAATCATCTGATTTGCATTCTCCAGGGTAACAGCATTTATAAAACAGGTTTAACAGTAAGCATAGAAAATAAGGATATTTCCAGGTAGGCAGAAAGACTGTTAATCCTTAGGTTTAGTAGTATGGTTAGATCACTAGACAGGAAACTACTAATCCTTATCAGTCTAATTGAGGTCTGATGTCATTCAGTGATTAAAAATAAAGACTTCACCTTGTCAAAAGAGAAATGGAAATAGCCCTTGGAAATCAGGCAGTTCCTCTTGAGGTGTCTTGTTTACTTTAGACATAAGTCGTAAGTAGGTCCTCTACAAGTAATGTAATAAAAATAGATAGAACCAATCATCCAATGCTCTCACTATTATGGAAACTATTATACAGTTAAGAACTTTAGAAGCAGTAGCTGTAACAAGATTGCATCTAGTAAAAGGAGATTTTTTTCAGTGCGTTGTCATAATTGCATTATTATGTAATGGCTTCAGAAATACAGACTTTGGGGATTCTGTATGGGAATTTTCAATAACCATGCACTACATTTTCACTTTGATTTGCTGCTGCCTGAAAATGCATTGTGTATATACCCATAACAAAGTCAGCTATTCATGTCATGTCATCACATGCCATCTTTTAATCTACCATCATTTAATTTAGCCAAATATTTACTCATTAGACTTTTTGGTATAACAACAATTAGGATACTTCCTGTTAATGCAGAAATAATTATCTTGTGGGTTAATAATGGAGATGAATGATTAATAACAAACATTTTGCTGGAAGTTGTATGTGAAATGTGTCACATTAAAGCATCCATTTGTTATTGTTCCACCAACTCTAATAATAAGTGCCTTGGCTTGTTACCTTTCTTGGTTTGTTCTGCAGGTGCCACTGGAACATTTTGCAATATTGTGACATCACAACAAAATATCATGTGGTGCAAACATCACATAAATATACCATGACCTTCTGAATTAGACTCCTAAACTCATAGGCTATGTTTACACTAGAAAAAGTTAGGTCAACTTTGTTAAGTCGACTTAATAAGGTCGATTTTAAGTCGACTTAAAGTCGACCTTATTAAGTTGACTTAACAAAGTGGTTACCCTGAATCTGGACTTAGTAAGTCGACCTAACTGCCCTTAAATCAACTTAATAAAGTTGACTTAATGGTTAATCCATGTCCACACTGTGCTTAAATCGACCTAAGGAGTCGACTTCAGGGTTAGGTTGACCTAACTGGCAGTTCTTACTAAATCGACTTAAGTTTTCATTAAGTTGACTTAAGGAATTTCTTAAGTCGACTTAATGAAAGCCCAGTGTGGACGGGGAGTAATTTAGGTCTACTTAAGCCTACTTATGTCGACCTAAATTGCCAGTGTAGACATACCCATAGACTCTAAGGTCAGAAGGGACCAATATAATCATCATTGATTATGTTCTTATTAGTGAGGGGAGAAATTTTCAGGAAATTAAAATACTCCACAAATTACAGCTTCCAGAATGTGGGATCACCCTAGTAAAATCAGGATAATTCTGCAAAAGCAGAGGTTTCAGCCTCAGAGCTTGTTTATCCCAGAATATTGTTATTATAGTACCTTATGAATAGCAAACACTCTCAATGTGTCATCTGACTAACATATGGATAGGTGTAACAAACAAGGGGTCCTGTGGCACTTTTAAAGACTAATTTATTTATCGCATGAGCTTTCCTTGAAGAAAATCCTACTGTGTCAGATGCTTGAAGATGGGAAATTTACAGAATGGGAGCAAAATAAATGTGGGGAATGAAGTCATAGGATCAGGTCAGACTGTAACAGCAAATCAAGGCAGTTGTTGGGATTCAAACAATGGAGTACAGCAATTAGCAGGGAGGTAGGGAGGGAAGAGGAAAGCATCATAACCTGTTGTAATGGAAAAAAAAACCCATAGTCTCTATTCAGCCCTGAGTTCATGGAGTCAAATCTGTATATGAAGTCCAATTCTGCAGTTTCTCTTTGAAGCTTTGATTTGTTATTTGTGTTACTCACCCTGCAATCCATGTTAAAAAAGGCACATTGAAGAACAAAGCAATACACCCTGAAAAAAACTATTTGTTCAGCAAACCAGTGCTACACTCCGAACTTGATCCTTAGACCACTAAAACCAGTGGGATCCTATCCAGTGCCTTTAGTTTGATTCAAACTGCACTATCTTTGCACTGGCTCCCAGTGAAATCCAAAGTCCAGTTCAAGATCTTTCCTGATAGTCAAACCTTCCATTTAATTGGCTCTAGCTACCAGAGAAATTGTCCCTCCATCCACCACATTTGCATTAAAACTGTGAAATTGTCAGCCAATAAGGGTCATGAGTGTGGGAAAGAGAAGTTTCACAGAAGTTGAAGCTAAACTATAGTTAAGAATGACCATGAATCATACCATCTTCAGGACGAAGTGCAAAATTTGTTTCTCTGAAGTTGCTTTCCCACAATAATTTCTGCACAGAGAGAAAAAGAGAAACAGAGATCCTACATTTTGAAAACATTTAAATCCTTGAAAGATGCTCAAATACTAGAGTGCTAGAGAAAGAAAGAGAGAGAGAGAGAATATGGAAGGTGATTTTATGAGCTTCAAATCTGTGAAACCTAAAGTTCTATGAAAAAGTTCAATACAAGTACTGACAGACTGGACACTATCTGTTAAGAAATCATACTTGATAGGAATGAATTTTTTGAGAAATATGGAAATTATTGTAAAATTTGGAAACTTTAATCTTGGACTGTGACTAAAGGTGGAATGAGCTATTGTCTAATAATTAAGCATAGGAAAGCAAACAAGTTTGCGGGTGAAGGGCACATGCTAATACAGGGCCTGATCTTGCTTCCAAGGGTGCAAATAGCAAAAGCCCCACTGACTTCAGTGTGAGCAGAATGTTTGGGCCCTTAGCTGAAGACAGTAAGAGCCATTTACATATCAGCATCAGCAGAAGAGAAAGAGCAAAATTAAAGAGATTTTGCATTAAACTTTGTTAAAAGACAGATGGAAAACAAACCTATCTGGCAGAGAAAATAGATATTAATTCATTCTTCCGCTTGAGCACCTGTGCAAACTTCCCCATCTCCATTCAGATAAAACAGAGAACTTCATGGCTGATAGGGCGATCCTAATTAACACCTGATCACTAACAGGGAGCAAAGAATAAAGATGGCAGGTCTGCAAAGCAAAGAGGGATTCTAGGGAGAGAAGTGGAGACCAGCTGTGCCACTTAGTGCAGATGCTGTCTGTACAGATGGGAGAGCTTCTCCCACCCATGTAGATACTCCATCACCCCAAGAAGTAATATCTCTAGGAATGGGACACGCCCTTCCATTAGCATAACATTGTCTACACCATGGATTAGGACACTATAACTACATCACTAAAAGGTGTAAATTTTTCTATACTGCTGAGCAATTAGTTAGGCCGATATAAGTTTGTAGTGTTGACCGGGACTAGAATTGTAGGAAAAATGGTTTGTTTGCCCATGAGAATTTTTGAGATTTTGAATTTTTTTCCCATCTCAGAGCAGGACAGAAAGTCAAAACTTTTAAAAATTTGGAACACCAAAAGCCAGAATGTTTTTGCTTGAGTGAATCTAACATTTCATTTCCATAATTCTGAAACATTTCATTGTGATTGTGACCTTTTTATTTGGTTTAATTTTGTTTACTATAGATTAACTGAAATTTCAAAACAAAAAGTCATTTCAACCTGAAAAAACAAAAATGGGATTTTAAAAAAATGCCAAAATGGGATTTTTCAACAGTTTCAAAATGCCTTCATTTTTTGTTTTTTATTTGGGTGTTTTTGTTGTTGTTGGGGTTTTTTTTGTTTTCCAAACTCCAGGAGATTTGTCAAAAGTGACCTTTTCCTGCACACAGCTTCTGTTTCCCTCCAGCTCTAGTGGGGATCTCCTTCAGAAAAGCTGACTTCTGTAGGCACCAGGGAATAGGACATTGACGCTATGCTGATGAGACAACCACCTTTCCCAACATGCTCTGTTTTGGGGACAGCACGGTAGCATGCTACCATTTATTAGGCACTGCAGTGGGACTCTGGAGCCCTGAGTACAAAACCTGGTTAGCCTGCTGAGTGACTGTGGGTAATCCACTTCATCTCTTTCTGACTCAGTTTCTCCAGCTGTAAAATGTTAATAATGACATTGACCTCTTTATAAAGTGATTTGAGTTCAAGGGATGAGAAGCACTATATGAAAGATAGGTATTAAGGACATAGTCAAATTCTTCTTTAGAGGCCTAAATGGGGACTTAAATGCTTTTCTCTAAACACCCAGTTTACAAAATTGTGTCCATGCTGATGTATGTGGCAGCAAGAAAGAAGCCTGACAAAGAAAAGAATTGGCAGGTCACCTTGCAAAATGTTCCTCCTAGGAAATATAAATCTATAGACCATTGAAGGCATGATCTATCTCTGGTTACATTCAAGATACAGGGATAAAACCATGCAAGCCACCCAACACAATCCTTAAGCGAGTAAGCAACACTTAATGATTAAAGGTGACAGAGATCTAAAAGAATCAGCACAAACGTGACTTTACTCCATCACTACAGAGAAATTCAAGAACAATGGGACCAGGGTAGTCTCTGTATCATGTTTATGTCTGGCATTGACTTAATAGAACTCAGAGAAACCAGAGGACTGTAGATGATGCCAATGTCACACATACATCATCTCTGTGGCCCCTAACTGACCTCAGTCTCAGATAAACTAGAGGTTTATTACAGGTTAAGCAAAACTGTTATGCAACTAGCAACAGCTGAACAGGACAGAATCAAAACAGGCAAGCAAAGAGTCAGGGGCATTTCTGGATCTACCATATCCAGCACCAGCTGGTCCTTGCTTATTTGAAGCAGGCTATTAGAAGAGTAACAAAACTAAACAATATATTACTGATTCACAATTTTCTTGCAACACTCCAGATAAATACCTAAATGAGTCCCCTATTATATTTATGCTTCTTCTTTGCTGTACAGGAGCTATAACCGACACTGCAGCGGTATTTGCGCTCTTAGACTCGTACACGGTACCTTATATTTGGCCTCCTCAGATTTCTGAGCTGTCAACATACAGTGCTGCAATCTTATCAAAGATGATAGATGATGGAATTATGATTGATTGATTGATTGATACAGATGACTCAATCAAATGGTTTTGAGATATCTAGGCGAGCATTTATAAAACAGGCTTCACAGACAAAAAAAAAAGAAGAAGGAAGGCCCTTTAATACTGATTGGAAATTATATGTATTAGTTTTACTATATGCATCAGAATTAAAGTCTACAAACTGGGTTTGTTTCAGTTTGTAAGAGCTTTGCTGGACAACGCAGAAATGCTGGCAGGCAGCCACTGAAGAGACAGTACTGAGAGAAAATAAGGAGCAACACTGTAACAGACAAAGGGTAAGACATCTAGTTGATTTCACAATTATATTAAAATAAAGTCCAATGAAGGAGACTATTCCATGCCTTAGATATGCTAATTTCCACAGGGATAATTATTGAATTGCAAAGAAACGCCAGGACAGAAAGGGAGATTTTATATCAAGCCATGGATTTCAATGAGATCTGAAAAGTTGAATTTGGTTTTCAGCAGAGAGCAATAAAATACAAAGAGGATTTATGGTGATAAAAAGGTTGCTACGAAAGCACAATGGCAAATAAAAATGTGAAACTGACTTAAGATAAAATAAATGGAAAGCAACCTAGCTATGGGAGGATAAAATACGAGTTCACAGCATCAAATGGAGAACATTTTCAGGCAAGAATTATGTTTGTTTACAGACTCTAACTGGTCATGTAGATAATTGTAAAATTCTGTTGTTATTATTAATCGTATTATTTTATTATGTGAAGTGCCTAGGGACCAACCAAGAATGGGGCTCCATTGTGCTAGAAACTGCACAAACACTGAAGAAGTGATGAGTCCTGGCCCCAGCGATCTTATAGTCCACATGGACAAGGCAGGAGAAGAGTAAGGTAGAGGGATGTAACAGAGCAATCAACATGATAGCAGAAAATATCATAGACTCAGTGGCTATGTCTACACTTCTTAATTTAAGTCGACTTAGCATGTCTACACTTAAATTTTAAGTCGAGTTTGGGGGGGACCCTACAAAGTTGACCTAGAGCATCCACACTGGACACCTAGGTCGACTTGTAGGGGCTAGGTGGACCTTGGACAGGTCCATGGTGGCAGGGAGGGCACCCCTTGCCAAGTGCCAGGGGGCTCAGCCTTTGCCCCATTTACCTGGGTACAATGGGGCAAAGAGAGACAGGGACCCTGGCAGGGCATAGGGTCGGGGTGGGCAGGGATCTGCCCTGCCCTGTGGGGGGGCATGCCAGGTTCTCCCTGTGCCACCCCCCCGGCAGGGAGGGCAGTGGGGGGAGTCCTGGAGAGCCCTAAGTCGAATTAGAGTCGACTAGTCGACTAGAGACACTAGCATAAGTCAACTTTAGAAAGTCGACTTAAGCCAAAAGTCAACTTAAAATGAGGTTTTAAAAAGTTGACTTAATTTTCCTTAAGTCGACTTAAGCAGCTTGCTTAAGTCGACTTAAGGAAAGTGTAGTGTAGACACAGAGTAAATTAAGTCGACTTAAGCAAGCTTAAGTTGACTTAATTTACAAGTGTAGACGCACCCATAGATTTAAATGTCAGATGGGACCAATATGACCATCTAGTCTGACCTCCTGCAGAATCCAGGCCCACCCACACCTGCAGAAAAAATCTAACAGATGACTGAGTTATTAAAGACCTCAAATCATGATTTAAAGACTTTAAGGTTTAGAGAATCCACCAGCAACTGAATCATGTCCCATGCTACAGAGGAAGGTGAAAACCCCCAGAGCTTTTGCCAATCTGCCCTCAGGGGAAATTCTGTCCCAACCCCAAATGTGGCAATCACTTAAACCTTGAGCATGTGGGCAAGACTCACCAGCCAGATACCCAAGAAATAATTCTCTGTAGTAACTCAGAACCCACCCCATCAATCATGTTAGTTCCACAGTTGTTTACATGTTTGAGTTGGATTTAGTAGAGGGTGAGATAAACTGAACAGAAAGACAAAGGGAGAGAACTGGGAGACAGAGCACGGGGTAAGAGGGAAGGGAAGGAAATGCTGAGGGGCGGTGAAGCTGAGACGAAGGGACTGTGAATGAAGGGGTGGAAAGAGGTTGGAGCAAACAGTCAATCAGCACAGACAATTCAAAACAGTAGAAAATATTATGAGTATCCATGGGTCTCCGCTTAACTGTTTGAGCTGAAAGAACAGCTGCCAATCTCTGGCTGCCTCCTCCCTGCAGTTTCTTTCCAAAGGTCATGTTGATGGCTGAAGGGGACGCACTGCCTGGGTCTAGTTCCCTCTCCATCTTAGTGTGGGGAGCACTGGATAGAATCTGACAGCAGTGGGATTCCCAGGTGACTGGCAGAGCAGCATGGAAGGTTTGCTGCTGTGTTAAGCACAGGGATCAGAGTTTGCATCACATGCTATCCCCATGTATTTATTTGATTTGATTTACTTCTTTGTTTTCTTTTGTAGTATGATCTAAACTCTGACGTAACAAATATAATACAAACATACATTCCAAAAACTATGGATTTGATCCACACAACCACTAAATCCTCTCCACTCATCCAACCCAATGTAACAGTAATTCTGCTTACCTCACTCAACCCACTTCTACCCTCTTCAGCCACCTGCACACCCTCCCTCAACAGCCTGGTGAAATGAAGAATATCTCCAGATGACCCAAAGGTCAACGAATGGTTAACAAGCTCTGTTAAACCAAGTTCCAAAGGGGTAGCCGTGTTAGTCTATTGTAGAAAGACAACAGAGTCCTGTGGCACTTTTAAAGACTAACAGATTTATTTATCGCATGAGCTTTCATGGGAGAAAATCCCACTTCGTCCCACTACAGGTCTTTCACTGAGTGCTCCTTCCTAGGAAAACTCTTTCCATATAAAACTGAGAGGTCCTAGTTCAAGCACCTCAACTGATTGCTACACATCTAGGGCCACATGAAGAGAGGGGCGGGCTCTAACCATCCATGGCAGCCTTTGGGATTTATAGATCAAAAGCAATGCCTTGAATTGTCTCAAGAATGACCTGGAAGCCAATTTAGCTCATGAAGCACTGAACTAATGTATGTCCTGTGAGCAGCCTCAATCAACAAGCCAACAACTATGCTTTGCTGAGGCATAGGTAGAACGGATTTTTTAGCAGGGCCTGTGGTTGACACAGGTGGGCACAAACTTGTGTCACAAGTGAAACAGAGGCTGATTAAAATGCAGGATGAATGGCTTAAAATCGGATTGGGTGAGCCTGCTTTCAAAATGGCCCACCCTATAGCTATGTCACTTATAGCTTCCAAAGAGTTCTAAAATGTAGCCAAATTTTGCAATGCTCAAATCATACAAGGCACTTGGCAGAATAAATTAAGAGACAAATTTCCTGTCCCGAAGAATTTATAATCTAAAGGTAGACATGGTGACATTACAAATGAGGTGACACAGCAACAGTGGGTTTTAAAAAGACTTGAATGAGGAGAGGATGTCTGTCCTTCCATATACGAGAGTGTGAGAAGAGGTAAGAAGTCAGAAATGGGAAAAGTGAATTAAAAGCTAATCAAAGCTAGCATTATTGATGAGGTGAAAGAGTAGAGTGGGGACCCAAATAGGAGAGAAACTCAATGATATAGGCCAGACTGAATCACATAAAACCAGGAAAGCCATAATAAGTAGTTTGGACTTGATATGCTTGACAATGAGAAGCCACTGGAGGGAGGAGGCAATCTGGAGAGAGGAAGATGATTTTAGTTGCACTATTTTTGGACAGGCTGAAGGGGAATGACATGTATCAGGACAGCAAGACAAGAGAATGTTGCAATATTAGCCACCCCTTGCATGTGGCCATGCCAAATTCAAAATCTCCCCACAGGCCACTGCTGCCAAACAGTCTCCTACAAGTGGAGAGTGGGGGCCTATATTTGCCCTTTATGTGGATATGTTGACAATCAGCAATGGCACCCAGAACAAGAAAGCAATTGTTCTCTACTGTTTGATGGGAAACACATAGGATACATCTACACTTACAAGTTAGGTAGACTTAAGGAGGCTTAAGTCGACCTAACTTACTCCCCGTCCACACTGGGATTTCATTAAGTCAACTTAAGCTGTTCCTTAAGTCGACTTAATGAAAGCTTAAGTCGACTTAATAACACCTAGTTTTAGGTCTAGTGTAGACTCTCTAAGTCAACTTAATAAGGTCGCATTTAAGTCGACTTAAAGTCGACTTAACTTTGTAAGTGTAGACTTAGCCATAGGGACTGAAATCTGGCAGAAACTTACCTGTATTAAGAGCAGAGCCTTGTAAAGTGGCTAAAAGCTTGAGAAGATCTGATGCATCCCGAAGAGATCCAGTTCAGACACACATGCATTCACGCACCTATTCAGAGTTTGTGGATTTTCTTGTAAATTCAGTCACAGGTGTTTACATCTTTCTCACCTATCATATATACATATTCATGCTTCTCCCACAGCCATCATTAAAATAGAGGTATGCAAATCAGTGCGAAGGTGGGTGACAAGGGTGGAGAACATGAATAAAGTTGTGAAAAATACATATTGCCTCATTTTGAACCTACTCATATTGTGGGTTTTAAAAATTCAGCTTGAATTCAAATATAGTTGGGTTTGTTTCCACTAGAAGAGACTGTAAAAAGGCAGCAGAGAGTAGAGTGAGAAACTTTCTCATGAGAAAAATAGACACCAATAGACACCTGTGTACCCACCACCTATTTGTGGTGTCTTAACTTATTGGAAATGTTCTTCTGTCCTTCCACACAACATAGGCTTTCCTCCAGAAAATACATGTGGGCTATACCCTCAGCTAATGTAAATTGTCAAGTTCCATTGATTTCTGGCCTGATATATATTTTAAAAGATGACTCATGCCTGGTGACAATGGGTTTTAATTATAGGTGGGAAGCTTGGAGGCTAGAAGAAGTTTTACATGTCCAAAATATTTCGCTGAGGTTCTCAAGATCTCAGAGTCTATAAGGCTGACCCACCACTAGTCAGCAGTAGAAACATCTTGCCCAAATGAGCAAATCCACTGTATTCTTCCCTCTTGCTTGCTAATCCTAAGAGCCAGTCACTGCAAATTACACCTGCCAAAGATTCTGTTTTACCTCATGCATTTCACGTAAGTCCACTTCTATCCTTGTTTCTAGCTATCACTCTCTACCATTCTGTAGGGCCAGAATTTCACTGTCCTCTGCACTAGAGTAAATGGAGAAGGGTAATCTTTCATTACCTTGTGCTCTCCACAGTCAAAGGCCAATGAGAAATGTATCCCTGGAGCACAAGGACTGTGTAGGGCTAGTAAAGATGGGGAAAGTCCAGATGGAGAAGATGTTCATCAGATCAGCCACATAGGAACACACGCTTGGAAACTTGTAGCAAAGATCATGTTCCTCCTCCACACCAGAGAGTTCATCAGTGAGTCGTAGACGATCTCCCACAGCTCTAAATAGGTTTGGGCTGCCTCACAAAATCCCTAGCTTGAATTAATGTCTTAAAGGCAAGGTAGTGCCTAGAGCTGGGTGAAGAAAAGGGGCAAAGAATTAAGAAAAATGGTTTTGATATTTTCTCCTGCCTTTCTTAAATGGAAAATTTTTAATTTTTGAAAATTCATAATATTTTGATTGTTTCTCAAAAACAAGGGAACATTTTCTTGAACATTTTGTCAAAAATTTGAAATTTTCATCAAATTAAAAAAGCCATGATCAGCTCTATTAGGGATTTTTAAAGGTTGTGTGTGTGTGGGGGGGGTATCTTAGCAGGTATAAACCATAGATGAAAAAATCTTCCTTTTTCATAATGGAAAATGTTGTGTCCTGAGATTTTCTCCCATGAAAGCTCATGCAATAAATAAATTTGTTAGTCTTTAAAAGTGCCACATTAGTCCTTGTTTGCTTTGCTGACCTAGACTAATACGGCTACTCCTTTGGAACTTGATATTTGATTGCTATCTTCCTTACTGTTGTATTTCCGTAATCTCAAAAGTCAAACCCATTCCCTGTTCTCATGGGGCCACCATTGCCTTCCACAGTGTTTCATGGGGAAGCCAAAAAAGTGACATTAGTTCTGAGTATATTTATTGAAACAGGTGTTTCCCGAGACAGCATGGGTAGAAGATAAAACTACTTCTAAAGCACACTGAATGACAACTGAGACACATTTGTAGCATTGCATTTATGTCTGCTAGGTGCAGAAAGAAAAAATACAACTAAGGCAAAACCCAACTCCCATTAAAATCAAAAGGATTGTTTTTCATTTACTTCAGTGGAAATTGGATGAGGTTCTTATGACAAAACATCTAATTTATTAGGATAGCATCTAGTTATTGAAAGAAACACAATGCAAATGTACATACAGCTAATAACACCAGTGACTTATGCCTCTCACTTCCTCAATATTCATTCCAGCCTCAGGATGTTAATTCCCAATTAATAATAATATAAATATAACAACAACTTCTTCATCATTTTCCTACTGTGCTACAATTTTCATACACTAGATGCCAAAAGACACATACAATCCAGGGAGAGCAAAATAGTTCTTCTATTTACTAATTAGGAATCAGATCAGAAATCGCTTTCAGCATATGTATGCATGTACTTTGTGCTTGTTAATCAACCATTTAATGCATTTATTAAATGCAAGGTCATCGTGGTATTTAAAAATGCGGTACACTATGAAGCTACTCTGAACATGAACTCTGTGGCATGTGGAGAGTAGGAAACAATCTCCTTGTTACCAGAGTGAGATTCTTGCCTTGGCAGATAAAGACAGAAAATCAAACTCCAGCCATCTTGTTTCAGATGCATTCCTGCATGGAGGCCTATTACCTTATGACTAACAGCTTTTACTTTGGAAAATACCAACCTGCATTCAAATAAGCCCTGATGTGTCATCATGGAAATATATATTTTAATCAGGTTCCCTGAGTGGAGCGTTCAGTGAAGAGTTCTTTTGGAGGTATTCCAATGAGATATGGAAATGAAGAGGAAAGATATAGGAGAACAATTACTCATGACACGGTGAGTGTACTGTGGGAGCAGAGGGTGTATCCTATCAGGAAAGAAAGTCCAGATGAGATTTTGAAATGAGTTTGGTGGAATGAGGTGGGCACACTACGAAATAAACATTGTTGGTCATTATATTGCTTTTCATTTACACTCTCCAGTTGTAATACTGTGCTCATACATTCTTTCATATATTGGAACACTCCTTCTCATGAGCGCCTGTGATAGGTTAGGTAATAGAACTGCCGATGCCATACACATTTCTTTTAGAATAATACCCATTCTAGTCAAGTTCATGTCAGGTTGATCCCAATTCGTGTGGGGGTACGGGTTGGGGGGGGGAAGCGCTCACTGTCAGAATTCATAAGGTTCTTCCTTTTTTAAATCCTTCTTTGAACACTTCCTTTCAACTGGCAGTACCTGCTGCTATTATGAATGCTGAGACTACTAACTTATGTAAATATACCCAATCTTTATTGTAATCTGCTCTCCCTCTGGCCACTTCACCACTTTTTGTTCTGTTTATTCTCCTGTTTCTTCTCATAGTTTTTACTCTCTAGAACAAAACATGTCTTTGTTTTACTCAGGTGTACAATGACTTCCTAATCCCTGACTGAGCCCTCCAGGCGCCATTACAATAACAATAATTAACATCGTCATACTCGCCGCCCTGCCAAAAGAATTTTCAGATGTCAAAGTGAGTTTATTTCCTTCCTCCTAACAAAATCCATTTAGGACCCTCACTTTTGGACTCTAAGGCAAATGATCTTCAGAATCTCTAGAACTGTATAAACAGTGACAATATGATCCCCTGATTTTTGAGGTGTGGCCTAGTAATCTGTGGGTCTGTGTTATTAGCCTGTAGTTTTCTACGAGTGCGTCTACATTTGTAAATTAAGTCGACTTAAGCTTGCTTAAGTCGACTTAATTTACTCTGCATCTATACTACACTTTCCTTAAGTCGACTTAAGGAAAATTAAGTTGACTTAATAAAACCTCCTTTTAAGTCAACTTTCTAAAGTCGACTTAAGCCAGTGTGGACCCAGAGTAGCCCTAAGTCGACTCTAACTCGACTTAGGGCTCTCCAGGACTCCCCCACTGCCCTCCCTGCCAGGGGGGGGTGTCACAGGGAAAGCCTGGCATGTCCCCCCACAGGGCATGGCAGAGCCCTGCCCACCCTGCCCCTATGCCCTGCCAGGGTCCCTGTCCCCCTTTACCCCATTATACCCAGGTACAATGGGGCAAAGGCTGAGCCCCCTGGCACTGGGCAAGGGATGCCCCCCTGCCACTGTGGACCGCTCCCAGGTCCACCTAGCCCCTAGAAGTCAACCTAGGCATCCAGTGTGGATGCTCTAGGTCGACTTTGTAAGGTCCCCCCTAAGTCGACTTAAAATTTAGGTGTGGACATGCTAAGTCGACTTAACAAAGTCGACTTAAAGTCGACTTTGTTAAGTCGACTTAGCTAAATCGACCTAAATTAACAAGTATAGACATAGCCTAAGAGTGCAGCATATCATTTTCAATTTCCTTTTGTAAATGTAGAGCTTACGAAAGAGGGATAACATCTGATTTCATTATCTAAGAAGATGTATAGTTCCTAACAAACTTCTCTGGGAGGACATCTGCTTCCATTTACTCAGAGGAAACCCCCACTTTTCTGGGTAAGTAATATGTATGGATATGGATATACGAATCGAGTTCAGATCAGGATCCTGATCAAAATTACTTTTAAGGTAAGGTTTGAGGGTTGGGTTTCAGACCAGATCAGGACTTCTTTTATATTTGGATTCCATTGCTCCAAAATCTCATGGACTATTCTTCAATGATTTTTTTCCTCAGGTGATCTTGAAAGATTTCTGTCATCTTCTTACCTGGTAGGAAAAACATCTTGCAAAAATAGCTGTTCTTTCAAGAGTCCTACCACATTTGGTTTGAATTTAGTTTGGAACTAAAACCTTAGGGATAAGTTTTAGTGTTTTATAATGCCACCCATCATCATATCTGGGAGTTCAGATCTAAACTGTTAAAAATTCAATGGGTTTTGGTTTTGAGAATCCTTAACATTCAGTTAAATGAAAGAGTAACTGAGAAAAAAAAATTTCTCTCTCTCTAAAAGCCACTCAATTACTCTTTTTTACTCATTTTAATGGGCATCAAAACCAAAGCCCTTTGAAAAAAAATGTGTGCATCCACGCGTGTGTGCATGCATGTGTGCACATGCATACACTGTTTTTGGTTGTTTTTCTTTTTACAACACAAGTTAACCAGGAAGGGGAGCAGGATATGAATCATTTCATTAACCAGTCTTTATCTGCTCTATTTTTCTAAATAGTTTATATCTGGAGCATTGCTGTTTTGAAAAACCACCTGACTGAGGAATAACAATTGGATGGAGAAAGTTCCATAGATTTCCCATTGAGGCTCTTGGCCTAAGTATTTATCTTGCTTCTCAGGAGAAAGGCAAAAAACTAAGTGAGCATGGAGAACATCCATCCCCAGAAGTTATTGCTCATGGTTGAGCCACATTGATGAGAAAGTTTGTACTGCTGCAGCTTTTGCTAAAACATTTATATGGATAAACTGAACATTTCACTTCTGACATTGACAGGATGGCACCTTTCACTAAATTATCTACATCAAATAATCATAGGTCACAACATGTTCTGCATTTTAGGAGACCAGGGCTTCATTCTTTCAACCAAATTATCTGTTTGTATTTCTACCTCAGGGTTTCTGAAAACCACAATCACATTTGTTAGGAGAGTGATGAGTGAACAGGTAAAGCAAGAACACACCTGAGGCACTTGGTCCAGAAACCTCCCTTCCTTTTCTCTACATGGAGAACACAGATCCAGCTGGGAGAGAGACTTCACAGCATCTTGCCGTTATCTAATCTATCTATCCATCTACTTGCCTACATAGCTCTTATCATAGTCTGACCTGCTCCCAAGTATTTTAAAGAAACAAACAATGTTAAAGTCCATATACATAGGGAGATAGAGAACTATAGAGTTAGATAATGTCTGGAGGCAGTGAGATACTACAATAATTTGAAAGAGAGGGAGGGAGAAAGTGAGTAGGTAGTTTCTGCATATTTAAAGTTGCAAACAACCTTCCTTATAAAACCTTATATTTGCCCCACCTGTAACCTTAACTTAGGAAATGCATTTGTCTTGAAAACTGCCAGGTTTTTCTGAAATGCTGTATTAAATTGAGTAAGAACTTTTAAATATTTTTTAAAAGGACTTCTTTCTGAAAACTGTGCAGTCTTGAATTTTTTCTGCACCCCTTGGTCTGCCCAGCAAAATCAATTACATCACAAAAATTGAAAGGCAGATTTAAACTGACATGGTAGAGGCATGTGAACAAGGATACTCTTTAAGGAAAAAACTGGGCATGATTCTTGCACTCTGACACTGACAGGGAAAATAACATGGGCATGGAGAATATGATGATCTCTGAATCAGCCAGGGATATTTTTTTTAAAGTAAAAAGAAACTCAAGTAAGTACCTATCACAATCTAGCCTGAACTCAACAAGCACATTCTGTTACTGATTTGGAATCTTAGAAATGTAGACAAAAAATAATATACAGTGCTTTGCAATTCTCTTTTAATGACATTCAAGCAACAATTAGCTGCTTCATGTTCAGTGGTGGGCTTGTGCAAGTAACTATGGCTGCGTCTACACTGGTATATTAAGTCGACTTAAGCTTGGCTTAAGTCGACTTAATGTGCCCTGCGTCCACACTACACTTTGCTTAAGTCGACTTAAGCAGCTTGCTTAAGTCGACTTAAGCAAAATAAAGTCGATTTAATGAAAGTTAAGTCGACTTAACTAAGCTGACTTTAAGTCGACTTAGTTAAAGTCGACTTAAAAGTGCAAGTGTAGACATAGCCTATGGGTGCATCTACACTTAATTTAATCTGCATCCAAACTACATTTTCCTTAAATCAACTTAAGCAGCAGCTTAAGTCGACTTAAGGAAAATTAAAATCGACTTTATTAAACCTCGTTTTAAGTCGACTTTGCTGGCTAATTCGACTTTATTAAGTCAACTTAGCTACTGTGGACGCAGAGTAGCCCTAAGTTGACTTTAAGTCGACTTAAAGGGCTTCAGGGCTCCCCCACTGCCCTCTCTGCCAGGGTGGCTGGCACAGGCAGAGCCTGGAGTGCCCCCCCCACAGGGCAGGACAGAGCCCTGCCCACCCTACTCCTATGCCCTGCCAGTGTCCCTGTCCGGTTCAGCCCCCATTGTACCCAGGTACAATGGGGCAAATGCTGAGCCGCTTGGCACTTGGCAAGGGGTGCCCCCCTGTCACTGTGGACCTGTCCCAGGTCCACCTAGCCCCTACAAGTTGACTTAGGCATCCAGTGTGGGCACTCTAAGTAGATTTGGCAGGTTCCCCTTTAAGTCAACTTAATTTTTGAATGGGGACATGCTAAGTTGACTTAGCTAAGTCGATTTAAATTAACAAGTGTAGACATAGCCTGAGTGTAATGGGGAAGGACCAGACAATAACCTCTTCCTCACAGGTGAGCAGAGTGAACAGATAGCAAGTGTGAAAAATCCAGACAGGTGTGGGGGATAATAAGTGCCTATTTGTGTAAAAACCAAAAGACTGAAAACTGTGCAGCCTTGAATTTTTTCTGCCCAGCAAAATCAATTACACCACAAAAATGGAAATGCTTTATACGAATTGCTTTGAAAGACTTTATAGGACCATCCCTATACAATGGACATTTGGTCACAATGAAGCACAGTGAAGTCAATGGGGCTTCTCATCAGTGGGAGCATTCTGGCCCAGAATGAAGAAGATACTTTCCTGAGGAAAGTTGTTCTCATGGTGATCTGAGCACCAGCTCACACCCTCTCAAATTCAGCAGGACATCTTCAGAGGAAGAGCAGCAGCATGCTCAGTTGTGTTGGTATGACACAGAGTTCACAGCTCCCCCTCAATGTAATAAAATGGGAGTTCTACAGAACCCAATTCATTCCCCTTGCAAAATCCAGCCAGGAGGGTGATTCATGAGATTGTCTGAGATCTTTTCAGACTATTATTCTACGTGCCTGTCTTTCAGAAGCTGGATTTCAACTCTTAGTGCTTCAGTCATCGTTGAATGGTACACAGGAGTTTTCTCCAGAGAGCTCACACTACTGTTACTGTCGAATCTCACCACATATGCTCAAATTATTTTAAGGGTGAAGCAGGTGAAATGTTTTCTGGGTACCAGTGTGCAAATGATATGACTGAAACGCATGGATGCTTTTGATTAAATGATCCCAAGCAGACTGTATTGGGGGGGCAGAGCAGGGCAGTGGTGTCGCTGGAGCTGGGCACACAGGGCATGTGTCCCAAGTCTGGCCCCAGAGGGCCAGGGATCTGGGGCTTGACTGCTGCAGGCTGATATGACCCCTGGCCCAGCCGCCGTCAGCACCCAAGGCAGCTAAGCCTGCCGCCAGCCCAATCCAGCCCCTTCCAGGGCTGGGGATCCAGGGCTCAGCCAGCACCCCAATGAGGCCGGGGCTGCCACTGTCCAGATTCGGGCCACCACTGGGGCCAGGGATCTGGGGCTCAGCCAGTGCCCCAATGAGGCCAGGGCCACCGCCAGCCCGATCCGTCCTGCGCCGGGGATCCGGGGCTCAGCTGCCGCTGGCCTGATCCTTCCCCTGCCGGGGCCAGGGATCCATGGCTCAGCAACCACTGGCTCAATCTGGATCCTGATGGGGCCGGAGTTCTGGGCCTGGCTGCTGCGAGCACCCCAATGTGACTGGGGTCACCGCCAGGGTTCTGGGGCCTGGCTGCCACTGGCACCCCGATGCAGCCCTCATGCCGGGGATTGGCCAGGGATCAGGTCCCCCCACCTGGGACGGATTGGGCCCCCTGGATGGATTGGGGCCTCTGGGACAGATCAGGCCCTCCCTGTGTGATGGATCAGGGCCCAGGCCCTGAACCTATTTTGGGGGCAGCGACGCCCCTGGGGCAGGTTCTTACTGACCTTCTGCTAAATCAGCATAGGAAACCAATAAAAGCCCATCTTCCTAATGGGTTGTCTCTCTCACTTCCTTTTGAAGTAATGAGAGTTCTGTGAATTGGATTGTTCTTCTCTGATGTACTGAAGATGAAGGTTAGCAAAGCTGATGTTATGCATTCCAATACAGTCATCTATCACTCATGAATCTTAGGGTGGCCAGATGTCCTGACTTCATAGGGACAGTCCCAATATTGGGGGCTTTTCTTGTAGGCGCCTGTTACCCCCACACCACCCCAATTTTTCACACTTCCTATCTGATTACCCTGCTCATGATATGAAAGCTAAAATGACTATACAAAGGTCATTGTGCCTTGATGGACATGCTGATATATCACATGCACAGGCAGACAGCAAGAAAGATTTTATATTTTTAATATTCTTACATAGCTCCATACATATGTATATTTAGATCATGTCTCTACTCCAAAGGAAGCTGCACAAATAATGTGCATTGAGTGCTTTATTCAGTGAATGTAGTTCTCTTTTTTCTAGCAGAATATTCACCAACAAATTTTAATTTACTTAGTTTTATTCATGATTTGAATATATTCAACCTTTTTAAAAAAAAAATTCTTTGGTTGCAGGCCAGATAGTGACTATACAACACATGAGCTGTGCTCCTTGGCTGTGGCTGATCAAACAAGCTACATGTTCCTCTTCCTTGATTGGATGAGCATGCAATCAAGTAACTAGCCATGGACTCCAGCCAGTAGGAACAGCTGCAGAAGCCGCCAAAGCCAGGACCTTCAGAGAAATGTCAAAAGTTTTGACAGGACTTTCTGTGTCCTGTGCTGATTGGCTGTTTGTTTTGGTCCTCCCACTCCTTTAAAGTCTTTTCATATTAGCTTCATTCACACCTACCCCCTCTTACACTCTTCCTCTCTGCCCCTCACTCTCATTTCCTTCCATGCTCATCTCCCTTCACTTTTACTTCCATTTACCTTATTCTCTCCTAACTAAATCCACCCCCCCCAAATAAATATATAAATAAATAAAAGTTATAGAACTAACATTCCAGGTGCTGCCATCGCATTGTTCACTCTGTATTCTGCCCATCCCACAACCTGTGTCTGTCTCATCTGTGTAGATTGTAAGCTTTTGGGGGCAGGGACTGTCTACTACACTGTTTGTACAGCGATTGCCACAATGAGGCCACATTCTTGGTTGGCCCTTAGACAATGCTGAAATAAACATGATTAATAATATTTATTCCAGCATAAAGACTTGTATGTGTATCTTTAAAATTTTGCTCCATGAGTACTCAAGCATGGGACTTGCAATTTCCCTGCTGAGAACAATTTTACCTATAAAACTTGAGTGATATTACGTTTGCAGAACAAGAGCACAAAAAGTGTGTGAGCAGAGCCACGGTGAATTCAGAATAAAAGGCTTAAGCTAATATTACTGGGGGGGGAAATTGCCTGCTTATTTTCTGAGCTCTAACCACAAACACGGTGATGCTGAGGGACCATGGCATATACATAAGTGACTGCTGACAGAATTAGTCACTGCTTTACAGAACCAGACTTGGTGCTGGCCAAGTTCAGGGGTGCTCCCATTCCCAGGTCTCCCAGCTGCATTACATTTGTGGAGAAGGGATCTTAGAAGCTGCCTTCATGTAGGGCTTAATCTTACATGATTTATCCATAATTATATAGCCCCCATTCCGGCACTATCTGAACATCTCACAATCTTTAATGTGCTTAGCCTCACAACACCCTTCTGAAGCAGAGAGTTATTATCATCCCCATTTACAGGAGCGGAAACAAGGCACAGAAAAGCTAAGTGGCTTGTACAAGATCTCACAGGAAATCTCTTGCAGAGCAGAGACTTGAACCCACAGGTCCAAGGCACAGGCTTGTATCATAACTGCAGGACCGCCTTATTAACGAGCAAGCCAATGCTGATCCAGCGAAGCATTTAAAAATGTTCTTAACTTAAAGCACATGACTAATCCCAATGGAGTCCATGTGACTATTCATGTGCCTTAAATTAAGCATGTGCCTAAATGTTTTGCTGGACTGTTGCCAGATGTTGAACATCTTGCAAGTGAAGCTCTTAATTTCTGAACTTTTCTCCTGCAGTTTTCAATAGAAGCTGCCCTCATTTAGGAGCCAAATCTTTACTAGGCCTGCCACAGGGGAAAGTAATGAAGTTATGGGTTCTAAAGAAAGATATAAGGTATTTCATTCATAGACCCAGTTTTTTAGATTAATGCTTTAGATCATCTCAATTTTAATTCACTTTTACATTGTAATTGTCTTATGATCTATAAATGCCCTGATTAATAAAAACAATCTTCAGGTCTGCACTGATACATATAACATACACAATTCCTTTTAAGATCAGGAGGAGGAAATGGGTTAGTGCATTATAATTGAAGATTTCCACCTCCCAGCAGCCCACTGTAACCACCTGCCTTCAATAAATCAGAAGCAACTCTTAGACCTGGTCTACACTAGACAGTTTTGTCAACCAAAGTCAGCTTTTTTCAACAAAACAGTGCTGATGTACACATTGCAATCAACCCCAATCTCTCAACCCCGCAGACAAAACTGCCCTGCTTTTTCAACAAAATAAAACCAGCTCCACAAGAGATGTAGGCTGATATTGGCATAGTTAGGGCAGTGCAGTGAAATGTAGACACTAAGGCTATGTAGACACAATAAACTTGTCCCACAATAAGCTATTGCGGGACAAGGAGAGCGCTATAAATATAGCGCTTTCATGTGTACACGTGTGCTTGTTGTATCGCAAAGGAGCATTCACCCGTGTGAACGCTCCATTGCGATACAACAGCAGTGCGTGGTGGGCACCTGTCCCACCATGCACTAACCACTGCCAGCCCCCTAGTCCAGCTTCAGGGATTCGGGTGGTGGCAGGGGCTGCAGCGCTTAAGCACAGCCCCCACTGCCACCCGAAGCCTGGGGCCGAGGTAGGGGGCTGCAGGGCTTCGGGTGCCAGTGGGAGCTGCAGCATGCAGCCCCCGCCACCAACCGAAGCCTCAGGGCTG
>ML685875.1:1125569-1149542 GCA_007922175.1 Pelusios castaneus | reverse complement strand
GCGCTTAAGCCCGCAGCCCCTGCCAGCACCCGAAGCCCTGGGGAGCCACCGAACCTGGCAGCTCCCATAACAGTCAATTTCACTGCTCTGCTAGAGCAGTGAAATGGACATATTTGACAGCTCCAATGTCCCAGAGTGCCCTCGATTGGCACTCTGGGACATTTCCGGAGGCTGTCTACCACGCAAAAAGCGTACACACAAGCATTACTGCAGAACAGCTGTTCTGCAGTAATGCTTACCACTCTCGATTTGAGTGGTTTAACTGTTGCGCGGCAAGAGGGTGTTGCCGTGCAACAAGAAAAATGATCGTGTGTACGCAGGCAGCTTTATTGCAGGATAAGGAGCCTTATCGTGCAATAAAGTGATTGTGTGTATATAGCCTCAGTATCTCGTGATCGTGAAAGCTCTGTCAGAATCCCTAGCACATCAGTTAGGTGTGAATAGGGATACAAACAGGGCCCTCATCCTGGTAGCTCTTCTTCTCTGCCTATTGTAGTAAGACCACTGTCCCATTTTATGCAGATATTATAATAAAATAATTAATATGTACTTATAAATTATATTATTGCATGTAATTAAATACAATTGGACGAGGTAATAAAATATTGTGTGGCTGCCCAAGCTCTTCTTCTAATAGATGCCCCTGAGCTGTCTGCTCAAAACAGGACTCTGTCAAGGCAATGGAGCCAGGGTGAAGGAGGTCACTGGCCCTTCTCCACTATGGCCCACAGACCCAGGTATTTATCCAGCTGCTATGACAGATTTAGATTTTGAACAGTTCCAAAGGGGGAGCCGTGTCAGTCTAGTTCAGCAAAACAAACAAGGAGTCCTGTGGCACTTTTAAAGACTAACAACTTCATTTATCGCATGAGCTTTCGTGGAAGAAAATTCCATTTTGTCAGACACTTTGAAGACAAAGTGGGATTTTCTCCCACAAAAGCTCATGCAATAAATAAAGTTGTTAGTCTTTAAAAGATCCACGGGACTCCTTGTTTGTTTAGATTTTGAAGACTCCAAGTGTGCTTTTTGCTTCTTTTTCCTCTCTGTCCCCCGCTCCTAGTAAATTTCTAGCCATTACTGTTGTAACGAAAACCTTCCAAACACAAACAATGCCTACCTCCACATTACCATTTCTGTTGGAAGAACTTATGTTGCTGAAGGGTGTGAATATTCCAACCCCCGCCCCTCCCCCAAGTGACATACAAATGACAGTGTGCACAATGCTATGTTGGCTAGAGAGGACATAGTTACCGCTACTCATTGCTGGTGATTTAGTTCTCCCATCAGCATAGAGCAGCTACATGAAAGATCTTACAGCAGGACTGCTGCATCGGTACAGCTGTGCTGTTGCAAGCTTTGTGGTGTAGACATAGCCCAAATGTAGCTAATGCAGATTAGTTTTACTAAATCTGCAGGCAATCTCAAAGGCTGCGTCTACACTGGTAAATTAAGTCGACTTTATTTTTAAGCGTAGACACACTAAGTCAACTTAACTAAGTCGACTTAAAGTTGACTTAGTTAAGTCGAGTTAGTTAAAGTCGACTTAAATTACCAAGTGTAGACATAGCCAAATAGATGTAACTGTGCCATTCTTCTCAGTTAAGTATTAACACTTAAGCCCATGACAGAGGCTTAGCAGCGCCTTCCAAATAAAGTAGGTGTGCTGCTATGCGTATATATTACACAGTTACCACAATTGTGTGCAGATGGGTAACTGCATGTGCAAAGGGCTAAAACAAACATTGACGTGCTTCACTAGAGCTTTATTCTGTACTTAATCTTTGTGTGAACCTTTTACTCTAAACAATGGCTGTGAATCGGTATTGGTATATGGCTCTATTTTTGTGCTCGTTGCCCATATACCATAACTAACATTATGATTTAGCCTCCTAATTTAAAAACCCCATAGTAGATTCATGAAAATCACCCTCTGTGCAGTATAGACCAGGACATTTTTACTGCAAAAGACAACAAATGTAACTAACAGCTTGATGTGATCTCCTGGCATACCACTGTACACCACCATGTATCTTGATTCTAATCCACAGCCTACTTTATATGGCAGTCCTATTTCCCTCCTGCACTGGTAATGACAACTGAGACAGATGAACTGTGATTTCGATAAATATCCTTAGAATTTGACTAATAATCCTAACTCAGGTGTGATAAATGTGTTTTGGGGATGGGATTGGGTTTTTGTTTGTATTTAAGATCTGAATCCAAGATTTTAAACATTAGGAGTGAAATTAACCACCAAACCTTTCCCATATGAGCTGTTTTGTATATACATGGGACATAATTTGGATGAATTCCACATAAATATGCTGTCAGTTTTCTTTCATACCAGGCAAGTGAATAATTGGGAGTATAGATGTAATGCAAACTCCAGACTGGCTTTGTTGTGACCTGTCTAATGATCACAATTTATTATAATTATTCTATGAAAGCAGAAAAGAAGAAATGTGTTCTTATTATAATGGAGCAATTCTTCTAGGGTGCATCTACACTGGCAAGTTAGGTCAACTTAAGGATGCTTAAATCGACCTAAACAAAGCTGCGTCCACACTGGGATTTCCTTAAGTCAACTTAAGGAAAGCTTACGTTGATTTAATAACACTTCCTTTTAGGTCGATTTAAGCCTTAAATCGATTTAAGGCCAGTGTAGACAGGGATTAACGCTAAATCGACTTTATTTAAGTCGACTTAAAGCCAATATAACAGCCATCTCTGCTGTTGTCAACTTAACAAAGTCAACTTAAAGTGTAGTCAATTTGTTAAGTCGACTTAAAGTCGACCTTGTTAAGTCGACTTAACAAAGTTGACTTAACTTTGTAAGTGTAGACATAGCCCTAGAGCCGGACTGATTTGAATGAGAATTGAATCTAGCCATATATTTTCAAGTGTTCTTATAACATTTCCATACTCCATTGACCCCACATCTAGTTTGACACCCTGTTTCAAATGTGCTTTGGGAGTAAAGCAGTAAAGCTTCACCCTTCCCTTCTTGCTCTTTCAGCCACTTAGCAGCAGCCTCTCTAGTCACTTTGAGCCATTACTATAACTCTGAGACATGTTTATGCAGGCTGAGCAGGTTGTAAGGAGCCCTACCCCAACCTGGCAACACATTTTCGCCACTCATGTGGTTAGCTTGCAAACAGTGCATAGAAAACCTCTATTTGGTGAAACATTAAAAATCCTACAAACATTCACATTTGTAAAACCTTTTCAATAGGGCCAGCCCCAGGGATTTTGGTGCTCTAGGCGAACTATGACTTTGGCACCCCCTTTCCACCCCGTGTTATAAGAGAAGATAACATATTAATTTATTTTTAAAATAGAGAAAAAAATTCACTTTCATCTACTTTGGTGCCCCTCAAAGCCTAATGCCCTAGGCAACCACCTAGTTCATCTATATGGTTGGGCCAGCCCTGCCTTTTCAACAATCTCAGTGTTAAGTCTCATTTAAAGTATCTCAGTGAACATACCCATATGCATATTTCTTAATTTCTTTCTCCCTCTGCTATTATTTATTAGTGAGGAGCCTGAGCCAACTGTCACTGAAGTCAGTAGGACTGTAGAGGGACATTAAAGAGAGTTAGATCAGACCCAAAGTCTGGGTATGTAAAATTTAATTCTGTAAAATATTTTGGGGTCCATTTTTAAGTGAAATTCTAGCCCCTAGTGCTGTAGAATAGTTATACTATAGAATCTATTAATGAAGTAATATTATACTGAAAGGTTTTAATGGCTACCATCAAGCAGGTCTTTGAACCATAGACAATCACAGACCTCATTAATGCTGATGACACTTCTTTTAGGCTAACTGGAAGGAAAAATTAAACACCTTTATAGAGTGAGATAACAGAAGCTACTGCCCAAGATAACTGGACACACAACAAAGCCTGAGCAAAGCCAAGACATGTGTCTGAGAAGTTTTCCTAGGATTTATTCCAAATGTGGGGACTAGAGAGTTGTTTGAAAAACTGTGTGAGAGAGAAGAGAAAGCTACCAAAAAGCCAGCAGACAGCAAGAGGAGGAGCTAAGAGCAGCCTGAGTGGGAGCTCTTTGGGGCACACAATGGACTGGAAGGGCAGGTTTTGAAAGTATTAGCAGGAAAACTACCTACGGTTGCTTGATTCTACTGTATTCAAAGAGATGGCTTTGTGTACATTTTTTGTCAATAAACAGCATTTTACCAAAGGAATGCCTAACTTCAGTGTCTCCCCCTTAATGGATGTAACCCTGCAAGGCTTTGAATATTGGCTAACTGTCTGAGCCAACCCGGTAACACTAATATTTAATGCATTATACTGTCATAGGTTTGCTCCTTCAAGTACTCCTAGGAGGTGCTGAGCTCAATTCCCAGTGAAGTCAATTAAAGTTCATGGTGCTCAGCACCTCCAGGGAATGAGTCCATAGCTCCTGATCTCTAAGGACTTAAACGTGCATAACAAAATTAAATGCATTAGGCCTCCAATATTAACTCAATTTTACAGCAGATGTAGCTGATGCACAGAAAAAATTATGTGACAGGCTCAAGGTCACAGAGGAGGTCTGTGTCACAGGCAGAAAATGGAATCTGAATCTTCTGAATCCTACTCCTCTGCTTTGGCCAAAGTCTTTCAACACCTTTTGACATCCTCTCAGAAACAGTGCAGTGCTTACGATGTGAAGGTTAAGGAAAAAATAAGTGAAACCAGCCTCAGAAATGCTGCTCACAAATTGCCCATGCTGGAAGATTTAAGAAACCTCTTCTAAAGATGCTCTGATGACATTAAATCACTATAGATTTATAGTCGTTCTGGCTATAAGATTAAATAAAGCAAAGCATGCCTATACTGCAACACAATTAAGAGACCATTCACATGCTCACATAGAACCTATGGGGTAAGAGAGTTGCTTTCTCCAGAATATTTTGTAAACTATTAATCTGATTCATTCACTGCATGAAGGATTAGTCTCGCAAATGTTCTTAACTTCACCTTCCACACAGTATGAATGAATTGGCCCAGCCAGCCCTATTTGATTATCACACCCAGCTGGGAAATGGTCAGGTAGTTTCCAAAAACAGTGGAGAGAGCTACATGAGAGAGGCTGGATCCAGTCTCTGGCCCTGGACTAGAGAGAGAGGTGAGGTCAGGGAAAAGGCCTCTGGGCCCCTGCATGAGATCAGGAGAATAGTTTAGTTTGGTGTTACTTTATGAATTTTTGTTTGAATTATTTAACTGGGACCTCAGGGAAGGGCTAAAAGACCTGGGTGTGGCATTATTAGTCCTTCCTGGGCAGTGGGGAAACAGTCCAGGAGCCCCCCAGGCCTTCACCCAAGAGTATGGGAAAGTTGTTCATTTAATTACATCTATACTTAGCTGAAGTGCTGTAGGGAACAAGGTACACATAACAGTGACCATTACAGTGCTGCAACTGCTTTAATCCAGTGACAGCAAGATACTGACGTGTTAAATTCTGCAGATTTAGAGCAAAAGTCTCAGCAGCCAACAGTTTTTCTAGATTTATGTTACCATACAACATGTTTGGAGGAAAAAGTACATATTCCTCGCTTGGGAAATCAGTTCTATAATAATTATATTAGCAATTGCCACAGTTTCTATGAAGGGTTTCATTTTAATGATAGATGTTAAAACAATTTCACCATACACACAAACCAATGAAAAAATATTTCCATGCAACAATAATTGAAATTTACTGAGAGGCAAGTAGAGGAAATACTGCTTGAGAGCTTACTAGCGTTTGATTTGAGTTACCTGCTTTGTATATTTTGACACACGATGTTGACAATTTGTGTTTTAAAGCCTTAACTTTTTGAATCTCAGCATCTACTGTCATTAAATAATTGTCCTCTCACCCGCCCCTCCATCTGAAAGCCTCATCATTTTTTGAAACTGTGAAAATTTAAATAAATCACAATGGAAAACAATGCTTAAAATGAAACATTGATATTACCTATTAAAAGTATTTAAAAAATAAAAGTCAAATTCTGCCAAGCCAAATTATATGACAGCAGAATTACTAACAATTTCCTTCCTCAAATAATATGTTTTCTTGTAATTTTCACCCTTCCCCTTCTTTCCCTCACCCATTTTTTTTCTTGCTTTGATTATAACAGATGTACCAGCCTAGATTTAGAGGGATAAATTACGCAGTGTATCTGTCTAATCTCTTACTGCATTGCCTCTTAATGCTTCCATCTTTGTAGGCTGTAGAGTTTTTGCTAGTGTTCTCTCAATAGCCTGGTACACTTGTTTTGGGATTTGATGGGTAGGCATTGAAATCTTTGATCAATAATGCCACAAAACAATGCACAAGTAGCCGCACTGCCCAATTTTCACAGCCTCCATCCATTGCTATCACAGCTCACTCAACAGAATTATGAAGAGTCATACTGTATCACACTGAGGCCTTGTACACACTACAGTGTTATCGCGTGATAACAAAGGAAGCGTACACACACAAATGCCCTTTGTTGCGCTACAATAGCCCTGGACGAGAGGCATAGCGATCATTGCGCAACCACTGTTGTGCGATAGAGTGAGTGTGTACTGTGATTGCGCATTAAACAACCTCCGGAAATGTCCCAGAGTGCCAATCAAGTCCACTCTGGGACACCGGAGCTGTCATAATTGTCAATTTCCCGGCTAGAGCTGGGTGGCTGGAGCGCTGCTGCCGCCGGAGACCTGGGAACCCCAGCAGCTGGAGCTCTGCTGCCGAAGACCTGGGAACCCCGGTGGCTGCTACATGGCATGGTGGGATAGGTGCCCACAATGCACTGCTTCTTGTAACGAAAATTCAAAGGAGCATCTGAACGCTCCTTTTCATTACAAGGAGTGCTCTGTGGATGGAGGCCAGCATTATATTATAATGCTTTTCTTGTCCCACAACAACTTTATTGTGGGACAAGTCTCTAGTGTGTACATAGCCTGATATTACATGCCTTGAATTCCTCGTCTCCTAGCATTCCCAGGTCTTTGCTTTTTAATAGCAAGCCCATTATTTCCAACTGAACAGAAAATGCACATCAGTATTAATATTAGCAATAGTACTTTGCACTATAAAGTGTTTATCTTGAAACAGTTGAGGAACTAAAAATACAAGCCAATCCTTTTAGTGTCATGCATAGTCAATCTTATTTAAGAGATAAATTGTGCCTTTAAGCACAGTAGCTGCAGGGTATGAGTGGGATGGGAACATGAAAAGCTTTACTAGTTGACCAGGGGTAGCCTGAGGCATTTTGCTATGTAGGGCAGAGAGAGACAATGTGGGTGAGGTTATAGTTTTTATTGGACCAACTTCCGTTGGTGAAAAGGACAAGCTTTCAAGCTACACAGAGCTCTTCTTCAAGTCTGGAAAAGGCACCCACGGTGTCACAGCTAAAATACAAGGTGGGACAGATTGTTAAACATAAGGAGTTAGCAACATGTTGCAGGAGACCATCTAAAATGAAATGGGCAATTAACACCTCTACAATAATACGACAAAGGAAGATTTAGAGAGACATGTCTCGGAATGTTGGAAATAGCATACTCACCATCTGTAGAAGGATGCAGTAAATTGCTCCAATCCAGTTACCTGACAAGGTATGACCATGCCCACTCTGATCCAGCTACCCCCATTTTGCAGTGTAAAGTTAGCAGCATTAGTAATTGATTGCCCTGTGCAGGTGCACCATGTGAGGGTAAAAGGGGCCATCTACACTCTTCTCAGTTCTCTAGAAAAGGAACAGCTACAATCTGACCAAAGTGGATAAAGACATGAGGTGAAATCTTGATCCCACTGAAGTAAGGGGCGGATTACCGCTGGCACTGGGATGGAAGACAGGAATGCCCAGGGCTGGAGGCCAGACTCCATGCTCCTGCCCCACCCCTGGGCCAGCTGGTTCACCCCCGGGGGCAGGGCAGGCCAGTGCAACTGTTGGCTCCACTCCAGGGACAGGATGGCCGACGTGCAATGTACAGCCTTCCAGGGCCTGTGGCCCTGGAGGGCTGAACCGGAAGTTGCACGGCATGCCAGTAGGCCCCACTGCCACTGGGGGCAGACCTATAGGGCCATCTGTGGGGGGGGGAGAGGGCCAAGTGGCGGGGGCCCCCAGGGGGGATAGGGCCCCAGGCAATGGTCAGGACCCAGGGCCCCGAATCTCCTTAATTCACCTGTGACTGAAGTCAATGGAAAAACTAGCACTGACTACAAGGAGGCAAGAATTTCACCTTTTTTTTCAATGAGAAAAAAATGTAGGCTGCAACAGAGGTTGGCTGAAAATAACTGCACACTCTCCCTTAGATGCAAAGAAGCCTACTTCATCTTAAATATTAAGAAGAACCATTTGCACCATGTTCATTATAAAACCATTCCAAATAGACTTTATTCAAATGAAGATGATTGTAGAGGACTGGGATTTGGAGGGCAGGGGGTGGGGGCAGAGGGGGAACGACTCACAAGTGTTAAAGTAGATGCCAATATTAGAGCAGAAAGATGGTTCATAAAAAATAATGTATTTGACTAATTTTCCGTTTCCTGTTTGCAGAACAGTCTCAAGCAATTTCCATTTTCCTCAAATGTACTTGTTACTTGGATGTATTAAATTTTATTTATTTATTTGGTTACATTGTGTATCCTAGGAATCTATTAGGCATAATTGTAACTCAAACTATACTGCTTAGTTGTGAGTGGTCAGATTAGTCACAAATTTTGTTTCCTGACTGAAGGATAGAAACATTTCAAGGGCAAGGCATGCATTTTTAAAATGTCTATGATTATGCTTATATATGCATGGAAATTGCCTTTGCACAAACTCAATTGCTAGAATGTTCACCGAAAACAAATACAAAAGTAAGTCTCCATGCCAAAGCACTATTTATATGCACATCTCTTTTATATAGACTGCAGCGTTTCTGAGACCAAAATGACTGCTGTTCTCACACAGTGAAGAGTTCTTCTAAAAGTAAAGGTGAAGCACCGAAAACAAAAGCATCACAGTTTCAAAGTCACATGGTGCACAATGAAAGAGAGAGAGAAACAAGATGGTGGAAATACAGCTCAACTTCCTTTTGTTCCAGTAAAGATTATTAAGGGGCCTCACAGGATGGCTATGTCTACACTTGTAAAGGTAGGTCGACTTTAGCTAAGTCAAATTAACTAGTTAATTAGTCGACTTACCATGTCTACACCTAAATTTTAAGTCGACTTTGGAGGGAACTTACAAAGTCGACCTAGAGTGTCTACACTGGATGCCTAGGTCGACTTCTAGGGGCTAGGGGGACCTAGGGCAGGTCCACGGGGGCAGAGGGGGCACCCCTTGCCCAGTGCCAGGGGGCAAAGGGGGACAGGCACCCTGGCAGGGCATAGGGGCAGGGTGGGCAGGGCACAGCCCTGCCCTGTGAGGGGGCATGCCAGGGAGGGCAGTAGTGGAGTCCTGGAGTAGCCCTAAGTCAACTTAGAGTCGCCTTAGGGCTACTTCACATCTACACTGGCTTAAGTCGACTTGAAAAAGTCAACTTAAGCCTTAGGTCAAAGTAAAATGAGGTTTAATAAAGTCGACTTAATTTTCATTAAGTCGACTTTATTTTCCTTAAGTCGACTTAAGCAAGTTGCTTAAGTCGACTTAAGGAAACTGTAGTGTAGATGCAGGGTAAATTAAGTCGACTTAAGCAAGCTTAAGTCGACTTAATTTACAAGTGTAGACGCAGCCAATGTTAGAAATGAGAAAGGCCTACTAAAGATTGACAGTAAACGCTCATCCCCCTTCTTGTCTCATTAGGCAGAAAGGCTATTAACATAACTGACAATCCTTGGCTATGTCTATACTACAAAAAGTTAGGTTGACTTTGTTAAGTCAACCTAAAGTCGACCTTATTAGGTTGACATAACAAAGTGGTTTCCCTGAATGGGGACTTAGTAAGTCGACCTAACTGCCCTTAGGTCAACCTAATAAAGTGGACTTAAGTGTCCACACTGTGTTTAGGTTGACCTAAGGAGTCAACATAACAGTTAGGTCAACCTAACTGGCTGTTCTTATTAAAGTTGACGTAAGCTTTCATTAAGTCAACTTAAGGAATTTCTTAAATTGACTTAATGAAAGCCTGGTGTGGACACGGATTAAGTTACGTCAACTTAACCCTCCTTAAGTGGACCTAACTTGCAAGTGTAGACATAGGCTTTGATATCTGGAAAGCAGAGGATTCAATTTCCAGTACCTTGTCAGATAAAAGACAGCACGGACATGGAGTTATTTGAAAGTGAATGAACAGAAAAGGGGTAAGATGTTTAAAGGAAACATCTGAATATCTAATGAGCACATACCTGTGAGTGTCCTTTCCAGCTCTGAGCTGAAGTGTCTGTATGGTTACTTGTGAATGTCCCTGTGGCAAAAAGCCTTAAGGTGAGAGTGGATTGTAAGGTGTGAATTGTAAGTGCCAGTGTCCTGTTTTCTCATTGCTTGGGTTTTTTATACCTGCATTTAGTTGTCAAAACTTTTAGCATGGCTAGCTGTAAAAAGCAACCCTCTGTTATTTGCAGAATAGATGTGTCTTGGAGGTGTTTGCAATAGAGCTGTGTACCCTGAGCCAATCATGCATCAAATGCTAGCAGACATTTGTTGAACTTGCCCAGAGCTTTTCTACCATCTGTGTTTTACAGGTACATGATGAGCCAACTCTCTTGGCTACCTCATGCCACCAATGTCATGTGACTGAATCTGTGGTGCACAGTCAGTGACTAGAGGCGGGAGATATTATTAATAATAATTAAAAGGAAATATGAAAAAATATACTGTGATGTTCTTATTCGTTTGATAAAGCAAACTCAGCATTTCTGCATTTGTCAACCTTTGCAAAACTTAGCAATCATTTATTTCCATAAAAATCAAATGAAATGAATAAGATCATGCTTGATTATTTTAATTCTCTCATCTATTTAGGGCCAAGTTTAACTCTAAGAATTTGGCTTTGTTCAATACACCATGGCTCAATGAATTTCAATAGCATTTTGAGTCTTATCTAACAGATTCCACTGGTCAAAACTCATTAATTTCTTTGATTACACTTGGTGTTTTCCTTTCAGTATATTGCACAAATGGACTGCTTAGTACTTTCTTTTCAATACCACAGCAGGGTGTTATTTTTATATCCTCCTGGCTTTCATCAGCTCTATTTCCATTTTATTATGCAGAAGGCAAAAATAATTACCTTGCAACATAAAATAAAGGCTAAGAGAAGCAAAAAAATACAACCAAAAAAAAAAGTTCTTCCCACGCATAGCTTTCCAGAACACATCTAATGATGTGCTTAGGTAGCACAGAGGACTTGTAAGTCCATTTATTGCTGAAGCAAGGGTCATCATTAGATATTAATTATGACTAGATATATATCTGCAGTGCATCCTGTTATGAAATTATACCTGATCTAGATAGTATCTAGATAGATGCGGGGAGGAAGGGAATGGATAATTTAGTGAATAGTCTCGGGCCTGGATTAATCACCTGGTGTAAAAGGCTTCCAAATGAATTGCATAACATCAGATCAAAAGGCTTTCAATGTTGGACCATCTCAGAAGACACAAGGATGATTTTCCAGTTTAGAACTGTGGTGACTTCAGCCAATTTCATCACCCCGGCTGCCAAAACATAAACCAACTATAGAAATGTAGTTAACTGGAATAAAATAATTAATAAAGATGGAATGGCTCACTTCCTGTATTAGATTAGCATCTGAGCTATTTGAGGGGCAATGAGCCAAATTAAGTGAATTTATAAATAAAATAACTGACATAATTTTTACAAAGTGTGTGTTTACCTGTTGTAATTCCTAACCAACTCTGTATTAACTTCACTGCATTCCTTTACATTTTGTATTTCTCACTTGCTCTTTTAATAATTTAATAATAAAGTAATAGGCCAAAATTTACACTGTCAGTTATTTTTTTTTATCTTCCATAAAAAATTAGTAACTGAAAAGCTTCCAGATTTGAATGGGAACATTTTATATACACTTTCATTTCACTTTGCCCTGGCATAAGTGATTAGAGAAGTTGAGGGGAAACTGAATTAGACCCACTGAATGTTGTTTAATTAAGTCTTTTTTGTGAATATGAATATCATTAAATAAGATTCATTTGCAATAAATCTATGACCAACAAGAACTTTCACCATCACTTAGAACTTTCCAGTGTGAGTTAGGATGGAATTCAGACTCACCTATCTAAAAATCACCAGTGAGCCTATGGTGGTCTCCATTAGCTTGAGAGGACGTATGATGAGTGGTTCTGATTTAATCCACAAGAGAGTGGCTCTGATTTTATCTAAGGCTCTGTCTACACTAGAAAAGTTAAGTCTACTTTGTTAAGTTGACTTTAATAAGGTCGGCTTTATGTCGACTTAAAATCGACCTTATTAAAGTCAACTTAACAAAGTGGACTCAGTTGACTTTGCTTTAAGTCGACTTAGTCCACTTTGTTAAGTTGACCTAACCACCCTTAAGTCCATGTCCACACCGTCCTTAAGTCGACTTAAGGAGTCAACTTAAGGTTTAAGTCGACTTAATGAGTGGTAGTAACAAAGTCAATTTAAGATTTCATTAAGTCGACTTAAGGAATTTCTCAAGTCAACTTAATGAAAGCCTAGTGTGGACATGGCTTCATTTAAGTCGACTTAAACCTCCTTAAGTTGACTTAAATTGCCAGTGTAGACATAGCCAACAAGAGGTAAGTGATACCTGTGTCTACTATTCAGTTCGTTATAGTCTATTTGGATATTTGAAAGTAAAAAATACTCATAAAATGCTGATGAGAATGAAAATAAACAAAGCTATTGATAATTTTAATTTCTCTTCATTTGGAGAAAAATATATATATTAAAATGCCTCTTTCTCAATATACATTTAAAGTTCAAGCAAGTGCTTCTGTGACTGTCAGGCATCTTTTCCAACTAGTGCAACTACTGCATGTAAACAAGGGACACTATTTTAATTGGCCCATATGATTTAGGAGCTTACAGTCCATTTTCAGAAGTGACTTAGGCACTTAAAAGCATAAGGCTCATTGGCTATGTCTACACTTGTAAATGTAGGTCTACTTTAGCTAAGTCAACTTAACTAAGTCGACTTTAAGTCGACATAGTTAAGTCGACTTACCATGTCTACACCTAAATTTTAAGTCGACTTTGGGGGCAACTTACAAAGTCGACCTAGAGTGTCTACACTGGATGCCTAGGTCGACTTCTAGGGGTTAGGGGGACCTAGGGCAGGTCCACGGGGGCAGAGGGGGCACCCCTTGCCCAGTGCCAGGGGGCAAAGGGGGACAGGCACCCTGGCAGGGCATAGGGGCAGGGTGGGCAGGGCACAGCCCTGCCCTGTGAGGGGGCATGCCAGGGAGGGCAGTAGTGGAGTCCTGGAGTAGCCCTAAGTCAACTTAGAGTCGCCTTAGGGCTACTTCACGTCTACACTGGCTTAAGTCGACTTGAAAAAGTCAACTTAAGCCTTAGGTTAAAGTAAAATGAGGTTTAATAAAGTTGACTTAATTTTCATTAAGTCGACTTTATTTTCCTAGGTCGATTTAAGCAACTTGCTTAAGTCGACTTAAGCAACTTGCTTAAGTCGACTTAAGGAAACTGTAGTGTAGATGCAGGGTAAATTAAGTTGACTTAGGCAAGCTTAAGTTGACTTAATTTACAAGTGTAGATGCAGCCATTGATTTTCAATTACATTTACTTGTCTCAACTTGAAAATATATGTAAGAGTTATGTTAAAGCTGAGTGCATCTCCAGTAGACTCATCAATAAATGGAAACATAATATGAAAAAAAATGAAGTTTCAAAGGTGTTTCCTTTTTTGTAGGTTCAAACTCTGGCAGAGTTACTATGTTTTACTTTTTCCTTTTGCCTCTTTGTAACAGTTCCTCAACTGAGGAAATTTTGTTAAGTTACAAAACAGAAAACCAAAAGATCAAAATTAACAAAGGAGAGGGGAGGAAGGGAGTCAACCCCCTCCCAGAGACTGAGAAATTAGACATCAGACTTTCAGTTGCTTTCGGTGGCACAAAAAGGAAGAAAAGAAAAA
Organism: Pelusios castaneus; assembly: GCA_007922175.1. Lineage (NCBI taxonomy): Eukaryota > Metazoa > Chordata > Testudines > Pelomedusidae > Pelusios > Pelusios castaneus. The sequence goes on along the minus strand of ML685875.1, from coordinate 1,135,482 downwards.
AATGGAGACAAAGGGTGAGAACACCCCACCAATATGACATTTCAAAAATCGATAAATTATAACATTTTTAAATGATCCATTTCAGTAAAAAAACCAGAACTTTCAAGAAACCAAAAGCATTTAAGGATGGAGAGAGAGCACCCAATGCTAGCCTTCTGTGACAGTGTAAGGATAAGTGTAGGATGGGAGCACATTCATTTTAAAAGCTGATTAACAAATTTTCCTTCATTCATGTTGCTGTGCCCATAATTGACTACGCTCACTAACAGCAGCAATAGGATATGAAACTCCTTAGCAATACTCCCTATAGAGCGGTATGTAGCAGAAACACGAGTTCAGATCATATGCTTGCTATCAGTTCAGAAAGCACAATGCAGGATGCAGCCAAGGGAGCATATTTGCATTTTGTTTTGTTTATGCTGTTTGCAAAACAGTCACCTTCAATAAGATCTCATATTTGTTCAGGCTTATGAATGCAACCTTGTCAGGGTTCAGCTCATAATTGCTCACTCTGAATTTCCATAGAGCTGGATGATGATCAAGCCTTGGTTTCTTATGTAGTTCCAGAGAGAGTATCTAAAATTGACACAAAAAAGTACATTAGATTAAAAAAAAACAACGCAGCAATATATAATAAATCCCAAGTTACAATGCTGTAACATCAAAAGAACATTCTGAAATTTTAAAAAAAATCTCTTGAATTCTACAGTAGTTTACAGTTCAATATTTATCAGTGCTAAGTTGAATTCCTATGCATAATAACAGAGTGTAGCCAAGGTTTAACATATTTCACCCAACAATGTATAAAGATTTGATATTATCAGTCTAACCATAACTCTAGAAAATGTCAAAAGGACCATTCTTTATGATGTCTAAACAATAGTTCATATTATCTGATACTGGTCTACTTATCTCTTTGGTACTTACTGTGTCAATCATGTCACACTTTCTCTTTGAATTTCTCCCTACCTACAGATCTCAGGAACCCTGCTATTCTCTGTAAACCAAACATTAATACTTGAAAACAAAAAGAAGGGAAATTATTTTTCATTTCTGATTGCAAGCCCACAGAAGAGAATTTAATGCACCCCTGAGAAACACCCAGATCATTCTGTTCATTTCCATGTGTTGGATCTCAGCACTTGAGATGGAACTGAACCATTAGTTTCTGATCAGAGGCCAGATCCAAATTGAAGGGATGACAGACACAGACTTGTCATGCCATGGAGGAGCGAAAGCTGCTTCTACGAGATCCGCTACTCCTTTTATTATAATGAACAAACAAGTTATATAAGATCAAGATAAGCACGGCAAGCATTCCTGTGCGAGAACATAACAGGGTACTAAGACATAACAAGATGAATATGCTCAGTGTCTCTCACGCTCCCCCCTTCGCCTGCCCAGCACATCTGCAGGTGGATGGTCTGTGATCATGCAACAAGGTCATCCGGGTGTGCCCAGACGTGTCGTCTCCGGGTGTGCCCAGGCGTACCATCTCTCTGCACAAGCACAGGCCATGAATCCCTACACCAAATATTTCAACGTTCTGGTGTATTCTGATGTGGGGTTTAGGCTCAGCCCAGCACACCACTCCAAAATATGGTTGGCGTGGGGCAGATGGTGGAATTAAGGTTTTAATCAGGCCTGTCTCTGTTAAGACCCACCTGTGGACAATATCTGTGAGCTGGAGGTGAGTTACGAATACTGACATAGAGTGAGCACACCAAACCATTTATCGTTATTTTAAGAGAGTAGACACACATTTTGCTCTGATATGATTCCTCAGACTCTCACAGCAACCTGCTCTGCTGGCAGTTTGAATCTGGGTATGTGATGAAACTGCACAAAGCTGAAGACACACATCTTTGTAGTCATCTGTTAACAATACAATCTGCAGTAATGTGTTAAAACTATTGTATATCTTTTGTAACTGACGCAATGATCCCACCTTATCTCTCTATCCTCCCCCTGTGCTTAACTCCATTCATTGCTTTCCCTTAGTGAAACTTTCCCAGACAGACAGAAATTGTACCCAGCTCCCCAGACATACTCTTTGTTTTTATATAAGAGTTCCTTGATCCTTTAAGGTAGGTATTGATGCTGCAGTTTGTTCTGGACTTGTATTCAATGGGACAGGCAGTATTCAATACGTTACTCATTGAGATGCTGGAGCCAATGGGGTGCTTTTGGCCATTATCTTTGAGAGGGACATATGTCTTCCTCACCTGGTGAAGGCCAGTGAGGCAGTAGAGGGTCCACTGGTGGATAATATTGTCAATTCCTCCTTGAGTGAGTGATTTGGTCTTAAGGAAGCTATTGCCAGGTCTTTTCTCAAGAAATAATTGATTGACATTGACAATCTTGCTAGCTATGGACCTGTACACTATCTTCTTCTCTGGGAAAGATACTTAAGAAGATTTAGCAACTTTTGCAGTATTCAGGGTGATTTAGTTTTCCTAGACCTCACTCACACAGGTTTCAGGTCTGGGAATTGAACACAAATTGAATTGGCAGTCTTGTGGAATTCTCTCCTCCTAATGACTGATGATGACAGAGTGCTTGATTTCCCCCTCACTTATACTAGTCTAGCTCCATTGACTTTAGTGGAGTTACTCCTGATTTACAATGTTGTAAGGAGGGAGATTTAGGCCTAAAGTGTTCATGATGATTGTGTTACAAAGGTCATGCTGTTGACAATCAAGTGTTGTTGATACACCTGTTGTCCCTAGTAGGGCAAGAAGTTCCAGAAGGTGGATAGTGTCTCTGCCCTAAGAAAGCAGTTAATACAACATTCAGTATTGTCACCCCTCCTGGTGAACTTGTAGATCTGGAGTAGTCAATTATTTTCAGTCAAGCTCCAATTTTTTCAGTCAGACTCCAGAGAAACATTTTGCATACTGCAGTGACAATAATGATGATAATAAAAAAGATTTTGCAGCTCATTCAAAAGCATTTGGTGGTCTGGATTTGGCCCATGGTCCACTCATTGACTACCCCAATGTAGCTAAATCTAGGATCATTAAAAAGAAGATATGCACATGCACCACTATGTTAATGAGACCTAGTTCCATAGGTCCACCTTATCTGACCCCTCTTATACAATGGAATGAATGACCCAGTGTCTGAATAGGCTTGGGGTTTACTCCTTGAGAAATATCTGGGTGGAATCTCACTCAGCTAGAATTAAGGTAACATTGGTAGGCTGCAGAAAACAACCAGAAATCTTAGCAAAGACTCCCCCAGATTGAGGGGATGTATCTGCCACTCATAACACAGATTCATCATTTAGATTTTGGTCTGCTCTTCTTGGATACTTAGGCTATGTCTACACTTAAAATGCTACAGCATCATAGCTGCAGCTTAATGCACCTCCTTCTCTTCTATTGATTGACCACTTTCTACATCAGGGATTTGGTCAGTTTAACTATTTAGCTCAGGGGGGTGGGTTTTTCACATCCCCTGGGTAATGGAGCTTTCTCCATCCACACAAGGCGAATATGATACTTACTTTCGGATGCAGGCTTTGTCTCAATTATTTATGCCTTTGTCACCTTGACAATAATTTACTGTAATGCTCACTACATCCAGAAATCAGAGTTAGAGCAGGAAATAGCTAAATGGTAAAACACTCTACAGCACTTTACACCAATGCTTTGTAATTCCATTTCCTGTTGATAAACTTCCAGATGGCATTAAATGTGTTGTCTTCTTTGATCAATAAATCCCAAATACCAGAGACCTATCTCTTTGCCAATGAAACCTCATTTATAATAATTAAAGGCATATAAGTTAGCAGTTCATGTTTTAAAATGATGTTTAGCCACAGGGAGTGTTCTGGGAAACTGTATCCCTCTGTGACCTGTCAGAGCCTAGTTTCCTATTCTTCTAAACTGTGAACCTAACGTTGTTCTTGGGCATCTGGAAGGAGACAGACTGAGAAATGGTCTAAGGAGGACTTCTTAGGGGGCCTTTCAGTTAGTAACTTGTGACTTTTAATATAATATTGTACACATTACTTATTGCAACAAGCAAACAGTCAAAATAGTTAAATAAATAAATCCACATAGCCCGCTATGCTATGCAACAAAAAAACCCCAAATGATTTAGATATAAAAATTCACACTGATTAATCAAAAATCGAACTCTAGGCCCTAGATAAGGCCCACTATCTTAATACAATAATTAATTTAATAATGGTTGAAAATGTAAAAGCATTTTATCAAAATTTCAATTTTTAAAAATTTAAAGCTGATAGAAATAGGATGAATTTTTGGTGAAAATCTTTTTGAGAAATGTATCTTCTTTGTTGCCTAAAATTTCAAAATTTGGTATTTTTGGGGCATCTCTATAAAATAAATTTTCTTTTACCCCTCATAATTGAATCCATCTCTTGCAACATGTTGGAATAGTCAAGTCTTGACATCTCTGGTTTTTTTTCCAGTCCTCAGTTCTCAAGAATTTACTTGGCTTATGGCATCCCGATATCCCTAATTGTAAGAGGAAGTCTCTCTGAATTCCTATGATACTGATGGAAGGAGAAAATCCATTTTCTTCACATCCTAATTTGAACAATGGGAGATGATGGCCAAATTTGTAAATTATGTTTTTTCCAATATACAAAATCTTCAAACATCTTGATTCAAGTGATGAAGAATATAGATGTACCAAAATCAGTTATAGAATTTGCTTCCACATGAATATTAATTATTTAATATGCAGCCCACTTTTAACATTCTCTGATTCCCAGACGTTTATTATTAGTTGATCAAAAAAGTTTTCTGGCCTATCTGAAATTCCATGAAGTGTGGCTACCCACTGTGAGACCACTAATATTTTATAGATGAAGCTGATTCTTTCTCTGTGACTCACATACAATTACAAATTCAAACATTAAAAAAAAAAACTTTGCAAGAACCAGTTAAGGTTGCTAAGGGACAATAAAACAAAAGTGAAAAACCACAAAACCCAGGAAGTACAGTGAGAAGCTATATACCGGTATCTGTTTATATCACCTTCTCAAACATACACAGCCCCAAATAATCACAAACTCTCAGTGTTCATTCCCGTATCAAGTCAACCCTATCCAACCACAGTCACGAAGGTGATAACCAGCAGGGCTGGATCAATCCAAGGGCTCTAGGGATTCCAACCCCAAGCCCAGCTTAAAGGGGGTCCCCAGGCTGCAGCCCCTAAGGCCCCAGTGCTGATCCGGCCAGGCTCAGCCTGGCACAACACCAGCAGGGCCTGGGAGCTCTGGTGGTGGCCAGTCCAGTGCAGGGCGGGGCAGGGCCTTGGGGCCAAAGGCCAGGCTCCACAGTGTTTGCACCCCAGCCCTGGACTGTCTGGTCTGCCCCTGGGGGGCGAGGTGGGGTGGGCCAACACATGTCTGCTGTGCTCCAGGGGCAGACCAGCTGGCCCGAGTGGTTTAAATCTGTAGGATTTGGGGGAATATTTCAGGAGGCTACCCCAGAGAGAAACATTTATAAAGGAAAAGTTTCAACGTCATCCATGCAAAAAGAGTTCCACTTCTTTTTGTTTATGTAATATCTTTGATATCTGGATGTATGGCACCCATAATACTGATTAGTAACGCTAACTAACAGCTAACACATACTCCCGCTGACTACAATTATCATCATTCAGAATTATAAATCTTGTCATGGAACAGTGACTAATGACATTAGGTGGGGAAAGGCCCCAATCACCCTGAAAACATGAGCTTCAGTTTCAGAGGTTACTTTCCTCCCTTTCTTGGACCAGTCTTTGCCTTACTTTTGCAAAGGAAGATGGAGAAGAATTGACGTTCCCCATGTTCTCAGTTTGCAGAGTGCTGATCATCCTGAGGAAATCAGATATGTTTCTCATCCCACTCACTTGAGTGAACATAAAGCTTGCAATACAATATTGACAACAATTACATTGAAAAGCTCTCTCACTCCCAATAGCCAGGCTTCCTGTATGGATTAAAGCTGTGTGGTGTTAGCTGTTTGTTTGTGTATCCCAAATCTGTTGACACTTATTACAAATATTCCTCTTTTTATCCTGCATCATGCCATACCTAGTCTGGCTTTAAACTGACCATCACTTTCCCCTTCTTGAGCTCCCTAATAACTTTGACAGAGGCTTTCATGCGTCAGGTAACCCTCCTTCTTAGGATCTGGGTTTATTAACAAAGTTCAAAAGGAAACACAAGAACTCTTATAAGGCCTTCAGGCTTGATTTCCACACTCCAGGCTTCTTAAAACAGCTCCTGCTCCAGACAGGTTTGCACTGCCCAGGTTCTCTGCCAGTGAGCTAGGGAGAGTTTGTGAAGAGCACCTCATGCAGCCCTCCTGTTCGTTTGGGTCTCTCCCTCTCATCTTTATGAAACAGCAACTCCCAAAGCTCTCTACCTCAAGTCTTCACTTCTCGCTTCTTTAGTTCATCACAAGCTTCTGGCCTATTTATACCCCCAGAAGATCTGATTTAGCATATGACCTGCCTGTCATGTGATACTGTTCATTATCTTCCATCTGGAGAGGGGAGCTCACTGGGTAACAAGTGGGGCTGGACACATCTCTTTTTAAAGGTCCAGTCACTTATTACAGGTACATTTAACCAAAATGAAGTTTACATGGTTAGGGAACAACTTTAAAGAGACGTTGCCTTTTTATGTCACTGCATAGCTATAGTATTCCCCAGTGATAGAATAAGATGCTGAGGAAGCTGGTAAAAGACATGTCTGATGAGCTTTTTATTTATTTATTTATTATTTTATACAGCCCCCAATTGTGCAAGATACTGCACATCAAACACATAGTAGATGGGTTTCCTGCAATACAGTGTTTGCAGTCCTAAACCTACATTCTGCGAACATTTATGCACATGTACGTTTAATGGCACTACTTATATGCATAAAGATATGCTCCGCTTCTTTACAGGCTCAGGCTCCTGTAGGATGCAGGCTCATGGCTTGATCATATTTATATTGATCACATGTAATGTGCAAACAGAATAATCTAATAATACATATGCAGATCAGCTTGCTGCCTTCCTAAATTGTGTCAAGAAGATCTCAAAGACCAGGGCTGGTCCATGGACTGATCCTTGAGAAACTCCAGACTAGAGAAAGTGGATAGGTGAATTTGATTGCCTCCACACTGTATTCAGGAATCTTTCCTGGACCTAGCCTGAAATTGTTGAAAATAACAGAGCCTCAAATTGATCGTTAAGGTGAGCTCCTGGGTCTACTGGAATGACTCACACACAGGGCCCCCCAGAGGATTTAGGAGGCCTGGGGCAGATTTGATGTGAGGGACCCTCCCTCATTGTTGCATACATACAAGTCATGAGGTGGGGGCCAGGGTGGGGGCCCCCTCCATGGTGGGGGCCTGGAGCAAGTTGCTCCTGTAACCCCCCTAACTCTCCCCCCGGGTAGCCCTGCTCACACATCTTTAGTATTTGGACACTTTAATGCCAATTTGAATGAAACTGAATTAAATGAATTAACCAAAATAACCAAATTTGAAAATTGGGCCAATCAGATGACATCAAAACCACTTAGAACTGACCAACATCATAGAGAGCTTTGGCTCTTGATATGATCATTCCTAAGTAGTAACTTCTGTTTAATAAGGTCTGGGCTAATATGGTTATCAATACAAGTTTACCCAAGTGTCACATTTAGCTTCCTGTCTTTCCTCAGAGCACCCAGGACTTTGAGTTACCGTGTTATCCTCCTGCCTATAGCCATGTGTGGGTACCTGGATGTTAGCTTCCTGATGCTGCCAGCCCTTCAATCACTCAAGCATTCTCCTCTGGGCTCTGCCAGCCCCTGCTTTGCCTTGCATCATAACACGCTGTGCATCGCAGTCCCCAAACTTCTGATAAACATCCTATCCTGCCCCTGCCACTCACAGTAATTACCAATGAGACAGTGTACCCACTGTCTTGACCAGTACTATTCAGGATTAGATCCTCTACAACAACATAGCCCTGGAGTCTACTTATAGTGAAAATATAATTTTATTTCCAAAGATTGATATTTGAGAGATAATGAGCAGGTACAATAAGAACAACAGGATACAGGTAGAACAAAAGGTAAGGCACACTTCCTAGGGACTAAAAAATTCTTGCATAAAGCAATTTCTACAACTTAGCATCACTAGGCCAAGTGGCCAGGATACAACTTTCATGAATGCAAAGTATTGTCCTTTTTGCTTCCTCAGTGAAGATACTAAAATGTCTTTTTACTTTCCCTTGTATTTCCCCAAACTCATTATTTTCTCACTCCCCCTCCCTTCCTACCCCCCACCGGACAGGAGGACCCCTATGATTCCTTTTCTGTGGTGCTGGCTCCAACATGTCTTCCTATTCTGCTATTTGTTTCACAACTCCCTGTCAACCCGTTTTTCCTGTTGACTTGCATAAGTAAATAGAACTTTATTGTGTTGGCTTTACAGTGATTAATTTTCATACAAACCTCAGTGGGCATCTGAAAATACACTCTTTGTCTGGCAAAACAAGATTTTTATCTCTGCTGGGGAGTAACACCTTAATACAAACTAGAAGGACATGTTTTCAGCATACGACATAACTCTTTTAATATAATGAGTTAATTTGTTTCATAGTGATATTAATGACAGGCATTGATCTTGGCTTTCATTTAAAATCTCACACAACATTCTTTATGGATAAATGCTTTGATAGCAAAAGTGTTAAGTGTAATAAGTTTGTCCGACCTGATAGGAGTTGCTGTTACAGAACAAACAAGGAGTCCTGTGGCACTTTTAAAGACTAACAAATTTATTTATCGCATGAGCTTTTGTGAAAGAAAATTCCACTTCATCAGATGCCTTGAAGATGGGGAGCTTTAAAAATCTGATGAAGTGAGATTTTCTCCCACAAAAGCTCGTGCGATAAATAAATTTGTTAGTCTTTAAAAGTGCCACAGGACTCTTTGTTTATTTTGCTGAACTAACACAGCTACCCCTTTGGAACTTGTTACAGACCAGTCAATCCTTTGCCATTTGGCACTGAGGGATTCTTAGGGTCACACAAAGCTTGCAAAATCTCTGTAGCAAATTTAGAATGGAATCTATTCAAAATGATAGACACAGTGTTTATCTCACAATCTATGGATATGTTTTCTTAAGTCTTCTAAAGCTATTAACTCTTCCACATTGAACTGACAATCATACTCCAGTTCCTGGTGAGCCTATTGCTGACAACTAGTGAAAGGCAAGTATTAATAATTTAGTCATAATTTTTCACAAGCCTGGGCAGCTTCTATAATCTTAGAAACATCGTGTATTTTGTTTTGATCCATCACAGTTCAAGTCATTTACATATCCATGGAGTCAGCAATTATAGGAACCAAATGTTTTCGGCAGATGGACCATGATTGAAGTATGACACTGACATATCCAAATGATTATGGGGGGGTGGGATTGGGGAAGGGAGAAGGGGAGGACGTGGAAGGGACAGTGCATGTACATTCGAAAAAATACATTCATCATAAGACCTTAATTTGAACGTCAGAGCTTTTCCATCCGGAATCACTACTTGTTTTTGTACAAGGTTAATTATATTTTATCATTTATACATTTAACTTCATGCCCTGTTAACGAGATGTTCATTCATATATACATATATAGCATATGGGGTGTTTCCTTTTCATTTTCATTTAGCTTCCTCCTACTCAGTTAGCTCCATCTGTTTCTCTGTGCTTACACATCCAGCAGCACTTTGTTAACAACTATGAAATTCCCATTCACACTGGAATGTCACACACATACAAACCTGATGTGAATGAATGGAGCAGAGCCACAGAGTTTGAATTCAAAATTCACTTAATGACAGTGTTGACTGTGACAATCTGTGTAATAAACAGTATGCGAGGACTTCTACTGTAAATGGATTTTATAAATAAAAG
>ML685875.1:904261-1111292 GCA_007922175.1 Pelusios castaneus | reverse complement strand
TTTCTTTCTTTCTTTCTTTCTTTCTTTCTTTCTTTCTTTCTTTCTTTCTTTCTTGTTATGTGCCACTGTAAAGGGGGAGGGGGGTTTCATGGAAGAAGGAAGGTGTTTTAGTAACAGTGTCCTACTAGAAGTAGAACCATGCAACTGCTAGTTTTACGATACACCAAGGCTGACGACATTGTACGCAAAGGGGGGAATGCAATTATGTAAGCAATGTTTGTTGTGGAATGTATATCTCAATCACAGCTATATTACAGAGCTTGCTGTAACACAACTGGATATTCAAAACAGAATAGAACACTCTGAATCAGAGTCCAGAGACGTTGCAGCATCTCTCACTCTCTGCCTCCCTCCCCCACACCTAGCAATGGGTTTGACTGGCTCTACACCTTTCATTCACTAGTCTGAAGTGCTGCATTACCCTCTTCATTCATCACCGTGCAAAAAGATGTTCATGTGCTCAGCAGAAAATGTCAGTCTATAATACGCACATAGCCACAATTTATAGTTACTGCTAAAGCAGGAGGAAAGTATCGGGCACCTGTCACTTAAATGTCCTGGTTTTTAGCCTCTTCTCTTTTGTTTGGTGTGGCAGAATGATTGCAGCTCATTTTTTTAGATGGAAAGCTGCAGGATGCTGTATTTGACTGCTATTGTCCTCTTGGGAATGTATGTATTAAGCTCCACATCACTACTTTAACAGTATGCATTGTGTTGTTTCCCTAATTCGGTAGAGACACCGTACTGCTCACTCTCCATTCTCCCCTCTCTCTGCTTCTGGCAATAGAGTCATTTCCATGGGCAGCAGGATAAGTGTTTTTGAATAGACCTGGGCAGAATGGGAGCAAAGATGCATAGCATCAGAGGCAAGCTGACATCAGGGACTCTGCTATGGAGAGGAGTTACTGAATGATTAAATATATAAGCAAAAACAATGAGAGTCCTGTGGCACCTTATAGACTAACAGATTTCCTTCGGCATAAGCCTTCATGGGCTATAACCCATTTAGTCAGACCCTCTAAAAATATAAGATCTCTCTTTAAACAAACTGAAGTAGAACCAGATAAACTGCTTCATTCATTCATTCATTCATTCACGTCATTCATTCATTCTCTGTCTGTGTTATGGTCACTCCATTTAATCCTCCATTCAAAGACAGTGAAGCCTTTCCCAGTCACTGAATGAGGAGCAGAGACCAACAAATTCAGTACATCAAATGGCATACTTATAGGGCAGATTTGGAAAAATATATATGATTTTTCATGAGAAGGATCATTTGAAGAAAATGTGTAGGTTCACATTTGTATTATTAATTACTATATGTATTGTTGGGTGTTTTATTGTAGGTAAAGTATGTCCACCTGCGAAAATAACAGCACGCCTGGTCAATTTTTTTTAATGTTAACATTTGACATGCTCTGTTAAATGTGTGTAATCAGAGATTTCACTCAATTTAATAAAATTAGTAGGAAAAACATGTCATGGGTGTTGTAATGTTGCCCAATCTGTAAAATGGCAACACCCTGTTAAATAGAGAGATCTGATTATTATATTTCTGTGTAATGCCTCTTTAAACAAAAGATCACTGCTATGATCATTGCTTTATTTCTGACATTTGCAGGGCAAAGATTTGTAAACCTGTTCATATTTCCTAAAGAATGGGGGGAGGGCATGCACTTCACCTGGCATTGTACATCCAGAGATTGTCCCTGTCCTGCAGAGCCTGTAGTCTAAATCGGCAAGATAGACAGGAGAAAGGAAGCATTATTTCCCCCATTTTACAGAGGGATGACTGAAACACAGAGAGACGGACTCCCATTGACTTTAATGGACATTGGATCAGATCCTAATTGCAGAGGGAGTCTGTGGCAGAAACAGCAGCTGACATCAGATCTCCTCCTGAGTTCCAGTTCCATGCCTTAATCAAAAGTTCATCTTTATGTCACAAATGCTTTCATTTTCTATTCTAGAAGTTTGTTTCAATCCAGCTTATGCCTGCCAGAACTGTAGGGAATCATCCATTTATTCTGTGTTTTATATTGTATTGTATTATCAGTGTTTTCATTTTCAATACAGCATATTGTTTTCATCAAATACATTCTTCTGTGAGGCCCTGCCACATGCCCTGAAATACTTCTGGACAAAAGGACTGGGAGTTGAATGTTGACTAGGCTGAAAGCATCCACAAACATTATACATTTAATTACTGTCTTTAATTTCAAATAGATGGTTCATTCTGTCACTTTTCCACAACTACTTTAAAAAAAAATTAAATCCAGACTAGTCTTTGATGACATTAACCTCTCTAGGATTCTGAAAGCACAGCCCATTCAGAGTATAAGATGATATCTCAGAAGCTCAGGAGAACAAGGGAAAGTTTGAAAGAAAAAGGTAACAAATGTAAAATGGAATAGAATGTTATTCAATGTGTAGAAATAATCTGTGGAACTCACTGCTGTGGGATACTATTGCTGCAAATATGTTGTGGTTCTGTCAACTTAAAACCTTGTCAGTTTTCAAAAATGAGTTCAAAAGAGTTTAACTACAGCTGTTTTATTCCCTTTGTAATAATCATAATTGTTCATTATAACCAGAATAGGTATACAATTTTCAGACACAAGCATGAGCTTTAAGTTAACAGTGCCCTTGTAGTTAAAAAAAAAAAAAAAAGATATTTATGTGAAAAAGTAAAGCATCTGCAGTTCGACTAGCTGGGATACACTTACAAACGCCACTGTAAACATTCTCATACTTGATGATCTAAGATGACCATCAGCAGCAAATGAAGTTGGGAGTTCAGGAAGAAATTATCCTCCTGGTGCATATAATTGTACAATTAGATACATTATGAAAGTTTGCACTTTGCTGTCCCATTTCCTTGCAGTGGCTGTTACTGCCAGAAACATGATATGCAGTTAGATGGGCCATCAGTTTGGTTTGATAAGGCAATTCCTACATCACTAAAGAACCTCTGTTCTTCTCAATACTGGCAGCATCTCAATTTGTATAAACAGAAAGACTTAACAACATTCAGTTCCTTCTGGCTTGAAGGTGTGATCCCTTTCAGTTTTCAGAACCCAGCAAAATAACCAATAGAATTTGATCCTGTCATTTGATATGGTCACTGAATATTGTAAAACTACAAATAAATTATTGAAATTCACCTGGCATGTCTCCCAGGAGAGAGCCATTATCCTTCTTATTTACATCTCTCTAAATTGTTGCCAGATGGTTTCAATAAGGGCTGGTTTGGGATATTTGCTTTGCTTTCTTTCCCTGCCTTGCCACCTTCTCCATAAAAAAGAGTTTGGACAACATGTGACCTCCTAAAATAACGTAACATGACATATAACAAACCAAAACCATGAAATGTTTATGGTTGTGCAAATGCTCAACTGTCTGATCCATTTAAATACAGGTTGATGATACTGTAAGCTCAGTTAACCCACTACTTTAGAAACAAGAGCAAACACAAATGTATTCAAGATAGGAGCTATCTTTTAAAAAGAGAGAGACTGTGATCTAAGGAATATTTTATAATGGGAGTTCATGGGCATGAATTCAGGATTTGTGGGTCTGAAACCTGATAAGGAAACAATATCTATGCACCGAGAAAATGTATATTAATTAACAATCTACAGCAAGTCAAAGTTCTCAGGAGAAAAGAAAAATCCCAGCTCCATGTTTATATGCACTTTTCAAAAGATGTCATTAATCCAAATTGTGCATTTCTCATTTCTAGACAGATATTTGCCTCACTACACCAATGGGCTGATGCCTTTCTCCAAAAACAAGTCAGAAGGTCTAAACCACAAGCATCAGCATACATGATGCTGACAGCTGAGCTTAAGATATAGCTCAGGGGAGCAGGCTGCTGATGAGACTGCAAAATTACCTGCAGGCCTCTTTGCTAACTAGAGCCTGTATGTGGGATGCCAGTAATTGGACAGACCAAAGGCTGTGGAATAAATATTTACAGCTGACTTTATGTGAGCTAGGGTTTCTTCTGATAGAATCTGCCTAAGGGACCCTGCTTGTACTGGTACATTCATAGATCAAGGAATCTGTTCCACCATTAGGCTCCTCAGGATGATTATGCTTCTACTATTGAAAAAATAAATAAGAGCTGAAGTTGCGTGTGTCTTAGAAAATGCCAGCTAGAGGGATGATGACTGCCCATTTTCTTAATTGCTTGGGCAAGTGTAATAAAAGTAAGTAACATTTTAAGCAGGTTCCCAAAGATAAGGATCCTGACTGCTAACTAGATATAATGTCACTGAATGCCTCTTTCCTATCTCACTTTTTCTGCCTTAACACCTCTGAGGTGCTGAGCAGCTGGGTCTGTGATTGACATTGGCTGGAGCTGTGAGTGCTCAGCCCCTCCCAGGATCAAGACCAAATATCTAAGTCTTCCACACAGCAGCTGCTGCAGGCACAGTATGTGCTAAATAAATGGACTAGATAAATCAGTCAGAATCAAGACATGTTTAGGATATGCTGCTTGGATCCGCCCGTGCTAATGCCTAAACTTTCCTTTAAAAAAAACAAAAAAACCACCAAGGAAACTGTTTATGACACACAATGGCCCAAATCCTGAAGTCAGTAAGAAATCTGTCTGAGTGAGAAATGAGTAGCAGGTAGGACAGCATTTCATGAGATAGAACAGGCAAGGCTGGGGAAAGGATGTGTCTTTAAGGGCTGGTACACTACAGAGTGTTGTCAACAAAAGTCAGCTTTTGCCTACCAAACAGTGGAAGTGTAGACACTGAAATGCTCCTCCTGCCGATGTAACTCCCCTGTTATGCCAACAAAATAAAACCTCCTCAACCAGAGGTGCAGGGTGCAGCTAGAGCTCAGCACCCCCTTACCCCTTGGAGAACTGTACATCTGAACATTGCTCCAGTCTGGGAACAGAACAAGAAGCCTGGGCAGCTGTACCCCGCTTCTTGTGGGAAATAGGAAAGGGAAAATTCTGGGCAACTGGATCTCAGTTCCTGGTAGGAAATTGACAATGCTGCCTGGCTCCCAGCAGGGATCTGTCAGAGGGAGGAGGAAGAGAGAACCCAGGGCAGCTGGACTCTGCTCCCGAAGGGCAAGAGGGTGGCTTCTTCCATCTTCTAGGAGGGAATGGGAAGGGGATGGGGAGAACATCTAGTAGCTTCCCCCAGCTCCCAGCAGGGGAAGGAGAATCTCTAGCAGGCAGGCACCTAACAGGGAGTTGCCAGTGGCTTCCCACACTGCCCCATTTACATCGGTGGAAGTGCTCTAGGTGACTCACCGACCCAAGCAGAGAAGTATGTGGACATCAACCAACATAGTTATCAATGTGATGTCTGTAAGTCAACCTAACATAGGTCGACTTATGTTTGTCATGTGGACAAGGCCTGAGTCTGTCACGGAATGTAAAGAATGGAGGCTTTCAAGAGGTAGGGGTAGGATTTTGACAGGTTTGAGAGATAACACAAGAGAAAAAGCAGAGCAGGAAACAGAAAAGAGAATTTCAGAATGAAAGGGAGAGAAAGTCCTGGTCTGCATTGACAGAGAAGATAACAATGCTGCTTACGCTGACCTTCTGCAGCTATGTCTCCACTGGAAGAGCAATAACTTTCCATTAAACGGAGCTGAAATTCAATCTGATAATACCACCACCACAAGGGGCGTAGGGCTGAGATTGAATTCTACAAGTCAAATTAAGGTCTGTGTAGCCAGAGAACAGGGAAAATCAATTTCATCGGCCTTCAGGCTCTATCCCAGAACCCTCTGTTCTTGCTGCTCTTGATTTTCCAGTGTGCTGCACCATGGCAGGAGAGTAGCATGTAGCTCCTCCCCTACCTGTAACCCCAGAGTCCCTCTCTCTGGCTATGTCTACACTTGTTAATTTAAGTCGACTTAGCTAAATTAAGCTTGTTAAATCGACTTAGCATGTCTACACTCAAAAACTAAGTCAACTTAAAGGGGACCCTGCCAAATAGACTTAGAGTGTCCACACTGGATGCCTAAGTCAACTTCTAGGGGCTAGGTGGACCTGGGACTGGTCCACGGTGGCAGGGGGGGGGCACCCCTGCCAAGTAACAGGGGGGTCAGCATTTGCCCCATTGTAACTGGGTACAATGGGGGCTGAGCTGGACAGGGACACTGGCAGGGCATAGGAGATGGGTGGGCAGGGCTCTGTCCTGCCCTGTGGGGGGGCACTCCAGGCTCTGCCTGTGCCAGCCACCCTGGCAGAGAGAGCAGTGGGGGAGCCTTGAAGCCCTTTAAGTTGACTTAAAGTCGATTTAGGGCTAATCTGCGTCTACACTGGCTAAGTTGACTTAATAAAGTTGACTTAACCAGTAAAGTCGACTTTAAATGAGGTTTTATGAAGTTGACTTTAATTTTCCTTAAGTCGATATAAATGGGAAGACTTTCATCCTTCTGACCAGTAAGATCAGACAGACATTGATGCCAGGGAGAAAGGCCCTGCCAGCACACATGTAAGGAAAGCAAATACATAAGCAGAAAGCTTCTGCAAACGGGAAAAGAGTGCCAATTAAAAAGAAAGCTACAGGAAATCAAAACCAAACAAAAATCTCCCCAAAGGGCTGATATTAGAAAGTGTCAAACAGGAGAGAAAATCCAGATGAATAATAGGAAGGTTTTAACTATGTAAATATGTTTTTACTGCAGTTGTGTACAGTTCACACCTCAAGTGTGTCTCTCACTGGGTGCATCTACACTTACAAATTAAGTCGACTTAAGGAGGCTTAAGTCAATTTAAAATACTCCGTGTCTACACTGGGCTTTCTTTAAGCTGCCCCTTAAGTTTAATTAAGGAAAAGTCAGTTTGAAGTAATAACACCTCATTTTAATTCGAACTGGCGCTTAAATCAACTTTATTAAGTCGGCTTAAGCCAGTGGAGAAGGGGATTAGCGTCTTGGTGGAGCTTATTAAATCGACTTAAAACGTTAAGTTAACTTAATAAGGTAAAAAAGGGGCCATGTCTACAATTGAAAAGGTAAGTCGACTTTTGTTAAGTCGACTTAATAAGGTCCACATTATTAAGTGGACTTCATAAAGTCGACCTAACTTTTCAAGTGTAGACATAGACACTGTGTGAAGGGCCTTATTACCACAACACTGAGTCAAAATGTCTGCTCCTTTGGCTTTTAAGTGAGTGTATGTAAAGCTTTTCTTTTCAGAATACAGCATGCTAAATAGAAGAAGACTAGTGATGGCTCAACCCACATGTGCTCTTACAGTTTCTGAGATTGGAACTGCTGACCATTCAAAGCTATGTCTGTGAAGGAAAGGGATCCTCTCCATTCAGGGACTGTATTGTTGGAACCCTCTCTTCCTGTCCTATTCACTGTAGCTAGCACATTTCTAGTTTCCTTCAGGACAGGAGTGTGGTGTGGACATTTTTAAATCTCATTTTTAAGTTGGATCCCATGCTGGGTTGCAGGCAATCTGCATTCTCTTCCTGGCTCCACCACTGACTTGTGTGACCCTGGGCAAGTCACTTCACCTCTCTGTGCCTCAGTTTCCTTCCCCAAGCTTTGCCGGCCTTGTTTGTTTAGAATAGAAGCTCTTTGAGACCGGGATTGTCTCTTACTATGTAGTTGTACAATGCCTGGCAGCATGGGACCCCAATCTTGGTGGGAGATTCTGTAACATAAATAATAATTAATTTATATTTTGTTTGTGTGCGTGCATTGTTTGGTAGGTTTGGTGGGAGGGAATGCTAGCTGTGAGCTTGGGGGTTGGTTTTTTTCCCATTTTTCCTCTGAATTTATATTAATTAGACTCTCTTGCCTCATTCATTAATTACTTTACATTATGTTCTGCTGTGGTATCAAAGGTCTTCAAATTGCAGCAGAGAGAAAAACAAATGATTATTTATTAAGCCAAATTCTAAAGTTTAGGAGCAGCAGGTCGATTCTTACATAGGATGTCAAGAGCTGTTCATTAAGGGGCAGATATTTCAAAAGGGTCCATTAAAATCTGACCTAAAAATCTGTTTAACCTTTTGAGCAGTCACAGAAGTAGAGAAAGAAAAGATGGCTCTTTCTGTATCCTTTTGGAGCTAATATAGCTTCACATTTGTCTAATGAAAGAACCTAAGAATGCTTTAACAACCTTAATGGTAACTAACTTGTAATAGTCTCAAATGGGAATTTGATTAATGATAAGTAATTGGTAGTTTTTATGCTGATAAAGGTAATAGCTTTTTGTGAAGCATTATGGAAAGCCATTGTACTTGGCTGACACACTTGGCTGAATCACCCAAACCTTTTTTGGTTCTTTTTTCCTGTACAGTCTTTCCTGCACAATTAATGATGGGCAAAAAGTCATCAAAGAAAAGAGAATGAATAGTTCACCCTGTCAAATGGATTTATCTTAGTTGGATCTTTGGACTGAATCTCCATACAGTGAGACAGTCACAGAAGGAGTGTTGCTCCACATTAGAATAAATTCTCGACAGGATTTCTCTGTATTGTTTGACTGGCATGGCACCTAAGCTGGAAGACGGGGACAATGCAAAGAGAAAGAGGCTGAACAGAAAGATAATAGGAAAGTAAGGTGGTGAAAGGATGCACTGTGAGAAAAACAAATTATAATAAAGTTATAGGCCACGGTGCAGCTGAAGATACATAGTTGGTAGCATGCCCAGTGTTGGGAACTTTAGGAGCTGCAGCTGATAATTATGAATTGTGATGCCTTTCTTATTTAAATTGTCATAAAATGGCCTCCTATTGTTCCCTTGTAAGAATCTTTGAAATAAAAAGTTGCGTAGAATATTTAATTAATAAAACTGATAGTGATCATAATCATAATTCAATATAGAGAGCTCAAAAAGTAATCTCTTCCCTTTAAATAAAGGCATGATCTTCATTAAATGTAGGGGTAACTCCATAACTTCCATGAAGGACCTGATCCAAAAACCATTGACATCCCCAGTAGTTTATTCACTGACTTCAATGCACTGTGGATCAGATATGTAGAATTATCACCCATTTGCCATCGTGATAATGTACTTACAAATAATTTTTCCAAATGTGTTTATATCTCACTCCTCCATTCAGTGACACTGCCATAATCAAACTGGATAACTGTGTAATCAATGATCTGATGTAATTGCATGGAGCCTTGGAATTGCGTAGATATATAGATTTTAAATAAAACAAACAAGGAGTCTAGTGGCACTTTTAAAAACTAACACATTTATTTATCGCATGAGCTTTAATGGGAGAAAATCCCAGTTGGTCAGACACTTGAAGGTGGAGAAGTACAGATGAATGGGAGGAAAATAAATGCAGGGAACTGTAAGTCATATGATCAGGTCAGGCTGTTACAGCAAATCAATGCAATTGTTCAGATTCAAACAGTGGAGAACAGCATATAGAGGGAGATGAGGAAAAAGGAAAGCAAAATTATCTGTTGTAATGGGGGAAGAAAGTAGTCTCTATTTAACGCTAAATTGATGGTGTCAAATCTGCATATGAATTCCAATTCTGCAGTTTCTCTTTGAAGCTTTGATTTGTATTCCATTTGCCTAAATACCGCTATTAACAGATGATTGATGGAGTGATCAGGAAGATTGATGTGTTCTCCTACTTAGTTTTTGAATTTTGTTATTTCTGATGTCAGAGACTGTCCTAAGACAACAGAGTCCTGTGGCACTTTTAAAGACTAACAGATTTATTTATCGCATGAGCTTTGTACTAGACTAACACAGCTACCCTTTTGGAACCTGTCAGAGATTTGAAATGAATTTTTTTTGCCTGAAATCTGAATGAATAAGTACTCACACAAAATCAGAATTTGCCTTGAAGAATGAGCTCAACGGCAATGCAGAAATAGCACCTCAAAAAATGCTAGCTAGTATTGAGCAAGTGAAGATGAAGTAAAATGGGAGATTATCCTACCTGAATGAGAAAAGCACCCCAGTAAATCTTTTTTCAGATAATTTAGCGCATATGTAATTCCTGTGCATAAAAACAAAGCAGCCTGAATGCCAGTAATCAACTGTTTTCAGAACCAACCCCCTTTTATATATACTAAAAAGCCTGAGGTGTGATGAGGAACGTGCCTTTAGAGAGCCCTAGTTCTGGGTTTATTTCATACTGGAGCCTGGATGTGTTTTATAATCTCTGCCACTCCACAGGCAGATGTCCCCCTCCATAATGACATGGGCTCAATTAATTTTACTCAGGTACTAACTTTCATCTCAAACAAATCCTTTGAAATGAATCCAAGCCTCATTAAAAAGCCAAGCAAAGGAAAAGGAAGGCCTCCAAGGCTCCAAGATAGCTCCTTGTCTTTTGAGCTAGGTTGTTTCAGATTGCACTTTCAGGCCTGCTCAAAATTATCACTCTCTTCCACTGAAGCAGAACTTCAACTCTGTTTTCAAAAGATTTATTCTTTAAGCAGAGAAGGGCACCAATCTGCAGACTTATATGCTTATTCAGTAACCTCATCTCCAGAGGGATGTGAAGCAAATGCATTGGTTTCCCTAGGGATTGAGGCCAAGGTAACTGTATTCCTCTGCTGCTCATCATCAGGCGAATGTTCTGACTTTATTGCTGAATGAGTATTTGGTTTCATGGTAATTTCAAAGAACCGAACAATGCTGATGCTTCCATTCTCTCCCTGAAAGTAGGGCTTTTGCTCCATCCATTACTTACATTTCCACAGTAGCTTCTCTACCGAGTTCATAATCCCTGGTTTTGCTGCTCTTTCACAGGCACATTGCTAGCCTCCCCAGGAGTTCAGCATAAGAACCTACATTTGACTGAGGGGAGAAAAAATCTTACCCCTGAGCTGGAGCCAAGGAATGGCATAGTTGCATCACTCCACTGTGGCTACTGCTGCTGGCAGTTCCTTGGTTTCATTGGAGTGATTCCTGACTAACATCGTACCTAATTTGTACCTACAAACTAAAGTATGTGCATGGCATGAGACGCAAGTGCTCCACCACCCGCTCCATGGCCATGAAGTTCCCTCAGTCACTGAAGTGGGACCAGTGTGCTTCCACTACACAGGAGTGAAGTGGGATTTGTGAAGTCTGCAAAGGGGCTGCCCCCTCTTATAAGTCACGCAGCCCATTCATGAGGACTCCTCATGCACGATCATCAGGTGGTGTTCAGGTCTGGGAGAAGAGGAGGAGCAGGGCTGGAGGATGAATTCACCACCAACTGAGCCCTTGACTTCTATGGTATGGAACTAGCAGCTACAGTATGGTGCTGGTTATGTTCCATGATGAGTGTTCTTTCCACCCACCTCAGGAGCCTAAATTGGTAAACTGTTCTCTTTGGAACCTCCTTTCACTTTTCTGCCTGCCCCAAATTATAGGAATTACTGCATATATCATAGAGTATGAAAAATCATCCTAAGTACAATGGCGTGAGGTCAGTACAGGGCTTACTTCAGACCCCAAGGTTTGCTCGAAACACTGGACTCGTTCGCAGTGTAATGTGCTCTGTAAGGATAATTTATACAGTTTTCATTGCCTCTGGGCTCCAGCAGGCTCGATGGAAAGCGGACACATAAACATCTGTGGAAAGTCTTTTTTGTGGGTGTTTTAAAAGTAATATTTCATTAGTGTGTCACTTAAATGAGCCCCCCAGAGCAGAGTCTCTATATATAAGTACCACGCTTCTCTGTGAAGTGGGAGGCCAACAATCAGTGCAACCCTCAGGAGGGAGATTCTCAATTCATTACCCTGGACCTATCGTTTATCTTTTAGCTTGTACATTTCAGTTTGATAATGGTTCCTCAGTGCATAATAGCATGGCTTAAAATGCACTTGGGGGAGTTGTGAGATGACTGCACTTTTGATAACCAGATTGTAAGATTTGATTTATGTTGCTAGATGCTTCCTTAACACAGTGGCTCTCAACCTTTCCAGACTTTTGCAGCCCTTCAGGAGTCTGATTTGTCTTGAGTACCCCAGTTTCATCTCACTTAAAAATCCCTTGTTACAAAATTAGACATAAAAACACAAAAGTGTCACAGCACATTATAACTGAAAAATTGTTTACTTTCTTATTTTACCATATAATTATAAAATCAATCATTTGAGATATAAATATTGTACTAACATTTCAGTGTATAGTACATTATAAACAAGTCATTTTCCACATGAAATTATAATCTGTGCTGACTTCGCAAGTGCTCTTTATGTAGCCTGTTGTAAAATTAGACAAATATCTAGATGAGTTGATGTACAAGTATCTCTCGTTGAGAGCCACTGCTTTAACACACTTAATGCTGGTTCCGTCTTGAGCCAGTGACCTACACAATACATTCTTCTAGTCCTCTCAGATGGGAAATATTTCTCTTTTTAGAACTGTATGCTTCTTTATTCCATATGCCTTTGCTGCTTCTGTTCCATTTCAATTTATGAATGTATTTTCAAGGGAGCAAAGGTGATTCCTGCGGGAACTCGTAGCTGAAATGAATTCATTTTTTTCCATTTAAGATTCATTAAGGAACTTGGAGGGGAAAAAATATCTGAATCACTTTCAGATTGGATGTTCCATTCTCTGGCCATCCATAATATTTTGTGTCTAAACTACAGTATCTGTCCATTTTGGATTAAGATGCATGGGATAAGAACTAGGCCTGCCTCTCCACTTGTACAGCTCCGAACACCCTGACAATTCTCCACAAATAAAATATGCAAATAAATTGTTTTCTGTCCATTCATGTGTTTTCTGATTATCATTGGTCTTCTCAGTTTTTCCCCTTTTATATCTAACTCCTGGTCCTACCCAGTTGTGCACCAAGTAGAGCCATCAAGGTCAAAGGAACAGACTGTCCTTTCTGGCTGTTGGTGGGTGCATGTAGCTCTTGATCCAAAGCTCTCTGAAGTCAGTGGTAGGACTTGAATTAACCTCAGTTAGGCCCCTAGGGTAAAGTCAATGAGACATAGGTCCCTAACTCCCATAGTCATTTTTTTAAAATTGGGCTTAGGTGCCTAAGTTACTCAGGTGCTTTTGAAAATGCTACTTTTTGTTAAGAAGTCGCTTCCCAACTCAGCAACAAATATGAGGTTTGCTTTCCTTTGTTTCATTTACTTCACTTGCATAACTGAAAACTATCCAATCCTTTAAAAAAACCTAGGTAACTGTCTCAGCAAAGCAAACAAGGAGTCTGGTGGCACTTTTAAAGACTAACAAATTGATTTATGGCATGAGCTTTTGTCTAGAAAATCCCACTTCGTCAGACACAAAAGTTCATGCCATAAATACATTTGTTAGTCTTTAAAAGTGCCACCAGACTCCTTGTTCGTTTTGCAGGACTAGACTAACATGGCTAGCCCTTTGGAACTTGGTCTGTCTCAGTTATTTCCTCCTCCTCTTTCCGTCTTTGCTTTTTTGTCTGTTTCAAGCAAAGTAACTCATTTGCCAAAGTGGACCACTGTTTTCCTATTTCCTTCACACAATGACATAGAGTAAAATACTATTTGAAGAGCATGAGAATTGTGAACCATTCAACTGCCAAATTGAAATCACACATGTCTGCATATCTGCAGTTTCTCAAGTAGAGAATATTCTTGCCTGATGGAAAACACATATTGTTTAACTTAATCAACCTTGAACCTTCTAAAATGTTGGCTTGCTAAGAAGAAAAAAATTGTTCACTCCAATGACATGTATGCAAAATGACTTCAGAAATTTTGTTTGCACAGATTGAAAAAAGCTGAGCCTGTGGAATAAAGGAGTCAAAACAAGTTGCTTCTGAGTCACAGGCATCCCAAAACTAACAGACTAACTGTGGGAGACTCCAGCCCTGGAGCTGATGAGTCACTGTTGGTGGCTTACACTTCAACTTGTGTTTCCAAAACAAAGATTTCTTTTTTTGTAATGTTTGTAATGGTCCTAAAAGCATCTGCAAGAATGCTAGGCAATATATTTCTTGTAGTTTGTGACCAGGCTCTTGAAAAAATACCAGGCTAAAAAGAAGGGATATCCTATAACTGAAGAAAAAAAGTTTTCATGGTCATATTTTATATGTGAGTGTGTGTATTGCATCTGATCCACTTTCTTTTCAAAGACATTTTTTTTAAAATTAAAGACTGTTAATTAGCAACAGCATGTAATGTGGCTTTTCTTTGATTAATTCACCATTTGTCCACAACACTTAGCCTTCTTTAATGAGCAGATCTCTCAAAGGGATGCAGTTAAAGTATGAAAAAAAACAACTTGTGGAACAATTTACTGATATATCGGGATGCTTAGACAGGTGTGGAAGAACATCTTTAGGTTTCACTCATTGAAACATCTGGAGTTTTATAAGTTATGTAATTTTGGGGAGCAGAAGATGAAGAGGTTTTTTGTTGACAGGTTTTGTTCAATATATCAAAATGTTAGCATTTTGGTGGGAATCAAAACAGAATTAAAATTCAGTGCAGACAAATATGTGACTAGAAAAAAATAAAAGATATTCCATCATTATGGGACTAAACATATAAATCACTTCACGTTCTGTATCAAGAAATTCCACAAATACTAGCTTTCTCATATTTACCTACCTTGAAGCAGATTTCTTTTCAAATCTGAAAAGAATGTCATGCTCAGAGTTCTTAACCATCCAACAAATTCAAACCTAATAAAGTCAGTTGTATTAAACAGTTTCACCAGGAGTAAATGAGTGAAATTGTATGGACTGCGATATACAGGAGGTCAGATGAGATGATCTAATGGTCCTTTCTGGCTTTGAAGTTTATGAATCACATTGATGACGTAAATGGTTGATCTTGTATAACAAATGATAAGGGTATTGATCTATTCTTTGCATACTCTAAACTCTCATTGAAATCATTGAAGTTTGGGAGAAACTAGAGAAGCAGCATCAAGTTCAAACTAAAAGAAAAAAAATATTTAATTTAGATCACCCAAATGTCCTTTATTAGTCTCAATCCAATTACACTTTTAATTGATAAGAATGATTGGAGTTAAATTAAGTTTGGTAACATATCTCACAATTCATCATGTTGTGCATGTATTATTACAGAATACAGCAGCAAGTATTATTATATTATGATTATATTTTATATTTAAATGATATTTCAGCCAAAACAACTGAAGAATGCAAATATGATTACTGTGAGTGATAATCTGAAGAATGGATTTCAGGAGGAAAAAGAACGATGTGTGTAATGACAAATATGAATTGACCACTTCTCCAAGTCCTCACTTGTGAGCCTTCCGTGGCTTCAGCTGGACTATCTGGGCCTATATGTCCACGCAATTACATATCTATAGATTGCTTTGGGATCTTGACAGGAAAGATATTGTACGAGTGGTATTGTTATAGGCAGAAAGTTAGGAGTGCCCAGAAGAATAGAGATTAAAATGAATATTGCATAGCTCCAGTGCTCATATAAAACATAGAATAGGAAAGAGTATACAAGCAACTTAGTATCCTTTACAACGGATCTGGGGTTGTACTGTTCATGTTGAGTTTATTAGATCTAGATTAAATGCATTTCTTTGAACCTAGCAACCTGGAAAGGTAGCACATACATAATACAGGCTGTTTTGTTTTGTTTTACCTTTGAGGTAATACACATAGAGTATCTGCAGCAACAATGTTATACATCAATATGGACAATTAATCTATTGTATTATCTCCTGCAGAAGCAAGTCTTGTCAGTTCTCACTATTGATCCAAGAAACTCTTACCTGATTACTGAAATTTAGTTATTTATTTATTCAGTGAGACAAGCACCCACTGAGACAATCACTTATTTTCAAGGAGAATGTGAAAAAGGCCTTAAGCGGGTACTTCGTGTGCTCAGATTTCAGACAAATTAATAGCTCAGTAGGGAGATAGATGTAATCAGTAGATGCTTTGTCCTGCACCCTTCAATCAATGAGAATTTGCGTGCTGACTTGACTGGAACCCTGAGACAGCAAAGCACTGAAGTGTGTCACTATTATTTATTGTTAGTTTTATTACTGTAGCAAAGCTCTTCATTGTACCTTAAAATGTGCATAAGCGATTTACTCAATAGGAAATGACTTATGCATGTGCTCAGTGATAAGTATGAGTTTTCATGTTTTACTGAATCAGAGCCTATAATAATAATAATACATCCCACAAACTTCTTACGTACATAGATCCCTTTATATAGATATAGATATATCTTGATTCCCCGCCCAGTGCCCAAAATGCCTCCTATAAATGAAACTGTCATTTGCCAGCTTCTCTCTACCCAATTGACGGAATATATGTGCTGTACCCCAAACTTGCTCTCACATTCTGATTGTTTCCTGCCAGCATATTTTGAAGTCCCAGTTTTTAATGAATCTGAGTTACATTAACCTAACTTCAGATCTGAACAGAAATGAAGGACTCTACAATTTACCTTCATCCCGTTTTTTATAATACAGTGGCAGAGGTAACAGTGGGTATGTCTACATTACAAAAGCTAAGTCGACTTAGAGAACCGACACTAGAAATTTAAGTCGACTGCCTGCGTCCACACAGGCAGGTGTAGAGTCGACGGAGAGCTGCGGCTCTGAAGGGAGCCGCGGCTCCCTGGCAAGCAGGGAGCCATGGTTCCCTGGGGCTCTCCTGCTTGCCAGGGAGCCACAGCTCCCTTGTCCCAGGGACAGCCCCAGCTCCCTTGTGGGGAGAGTGGGGGGAACCACAGCTCCCTTCTGCCAGGGAGCTACTGCTCCCTTGTCCCCAGCCCTAGGTCGACTTAGGGAATTAAGTTAACTTAGGTCGTCCACACAGGTTTTAGGTCGACTTAACGAATCGACTTAGGCGTTGAGTCGACCTAAGGAGTGGTAGTTATTAAGTCAACTTAAGGAATTGCTTAAGTCAACTTAATGAAAGCCAGGTGTGGACATGGCTTTGTTTGGGTCGACTTAAGCATCCTTAAGTCAACCTAACTTGCCAGTGTAGACATACCCAGAGAGTATAACACATGATGACTATTCAGGGAGTTGTTTTTCATTTACTTTTTAAAATGAAATGGGATTAGTGATAAATATTACAGAGTTTTGGAGAAAATAGCAGTTTGAGGTAATATGACAAACTGCTTCTATTGCAGTGTTACTTTTCCCAAGGGACATAACAAATTAAATGACAAAGCCAAGTAGAGAACAGTGATAAATCTCAGTTTGGACATTAATCAGCTTGCCTCTCATTTACCATCTTCTATTTAATTAGCTGACTGTACACAGTTTGAACAATAAATCTTCCATTCAACAACCTCCATAACTGTAATTTAAATGGATTTCCTGAAATTTGCCCTCCAGGCTTCTCGGAGATGATTCCAAGAGCTCTTTGAACACTGCACATCTCTTTTATTGGAGGAAAATTCAAATCCTACTCTGAGTTGTAATTGGATAATGCCAGGAGAAGGGAAAAAAGGGATCAGATGAACTGTAACTGGAGTAGGAGAAAAGTACATTTGATATCACTGGGATACAGAACTAGCACACACACAAACAGACCGAGATGACAATTAAGGCATTTGATACTGTCTGGTAGGAAAATAAATATTCATGTCAGGAACACTACAGTGAGACTGAGTACAAGAAGCGGTAAGCTACTTGAGAGGTATAAAAGGCAATGAGATGATACAAGGATCATGCACCAGTAGTGGGAAGGAACCTTGATATTGAAAAATTCAAATCAGCACAATTAAAGCAGTTTTTTTCTGCTTATGAAAAATAATAAGGGCTTGTGAAATAATAAGTAATCCAAGGTAAAATGATGAAGTCAACATTGAATCTGATACACTGTAGTATGAACGGGGACGGACGGGGACAATGGCGACATTGAGCTAAGTGCTGAGAGAGCTGGCACTCCTTACAACTCCCCATATTTTGTATACAACCTATGCACCTCTGTTCTAACACAGTCTTGTTCAGACACTAGATTTCTTTGAGCCAAGACAGGAGGCCTAAAAGGGTTGGAGGCTGCTGAGGCAATATTATATTAACCTTATTACACTTCCCTTCTTCCAGACCATCACCTTAACTCTGCTGCAGCACAGGCCAACTCTATTTTTTTAAAGGACTTTTCCGAAAGCATTACACTTGGTCAAACCCCAGGGCTGCTGTATGTCAAAACTTGATATGTGTGTGTTAATGGTTCCCAGTCAACTTAAAAGAAAGACAACCATACAGTTTTCTTAGTAAACAAACATCTAATGCACAAGGAAAGGATTGTATATAGTATTTGGAATACTCTGAATAACAGTTAAACAAAAGCTGCTACACAGTAAATCTAATTCCTTATATAGACGTTGCCATTTTGCTGCTGTTACACATATTGAAATATAAGGCTCCAACATAACATTTATATTTCTATATGTTAGCACACACATATAAACATGCTCTTCTTTGATCTTCTTTCAGAGATGATTTCTCAGTCTTTATAGCGTGACCATAGAGTGTAGAGTCACCTGGACTCTTCAGAACCTAAGAAGAATGGCAGCATCTCAGTTGTCCTCCAAACATTTCAGAACCCTGTCAACAAACAAACAATCTGGGAATCTCCACAGACAACAGCATTCCAGCTCTTGTGTTCGTCTTGTTGTTAGTGAATCAGAAATCGGTACAAGGATCAGGACCCAGTTCTGACAGCAGACAAATCTCTTGTTCCTGCGTTGATCAGTCTCTTTGGCTACATCTACACTAGCAATTTAAGTCGACTTAAATTAAGCCACATCCACACTAGGCTTTCATTAAGTCGACTTAAGAAATTCCTTAAGTCGACTTAATGAAAGCTTAAGTCGACTTTGTTACTACCACTCATTAAGTCAACTTAACCCTTAAGTCGACTCCTTAAGTCGACTTAAGGACCGTGTGGACATGGAGTAACCCTTAAGTCGACTTTATTAAGTCGACTTAAGGGTAGTTAGGTCGACTTAACAAAGTGGACTAAGTCAACTTAAAGCTAAGTCAACTTAGTCCACTTCGTTAAATCGACTTTAATAAGGTCGACTTTAAATCGACTTAAAGTCGACCTTATTCAAGTCGACTTAACAAAGTCAACTTAACTTTTCTAGTGTAGACATAGCCTTTGGCTATGTCTACACTGGCAATTTAAGTTGACTTAAGGAGGCTTATGTCGACTTAAATTAAGCCACATCCACACTAGGCTTTCATTAAGTCAACTTAAGAAATTTCTTAAGTTGACTTAATGAAAGCTTAAGTCGACTTTATAAGTACCACTCATTAGGTCGACTTAACTCTTAAGTCGACTCC
Organism: Pelusios castaneus; assembly: GCA_007922175.1. Taxonomy (NCBI): domain Eukaryota; kingdom Metazoa; phylum Chordata; order Testudines; family Pelomedusidae; genus Pelusios; species Pelusios castaneus. The sequence goes on along the minus strand of ML685875.1, from coordinate 1,092,077 downwards.
TTAAGTAGACTTAAGGACGGTGTGGAGTGAAGTAAGCCTTAAGTCGACCTTATTAAGTCGACTTAACAAAGTTGACCGAACTTCTCCTAGTGTAGACATAGCCTTTGAGTGCACTGGGCTGTTTTAATACCTGTATTTACAACCTTTCTGCCACAAACTCTGACTGGCTCAGCGCTCCGCTGGTAAATATGTATGGGAACTGAGACTCCTTGCCCACAATGAAACCTTTCTCTACAGCTTCAGATACAGCAACCTAACAGTTGTCTCATAACTGGCCTGTTTCTTCATCCAACTAGTTAAATTTTTCCTGCTCTGCTTGCTGAACGAGTGCAGAGAAACACAGAGAATGCCAGGCCACGTCTCCTCCACCCTGCTTCTCATACTTTCTTTGGGCCAAACAAAGTCAAATGCTGCAGTGTAAAACCTGTGGGTCTCACATATTAAATGTCATGCTGCTTTGTTATGGAGGAAACACTCACTTATAACTAACTGCCCGATCATGCTACAGTACAGTGTGGGTTCCAATGATTTTCCTTAAACTTCTTCAGGATGCAGAATTAGCATTACCAGTACTTGACATTGGAAAATCATGATGAGTCAGACCACCCAAATCCTGAGATTGGCTTAAAAATCATGAGGATGATTTTTTATAAAGTGTGGGTTCTCTTTATTTCCCTTGTGGTTTCTGAGCCTGTGAGGTGATCTCAGGTCACACATCTGGCTGACAAAGGGAGCTCCAATTTTCTGGAGGTGGATGACATCAGCAGTTCTGGGCACCTGAGCTATGTCCACACTTGTTAAGTTAAATTGACTATGTTAAGTCAATTTAACAAGGTTGACTTTAAAGTAGACCTTCTTAAGTCGACTTAACGGAGCATCTACACTTAAAGTCAACTTAAGTTGACTTAACAGAGCCTGCAGTGTAGACAGACCCATCTACACTGGCTTTAAGTCTCGATTAAGTCGACTTAAACCTTAAGTCGAATTTCAGAGGTGGTGTTATTAAGTCCACTTAAGGAAGCACTTAAGTTGACTTAACAAGCTCCCATTTTGGACCAGAGTTCTGTAGGTCGACTTAAGCATCCTTAGGTCAATCTAAAGTGCCAGTGTAGACACACCCTTCGACCTTACATTGGGAGCCTCTCCTTTTCAGAACCCTGCAAGGAGAGGCTCCCGCTGTCAGCTCTGGGCAGTTGGGACTTCCGCTGTGATCCTGCCCCAGGTGTCCCTGTCAATACTCCTCAAACCCAAAGATGACCCTGAAGACCACTGTGAAATACAATAGTAACAATTTAGTAATGACACCTGTGGAAGTCCAGTAGACTGAGGGCAATGTAAATGCAACTGTGCTCTGTAGAACAAGCTGATGTTTCACTCATGGAAAACATTGCTCATGACTACAGTGCACAGGTTTGATTTATGAATAAATACCTGACTACACAACAGAATGCTGAGTCAGCTGATGTCATTGACAACTGAACCATATTAAATTAAAAGCTATATCAGTTTACTATTGCATAAGAGGAAAAGCCAAGAATGGGGGAAAAAATCTGGCATTTGGCAATCTCATTATTCACAGCTGGCAATTTTCTAATCTGAGGGATTATCGCTGCCAGAGATCACGTTTTTAGAGAGTAGATCAGACAAAGAAACTACAGGAATCTAGACTCAGAAAAATAAACAGGCTCATTTATGTTTTATAAATATATGTTCACATTTCCGTGAGATCATAAGCATATTTGAAAAAAGGTGTGTTCAGCATCATTCCTTTGGAATAAAGATTTTGTTTATGTTAGAGTTAGAACAATGCTAATTTAAGTGAGGATTAGTGATGGCTGACTCATAAATTCACGTAAAGATCAGATAAAGATCTAGAAGGGTAGATGCTTATGTAAAGTTTACCTGAACTATCTGTACCTTAAAAACCTGGCATGAGTGAGATTTTCTTGTGAAATGTTTATCAGTTCTGTTTACCAGAAATATTGCAAGAACAGCTTTTGGCAGGCAATTATGGCATTTCCTATTCCAGCAAACCCTGAGATGCAAAAACACTCCAAGATGTGAGAAGAGAGTTATGTTCAAGGTTGGCTCTAATAGGGAATGAAGACTCAGAGGTGTGAAGGGGATTATTTTGCTAAATCATTTGCTCTATCTCTTGTTAATAAATGCTGAGGGCAACATTTGGCAACTCACATTAATTTGTCATGCAATTGTAAAAGATGGATTTCATATAGATCACACAATGATATCAAGCCAGTTTTGTAGCTGTGCCATGTCATAAGAATATAAAAATGGCCATACTGGGTCAGACCCATAGTCCATCTAGCCCAGTGTTCTGTCTTCCAACAATGGCCGGTGACAGATGCTTCAGAGAGAGTGAACAGAACAAGGCAATTTACTGAGTGATTTATTCCCTGTCAACCAGTTCCAGCTTCTAGTAATCAGAGGGTTAAAGACACTCATGGGATGAAGCTGCAGCCTTGACCATTTTGGCTAATAACAATTAAGGGACCTATCCTCCATGACCTTATCTAATTCTCTTTGGAACCCAGTTGGACTACACAACAACATGTCCAAATACAGTGAAGAGGTCCACTATGCACATGTAGCAAAATGAAATTGGAGGTTTCTAAGAACAGGTTGGACAAACACCTGTCACAAAAGGTTTAAATTTACATGGTTCTGCTCAGCACTGAACTTAATGACTTTTTGAGGTCTCTTCCAGCTTTACATTACTAAATTTCTATGAAGTTTCCAGTGGATATGAAGGAAGTATGAGGAAAAGGAGTGCAGAACTTGTGATCAAGATGAGGCAAAATTAAACCTAGAGCACTTTCCCATTTTTGGCCCATTCTAGACAAGTTATGCCATCCCAGTTGTGTGGATCAGTTGCTCTTATTATGCAGGCATGTGGGAAGTTGCCTGGAGAGTTCAGAAGGTCATCCTTCACATGGCAAAGCAGGGATCTGTCAAAGCAATTCAGAATAGAGAGCTCAGCTCACAGCAGGCTCCAGTCAGTGTCTTATCAGATAGATATACAGTAAACAATGAAAGAACAAATATGGTTAATGCAAGCTCTTCTTGCATTAATGTGAAGAAGGATATTGTTATTGGTATGTGTATTGTCATAGAGCATAGACATCCTAGTCACAGCCAGGACCCAAGTGTGCTGCGTGCTGTACAGACACAGAAAAAAGACTAGTCTCTGCCCCAAGAAGTTTACAATATAAGTAACAATGCACCCGGTATGGTGATATCTAAGTGCATTCTAGTACTGCAGTAACCAACATAAGGGACGGGGGGCATGCAGGGCCATGTGCCCCCCTCCCACCTCCCCCTGATTTCTGCCAGGGAGGGTTCACAGCAATACATGGTCAGCAGCAGCCTTTCAGCAAGGGCGGGAAGGGATGGGAGCTGTTTCCAGTTACAGTAGGGAGAAAAGGGAAAGGGATGACCTGGCCCATGTCTTTGTAGAGATCATTCCTCCCACACTTCTCCCTCCCTGTGGCTGGAAGCAGCTCCTGTTCTTCCTGCCCACACAGCACCTAAAGGCAACTAATACCTCCTGGATGCTGCTGGCCACTGACGTAACCTAGCAGTCTCCTGTCCTCAACTCCAGCATGAGCAGGAAGGGATTAAGCCCTAAGGAGGCATTGTGCATTGGGCTGGGAACTTGACTGCGGGGGTTCAGCAACCACAGACTCAGGGGGAGGATGCCTACTAGGGGACAGAGCAGCAGCAAGGGGGATATGATGGGGGAAGAGGGCACTAAGCCACAGCCCAGGGGGCTGCTGTGAAGAGTGAGGGTTAACTTCAGGGCAGGAACAGGCTGCAAATCGCTTCCCCCACCACCAGCCCAGCACTTTTCTGCAGGATGGATACTCTGGAGGGCTCCAGGCAGCATTGGCACACACCAAACTTGGCTCCTCCTGGACAGCACCCCACACAAGCGGGTCTTGCGCTTTCCCAGGGCACTGTGTGGGCCAGAGGCAGCGAGAAAGGAAGGACCCCTCTGGCCAGGCTGCAGGTGTGCTTAAACACTCCCACCAGGTGCCGGCTCACCACACGGCTCTTGGATGGGACACACTCCACAAGGGGGTTATGGAGGAGCAGTGAGGTCAGGCTGTGAAGGGGCAAGTCAAGGAGAGAACAGCAAGCAGGGAAGTTGGGGGAAGAGGCAGCTCAAAAGTGCTGGAACTAGGGATGCTGCCACACCCCCTGGCTTGAAGTGGTTTCCATCGTTTACAGTTTGGTTCAATGGCTTTCAGTGCCCCCACTATACAAATTGTTTCAGCGCCCCTAAGGCAGGAAGCAGAAGAGAGCTTGCAATGGGCTGGTGGGTGGGCTGAGGCAACATGTGAGATGGTCACGTGCCCCTGAAACTTTAAATTGTGCCCCCCACTATAGACCATTATGAGTCACTTTTGCTAAGCAATATGGCTAGCATCAGTTACTTGTGATTTAATCTTTTTTTTCTGTCTTTCTCTGCCAAAGCAGAAAATTGTGTATGGAATTTCTTTTAAAGGTTATTTATTTATGCTTTCTATGTGTTTTTACTAGCGGAGGCAAGGTCAAAGAAGTGTGCCTTGCACCTGGAATGAAAAGCGGCAAGGTTTCAGAAGACAGCCCAAGCCAAACACAGAACAATAGATATGGGGTACACTCTTAGTGGAAATTAGCCTAGAAATTACATAGTCACCCTTTGAAATGTGTTATGATTATAGATGGTCAACGGCCCATGTGTTAGAATTCATGTGACCAGTATGTAACATTTCAATAAACTAAACTGAGTCGATCTGAAAAATAATAACATATAATTAACAAACCTCTATGGCAATTTGAGATTCATTCATACAAACCACACTCTTCACAGCTAAACCCAGGAAAGTAATTCTTCTTTACTAGTCTGCAGCTGGTCTTGATGTGACAAATATGTTGCCAGTCCCTATTTCAAGTTTCAAGTCAAGATTTTAAATGCCTTTGGACAGCTATAAATGTCACAAATCAATGTTAAATCATTTTATTTTCCACCCTGAATGCCAGCAATAATAGCTGTACTCTTTGCATGTTCTGCTGAATTGTTTGTGATAGTTAAAAGGTGGACTAAGGACTTGGACTAAGGGGAGCTATTCCAAAATATCTGTTCCCAATTAACTCCATTTATGGACATTCTTATCCTTAAATAAGAGTGCCTTATTCTGAATCAATTTAATTTATCTGAATTACATTAATCCAGAATAAGGCACCTATATTCTGGAATTAAAGAGTCCCCACCTGGAGTTAATTTCATATTTAAATTCACACCCTACTTCATTCTAGTTTAACTTTCATGTTTAGACAAGCCCTAAGGATATATTTCTTTTTCTAACCCTGACATCCTGCCATTCACAAAATGAGAAAAAAACCCTATGTCTACATGACTTTTTGAGATCCCATGAAAACAACAGCCTCAATATTCAGATCAGTGCCAAAGAACCTTTAGCCAAATTTGTCCCTGAATTGACTTCAATGGGGCTCCAAGTGAGCAGCGGGATGAAGCAGTATGTAGGGTCAAATTGTAATTTAGTTCCACCAAAACAGCAAGCCACCTAAAATTTAGGCAAACGTCGATAAATATATATGAATCTGGACTTTCCCCAGCTTGGGAAAACCGGGCCCTTTTCCAACCTCAAGGTCTGGCAACCAATGTGAACTGGTTTTGATAAAGAAAATTCAAACCCATTTGAAGCAAAACACTAATGGTAGGGAAATCTCATGCTCCATAGTTCTCTTATCAGATTTCCCTTAATTCCTGGTTCTCTTAACCAGGCCCAAGAGTAAAATCTAAGTTCAGTATGTGACAGGGGTCTGAACCAAAACCGTGAGTCAGACTGGAATAAAATAAATAGTGAAACTCTTCCAAACTCAATCCATAATTCAAGAATCCAGAGGCCAATATGAGGTGCCACTCAGAGAGATTGTGCAGCACTTCATACTGAAAGTGTTCCCTTTCTTTCTTACACTCTTTAATCAACCATTGAAATACTTAACATTGATGGCTGATGTTTAAATTATCATGGTTGTGCTACTGAGTGAATTGCCACAAATAGATCTCACAGCGGTTGTTTCCAGGCTACTTGCTGGCTCAGGCAGACATTGTTAAATCTGGACTATTCTGTTCATATTTTGAACACTTTCTTTGAAAACATATATGATAGAGATTTTTCTTTTTAAATGGAAGCATAGATTCTGAAGCACAAAATGAAGGCCCCAAGGAACATTCTGACTTACTGAGTCATTGTGAATAATTCCGTTTTGAATGCAGACCAAAATCCCTGAACTGAATACTACTCAAACCTAAGGAAAGTTCAAATCCTGATCTAGAGTTGTATTTCTTGGCTGGCCCATTTCTTTATATTGTACTAAATCCGAGCCCTAGAACACACCCCTTGAATTCTGAACTTTGGATCTGGAGCATATCCATCTCTGCTTCGGATGTGGTTTGTGTCTGGGGAGAAGTTTTAGTATGTTCTTTCATGTATGCTGATTTGTTCATCACTACTTATAACACAGAAGCTGAAAGGTGCAATGAAAAAAGACAGAATTATTACAGGTGAGTGGCACTGGAAGCATTTAACTGACCACCAAGTGAGGTTGGAAAAGCAAAGAAAAAAAGAAAGATAGACTGTCATGTGCCCCATCAAGATGAAATTCAATCCATTATACTTGCCTCCCATAATAAAACTAACCTAGAAAACAAAGCATGACTTTTTGTCCAAGAGAAAAATTGTTCTTGTCAACATACCAAGTTTTGGAACTAGGTCAAGATAGACAACCATGAATTTACTTGGAGAGTAATATATTTAGTGATGTGGTTAACAATCATAGAATCAACTATTTTTGGCAGAACAAATGTGTTGAAAATCTGCTGGAGTCAAAAGATTAATTTCAAAATACATTTCTTAAACCGAAAGCCAACAAACAGAAACAAAATAAAACAAAAACAAAAAACCAGCAATCCCAGCCTAAGAACATGAAGCCAAGAATCTATGAATAAGGAAAAGGGTGAAAACAGTTTTTCTACCTACTAATGAATCTAAGAATTATATAAACAGAAAACATTGAATCAAAACCACATTTGGCTATAATATGATGGAAAATTGATTCCACACATCTCTAATCACTTGGTTTTTTTACCTCAGTACTTTGTTGCAAAGGTATTGTGTGTGCCGTGTACCAAAATTCAAGGGATTGTAAAGGACAAGAGGATAAGTGAGGTCCGATTGACATATATATTATTGTCTCTGGAACAAATACAAATACATAGAGCAATGTGACATTGCCCCACAAACTACATCTAATTTGCTTGGTTTCCATAGAGAGAGAAAACTGTTGTTCATATGATATTCTGAAGACTAGCACAGCATGGGCAATTGTGTGTTACTCTTCACCTAGCAGTTACCAAAGGAAGTTCTGGCTAGCTGAATTTCATGTTTGTTTATCATAAATGACCCATTTATCAATTGTTGAGATTGAGACTCTCACGGCTAGTGCAACAACAGGCACTGTGGTCATGATTAATGTAAGTGTTATTTTCTAATTCACAGCACCAGACTGGTCATCTACTAACAAACCATCTTTATGCTGAGGCCAAGCCTGTGGAGGCTGAGTAAAATCAATGGTATTGTTTGGGTTGTGAGTCAGCACAGTCTCATCCTAGAGATATCGAGCCATCTCTTTGCTGACATCTTGGTTGAGACTTTCCAAGCCAAAAAAAAGGGGATTTAGCCACAAAGTTCCCATTAATTTTAATAGAAGCTATGTAGCTTCATCTCCTCGTCAGCTTTGACAGCCTCAGCTTTCCAATCCCTTACTGATAAATAATTCTGGTATAAAGCTCCACCTTCCTCTGTTAATTTCCTTTAAGCTTTCAAAAGCAGAGTAAAAAGAAAGCTATGGGGTTTTCAAATTTCTTTTAAATTGTGTTTTAAGCTGATCAAGCACAAAATGAACATGGATCATGTGGCTGACTCTTTTGTTTTGTCCAAAAAAGACTCTAATTCCTGCCACAAGGAGAACGAATTTACTGATCCACATTAAGAATTCCATTACACACTGTAAATATAATGCACATGTCAAGTGGGAGACAATAAGACAAAGTGGAGTAAACAGAGTATGTGCAGTGGTGTTGTGGGGCTCATGGATCCCACCAACCCAGAAGGGGATACAGTAGGGTGCCTTGGGGCAGAAAGGTCTAACGGTCTGAGGCCCTAACAGTTCCCAGGCTCTGAGCCAGTGATGGTCATCAGGTTCTGGGACAGACAACCTGGTGTTCATGGTCAGGGGCAGCCCTTGCATTTGGGGCTGGGTGGCTTTAGTGGCCAGTGGAACAGAAAGAAGGGAAGGCTGCCAGTGGAGAGAGGGAGTGGTGATTGCAGTAAGGAGGCCCAGACCCTCCTGTTGTACTGGACCCCAGCCCATTGCCCTACCAGTGACTTGAGGTAGTCACTCTGACAGCAGTGGTCCAACCATAACACACTGTCTCTTTAAGAGTCATTAAGTAGCTTCCGCCCTGGACCACTTCCTACCTCAATTCCTGAAAGTCCACCTCAGAAGCCCCTGAATCCCCAACTCCTGTGGTGGGCATAACAGACTGCAGGCTAGGCTACTATGGGGCAGCTGCAGGACCTTTTGGCTCCCAGGATGCACCCTGTATCATCTCTACTTAATGCCCCACCCCTAGTGAGCTGGGCTGCTCCCCCTTTATACTGCTGCAGCAGTTGGAACATACCCAGCAAGAGCAGGCGGGTGTGGTTTCTGCCGCCAGGAGCATTGGCTTAACCCCTTCTTTTCCAGTGGAGATCAAGTGCACCCCCTCACAATGAGAAACATCAAACCTTAAGACTACCATATCATTTACTTTTATATGGGATTCTCAGTGCACAGTATTACAAAGTACTGCACAGTGAACTGAAGACAAAAGGAGGAAGGCAGAAGAGGATGGTTCATAGGAAAGCAGGACAGAGTGTAAAAGGATAGCACAAAGAGTGACTCCCAAATGTAATGGGCAGTCACAAGGAAAGGAACAAGAAGAATAAGTCAAGATAATAGTAGCTTAGTGAGTGAGGAAATATGAAACGAGAGAACGTTCAGGTAGAAGGTGTCCATGGAAAAGCTTATGATACCAACAGTGCATCTGTAAATTAAAAATAAATACCTGCAAAAAAGGTATTCTATATAAAAGAAGTGCCAATGGAGCTGTCAGTGTTGGAAGTATTTACTTTATATAAGTTCCAGAGGGGTAGCCGTGTTAGTCTGTGTACAGCAAGAACAACAAGAGTCCTGTGGCACCTTAAAGATTAACAAATTTTTTCAAGCATAAACTTTTGCGGGCCCCAACCCACTTCATCAGATGCACCAGATGAAGTAGGTTGGAACCCAAAAAAGCTTATGCCCGAAGAAATGTGTTAATCTTTACGGTGCCACAGGACTCTTGTTGTTTTTACTTTATACAAGTGTCCTTTCTCTTTACCTACCCAAAGGCTTTTTTTATTCTTATCTATATATATGTTATAATCTTAGGCTATGTCTACACTTGAAAAGTTAGGTCAACTTTATGAAGTCGACTTAATAAGGCCGACTTTAAGTCGACTTAAAGTGGACCTTATTAAGTCGACTTAACAAAAGTCAACTTTTCAAGTGTAGACGTGGCCCCTTGTTGACCTTATTAAGTCGACTTAATAAAGTCAATTTAAGCACTAGTTTGAATTAAAAATAGGTGTTATTAATTTAAACGAACTTTTCCTTAATTTGACTTAAGGAGCAGCTTTAAGTCGACTTAAGGAAAGCCCAGTGTAGACGTGGAGTATTTTAAGTCAACTTAAGCCTCCTTAAATTAACTTAATTTGTAAGTGTAGATGCACCCGTAGAGAATGAGAGACAGAGATTAAATCCAGCATCCTGCATGGTATAAGATTATTGTCAGTGGCTTGTAACTATGTAAGCACATCATGAAAACCCCAAGATGGAACATGAGAAATTACAAGATGAAGGAAGTTGAAAGGAGCTCATGAATTCTTTTATGTTTGCAGGTACGAAGATGGATTAAGAGCCCAATGGTCAGCATGGAAAAGCACCAGAGTACCAATCTCAAATACACAGGGTCCACTGTGATGCATATACCTCAAGGGGAACCAGAGATTGAGTCGTCACTATGCCAGACATGCTTGGATGACCATCATTTTCAACGAGGCAATGTTCCTCAGGAGGCAGAGTCGTGTTCCTGGGAAAGCCACAGAAGTTGCAAAGTAAGCTAGCCTCTTCTTCACTAAGAAGCCTGTCTACTTGCCTCCACATAAATAATGAATGTGCTGCATGAGCAGGATGGATTTCTGGTACGGAAAGCCTAGAGAGTATTTATGGAAGAAGGGTTGGTGGCATCGTAGCCTTTTATATCAATTTCCAATTTAGAATACATTTGGAGTTCTTATAATTATTATGCTTACAACTGTAGATGGGGTGAGATTGATAAATCAAACCCAAACTGATACTATTATTTGGTGAGTACAAAACTCAAGAGCTTGATCCAAAGATCACTGAAGCCAATGGAAAAATTCCCATTCAATGGACTTCATTGGATTTTGAACCAGGCTCTGTATTTTTTTTCATTACTGAGTAGACTACTAGGAATTATGTTATAGACTGCAAGCTCTTTAAGACAGGGTTTTGTTTTGTTTGTATAGCACTTAGCACAATGCAGTCTTGGTCTACAATCCTAGATACTGCAGTAATAATAATCATCATAAATAATAATCAGGCACTGTGAGAATTCTAAGGAATGTCAGAGGAGTACAAGTGCATTTGAACACTTAAAATGCAGGAATTTTGTGAAGGGTTTAACAAAACTCCTGACTAACCAAACCTATGAGGTCATTTGATTTATTGGTGGCTGATGGAGATATATTTTAGACATTAGCTTTCCCTTTTTAAGCTTAAAGGTCTTTTAGGTTGTAATGGCTATTTTTTTTAACATCCTCATGATGTAACATTGAAAAATAATAACAAGAAATGACCCAGAGAGAATTCCAAAAATGTGTTTATTTAATTTTCCTAAGATGGTGGTGCTTGTTGTGAAAGATATCATACATTGGGTAACTCTACTGGCTATTTAATAAATACAAATAAAATCTATATGAACTTTTCATCCAGAGATATGAGAGCTTTACAAAATAATTAACCCCATTTATAGATGGGACAGCAAGACTAAGTGACTTGACCAAGGTCACTCAGAGCATCTTTGACCCCAGAGAACTTGAGGCAATTTTATCCTGTATCTATGCCGTGATGAATTAATTTCTGTCAGTCAGCTGTATTTCACATTTGCACTATATAGTCTATATTGGATTGTAATAATACTTTAAACTTGTATGGCATCTTCCATCTGAGGAACTCAAAGTTCCTCATAGAAGTGAATTGGTTTAGTCTCACAATGTCCATGGAAGCTAGGTAAATGCTATTTCCTTATTTTACAGCAAATGAGGTATGGAGAGATAAAGCAACATGCCCAAATTCATATAGGAAGTCTATGGTGGTGCCAGGAACAGAACACTGGGACATTGGTTTCCTCATTTTCACTTCGATGCCTTAATGTTGAGATCATCTTTTTTTTCCTGAGCTTCATGGAGCTGAGACCAGGGCCGTCCCATGGGGGGAGTGGGGCCCAGGGCCAAGTGGCCAAAGCGGCATGCAGAAGGGGAGCGTGACGGGCTGACCGGCTCACTCCGCCCCCAGGGAGCCGGCCCCAGAAGCTGAAGGCGCCTCTTGGGGGGGAGGAGGTGGGAGAAGCCAGCTCCAGCTCTGCCCCCGGGCCAGGAGGCTGCCTTCCAGAGGGGGAGGAGGGGAGACCCGGAGCCGGCTCCAGTCCCGGTGCGGGAAGCCGCCTGCGGGAGGGAGCCGGCGGCCCCGGCCCCGAGCTGGGAGGTCAAGGCCGCCTGCTGGGGGAAGCCAGCAGTGTGGGGCAGGCTGGCTCAGAGGCCGGGCCCCACATGCTCCACCCCTGGGCCTACCTGCTCCACCCTGAGGGCAGGGAGGGCCAGCCAAGGGGCCGGGCATAGCTCTCCCGGCCATGGGAGGAGGGGCTGCGGCGTGCGCGGGCCCCATACTGCCCCGCTGGAAGCAGGACAGCGCGGAGCCCAAGTAACCGTGGGGCCCGGGTTGATCGCCCTGTTCGCCCCCCCCAGGGACGGCCCTGTCTGAGACTTGACTTTCTCTATATACTGTTTTACACAGAGCACACTGTCAGGGTTCAACAAGAAGAATTTTGCTTAGGCTGTTTTTCCATAACCTGGTTTACTGATTCACCAGGCTAAGCTGTGCAGTAGTTTACACACCATGCAACTTCACTGACTCCAGCAATGTCGTACTGACTAAAACTAAATCAGCACAGAATTTGGCTTGTGTGAAACTGCAGCTTTATCAGAGAAGAGGTGAACTTTTCCACACCTGTACAATCTGCCAGTTGAATTTATCCATCAAATGCATGTGGTGAATGATGCATTGTACTTCTGTAGGTATAAAATGATGCGTCACAGGAGCCCACATTTTCTCTCAGTTATGTCAGTGGAAAGGGGTGGTACCAGTCTAACTGAGGCCTGCTCTACACTAGACAGATTAGTCAACAAAAGGTGACTTTTGTCAACAAAACAATCCTGGTGTACAACACATCGCAATGACCCTTTTGTTGACAAAACTGTCCTTTTTTGTCAACAAAATAAAACCACCTTGACGAGCGGCATAAAGCTTTTTGCAACAAATGTTTAGTGACAAAGCATCAGTGTAGACACTGCAGTATATTTTTATCAAGGTAAATGGCATCCAGAAATGTCCCACAATGCCAAGCCTGACCACTCTGGAAATCCATTTGCATTCCACTGCTCTGCAGCCACCCACCTCTCCCCTGAGAAATTCATGGGAAGTTTTGAAATTGTTATTCCACTTCCTGCTTGGTCGGCTTGGAAAGCTTTCATCTCATCTTCCCAGCTGACCATGGTGGCTTCATGCAGCAAACGCTCTCCTGCTTGGAGCACAGCAGAGCTGCTGGACCTGATCAGTTTTTAGGGGGAATCTGCTATGCAGTCCCAGCTGAGATCTAGTTGCAGAAACTTTGATACCTTCAGCTAGATCTCCTGTGCCATGACAGAGAAAGGCTATAAGCCTTGGGACATGCTGCAATGCCAAACTAAAATCAAGGAGTTGTGGCAGAGCCAGGGAGGTAAATCATCACTCTGCTGTGCTGAACAGCTGCTTCTACCAAGAGCTGGAAGCCATCCTCAGTGGAAACCCAATATCCATCCCGAAGATGGCTGTAGACACCTCCATGGCTACCATATATTGGACTGAATCCCAACAAAGAGGTCATCAATGAGGAAGTGGAGCTGGAGGATGACCTGGAACTATGGACAAGTTCAGTTGCAGAGGTTGGGAGTCAGGAGCTGTTCTCAACCCCAGAAGGCAACAGCCAGCCCCAGCCTCTCAGCTCAGGCACTCAGGATGCAGGAGACGGGAGTTCTGGTAAGTGTTGGAAGCTGATGCTGCTTGTGTACTGGAGAGATGGGGGTCTTTAGTTTGGCTACAACATACAGCTACTTGAAAGGATAAAAATGCACAGGAGTATCTGTTTCGTATGTGCTTTCTCATTCCTCTGCAAATCTAAGCAATACAGCTAAGAACACATTAATGCACGTGGAGATTTCACGGGCATCCTCTGCCGTAACCTCTAGGAAACTTTTTTGGAGGTACTCCCCGATTCTCTGCCTCAGATTCCTGGGCAGAGAAGCAGTGTTTCTGCCCATCACGTAGGTCACTTTCCCATGCCAATTGACAATCACTTGAGCGGGGACCAAAACAGCACACAGTTATGCAGCATATGGATCCAGTTTGAAGCTGCTTGCATGAAGGAGATGCATCCTAGTATCCATGCTGATTCTAAGGATGGAGATATTTGCTTCTATGCCCCCTACCTGTGGAGAGTGATGGCACAATTTGAAATTACTTTTCCCAGTGCACCTGTATGTATGCCCTAAGCAAGCACCCACCCAGAACCTAACCATTCACATACTTGAATGGTCTGCTCCCATTCACCATTCTCAAGATGATCAAGGAGCTGTACTCTGCACAAAGGGATGGTAAGAATGAGGTTTGTTTCATGGTGATTCAAGTGTGCTGCTAGGGCACTCACAATAATGGTTTTCTTCATTGTTTCTTGTTCTTACACAGATGTGACCTCCACAGCCAAGGCCCATATGCTGGTGGGTCACTTATAGCTGATAAAGAAGCAGCTTTGGAGAAACAAAGAGGACATCTTCCAGGAACATCTTCTGGCCTCTGAGGCATCCAAAAGAGAGAAAAGGACATGGAGACAGTCAATGACAGACTCTCAGAAGATTAATAGACAAGAATAGAAGGAAAATCAGGAGAAAGTATTAGCCAGTCATAAACACTGATCAAGGACATAGAGGATCAAACAGAGTGTCTAAAGACAATAGTGTCATTACAGACACAGTTCATGCAAGCTTGCCCCCCTCCTCTTCAGCTGCAACCGAACTTCTTTCCCTGCACTACACCCACTCCCCTGACACATGCCTATCAAAGTCAAGGACCATCTCGCTCTCCCCTCCCCCCCACTTTATTTTGCCACATCAGAGAGCTATGACAATGACATATGGCCTTACATACAGCTGTCATAGGTGACACTGCCCCCAACTGCTTTCTCCCCTCTAGGATTTGTTTGTGCTGTGTGCTGTTTTTTGTTTAATAATAAAAGTAAACTGTGAAAAAATGAAGCACTCTTTATTAATGTGGTGAATATGGTATGTATACGTACCACTGACACACATATATAGCTGTCATTGAATGTTATGGCGCAGTTTCAAAAAACACCTGATGGGTTCTCATTGTCAAAATGGGCCCTCGTTGCCTTCCTTATGTGCATGGCCCTCTGTTGTGCCCCTCTAATACTCCTGGCATCTAGTTGTTCGCATTCAGATGCAAGGCAATCTGCCTTGGCAGTCCACCCAGGGGCAAACTTCTCTCCCTTAATGTCATGTAAATTATGGAGCACACAGCAGGTGGTTAGAACTACAGGCATATTGTCCTCATTTAAGTCCAGTCTGCCATAAAGGCATCTCCAGCAGAAATTTAACCTGCCCAACGCACATTCTATAGCCATTTGGCGTCTGCTCAGCGTATTGTTGAAGCACTCCTTGCTGTGGTCTAGGTTGCTTATGTAAGGCTTCATGAGCTATGCCATCAGTGGATAGGCTGGGTCTCCCAGGATCACTATGAGCATCTAAACATCCCTATTGGAATCTTCTCACCTGGAAAAAAGTCCCTGCTTGTAGCTTCCGGTACGAGCCAATGTTCCTGAAGATATGAGCATCATGTACCTTTCCTGACCAACCAGTGAAATGCCCCAGTGATCCACAGGTCCATAGAGAAGTTCCCCTTTCTATTGATATACTTCAAGATGGTCCGATGGTCTGATGTACACAAGATAGTCCGGTGCCAAAATTGCGGGGGGATATACCATCTATTGCCCCACCTCAGTCAGGGAACTCCTTTACTGTGTATCCGTCAACTATTTTACACACATTGCCCAGAGTCACAGTCCTTTGCAGCAGAATGTGATTAATTGTCCTGCACACTTGTGTAGACTGCCAACTCCAAACTGATTAGCAACCAACTGGTAGCAGTCTGGAGTTGCCAGCTTCCACACAGCAATCAGCATGCATTTCTCCAACAAGATGGCAGTTCTCATTGAGGCATCCTTGCACTGCAGGGCAGGGGCCAGCTCTGCACACAGTTCCATGAAGGTGTCTTTGTGCATTCAATAGTTCTGTAGTTGCTGCTCGTCATCCCACATCTGCATAACAATGCAGTCTCACCACTTGGTGCTTGTCTCATGCTCCCAGAAGCAGCAGTTCACCATGTGCAGATGCTGCATGAATGACAGCAGCAATGCAATGCTGTGTGTCTCCATGTCACTCAGCAGGTCAGGCTCCTTGGCTTCCTGATCCAATTTGGAGCTCATGATGCACTGAGCGATCAGCCGTGATATGTTCAGAATGCTGAAAGCAACAGTGGAAAGTAGCGTGGGATCCATCTTTTCAGATACAGATGGCAGGGGAGCCATTGAAAACATGGTGCAAGTCGATGCTAGCAATACAATGAATGATGCCATGGAAATGCAATGCATCATGGGACATTGAGGCAGCACCCAAGCTGCTCTGCACTCCTCTCCACCATCCCAGAATTCGTGATGGCAGGAGGTGGGATAGCTGTCCGTGACACACAGATCCCACTGTCAATACTACAGCACCAAATGTGGACATATTTTTGCAACAAACTGAGCGCTGTGTGTACGGGCACAAGTGCTGTAATTACAGAGCTTTTTTTATCACCGAAAAAAATACTGCTGACAAAACTTTCTAGTGTAGACAAGGCCTTAGAGTAGAATTTTGCCCAGATTGTTGTCAAGATATGTACTTAGTCACTTAGGGTAGAAGGAAATAAATAGATCTGAGATTTAATGAGGGGACCTTAGGCAGTTAAAGATGCAACAGTTCTTTAAAACCTTATTTTCTAGTGAAGAAAAGTACATTAAAACAAGTCTCTATATTTTGGTCCTCCTTCAATTCCAAGTCATCATTCATATATGGAAGAGCCAAACACCAGGAAACGAAGTCATATTCAGAAGCAACTGTCCTTGACAAAAATGTCTGCACAAACAGAACTCAAAAACTACACAGAATCTGCAGGAATATGGAAGCAGAGACTGCAGTTAAACAAATAAGTATAGTTCCAACTATGAAGCTGAGCAAATGTGATAAGGATGTCCCTGATCAGTATTATATATCCAGACACTATCACAAAAACTCCTAGAAGAAACATTCTTCCTGGCAGATTCACTGCATCTTTAGATAGACACGGGGACTTGGGGAGAGAGAGAAATTAAAATAATAGATTTAGAAACATACTATACCATAGAAGGCCAGCAAAGGCTATTATTATGAAACCTATGCACAAGTTGAAAAATTAATTGCTCCTTCATTTGCCTTCATTAGCTGAAAATGAATTCTGTGCAGACTGAAACTTTTAAAAATTAAAGCATGAAGAAAGAGGATTGTGTAAATTATGGCTGCAGAAAGTCATATGCATTCCTATGCAGTTACATGAAAGGACCTCGCAACTGATTTTCATTAGGATTGCACATTCATATGGGATAGATTTGACTGAATAAGGATTTCCTCAGCCCTCTCTGTTTCTTTAGACAACTAAAAGAGACTCAGTCAGAAGTGGGAATCAGAAGCAAAAGGATATTTTACATGTTGCTTTGGAAAGAGACTCCTACCTATCCTAAAGAGTCTTTTAACTAATTTACTACACACAGAGTCTGATGTGATTAAATGTAAGGCCACTACCTCTTCTTTTAATAGCTGAAGCATACAGTAAGTTTTTAATAGCAGAGGTTGCATGCCGCTCCATGTCTGAATTTGACCTATTGCTCCTTTTCCGGCTTAAATAAAGCTGCTGGGTCAGATTCTGTGCCTGGTTACAGTTGCATATATATGTAATAACTCCAATGATTTTAAACCAACAGACTTAGATGATATTATCCATCATTTAAGAAACAGCAGAACTTGGTTGCTATTAAATCTAAAAATACTGTAGATTGATGCTTGTTGTGTGCCGACTACAAGGAACTTCTAATTTCTTTCCTTTTCTTTCTCTCTCTTTCAATATTACCAGCAGATCCCCCAACTGTTATTGCAGTGCCATATGCTATTCACAGTAAAACACATAGGCCATGTATGCACTACAGAATTGTCTCGCAAGAAGTCCCCTGCGCTGTAGAAGTCACGTGACTTTCATTGTAAGGGAGAGTGTACACACTGCGCTCCTTCTAACGGAGTGTTCTTTTTACTTCTTGCGTGATATAGAGCAGTGCATGGTGGGCACCTATCCCACCATGCACTGTAGCAGCCAGGGTTCAACCGGATTTGGCAGCTGCCGGGAACTGGATGGCAGCAGGGTTCAAGCCACCAGCAGTGGCAGCATTCCTGGTGGCTAGAGCCCTGGTGCCATGGGGATTCCCTCTAGCTGCCCAGCTTCTCGTGAAGCCGGGTGGCTAGAGGGAATCCCCGTGGCAGCGGGGCTCTAGCCACCAGGAATGTTGGCGGCAGCTTCTGCCCCGCTGCCCTGAGGATTCCCCCGCGGCTCGAGCTGCTCTGCTGCTCGAGAGCTGCAATCCAGGCACCCAGGTTGCAACTCCCAAACATCAGCCCCACTGCCCGAGGAGCTGGCAACCCTGGGCAGCTGGAGCCCTGCTGCCGCCCGGCTTCCCCTGCGGCTGGAGCCCTGCTGCCACGGGGGAGCCAGGAACCCGGGCGGCTGGAGAGGGGCAGCCGCTGGAGTTGCTGGTTCCCCAACAGGGAGCCAGCAGCCCCATCAGCTTCTGCTCTGCAGGGGTTTCCAGTCCCCGGGAGCCACCAGGGTTCCTGGTGGCTCCACCAGCAGCGGAGCTCCTGTGGACAGGGTTCCCGGAACCCAGGCTGGAGCTCCGCTACTTGTCAATTTCACTGCTCTGCTGGAGCAGTGAAATTGACAAGTATTACAGCTCTGGTGTCCCGGAGTGCCCTTGCTTGGCACTCTGGGACATTCTGGAGGCTGTCAAAAGTGCAAGGAGCATACACACAGTGTTCCACGGTAAGCCTAACCACTCTCATTTGGGTGGTTTACCTGTTGCGCGGCAAGAGGGCTGTTGCCCCGCAACAAGCAACATTTGTGTGTGTACGCTGGCAGCCATAATGTGCAGTAAGGAGCCTAATGGCACAATAATGCTCTAGTGTATACAAGGCCATAGTAAGAATCCCATTGACCCTGTACTTTTACTCAAAGGCAAATTTGTTTATAAAGTGATCAGCAGTGAAAGATTAACACCACAAGTGCGTATTCAAGGCAACACATTTACCATAGCAAGCTACTCAGATCAGTTTCAAGCAGTCTTTATTAAAAAGCACGCTTGAGACCTGAGTAAACAATAATATGGCTCCGTAGAATATCGTTCTGTATTTTGTTTCTCTGTGAACCATAAAAATAAATCACAAAAATACCAGCATTGTGTATTGCTTGTAGAGTGCCAGCTATGTGATAGGTGTTTTACCGCTAGGTGTGAAAACAAGTTTCCCATCCCACAGAATTTATAAGCTAAGTAACATATATGATGTAGTACTGAGACCCAAAGTATTTAAAATACTGAGATTTCAATTATTACATACTGCCATCTTATTCTCCTGCATTTTCTAGTAAAGCACATGCCATTTGAACCAGTTGTTAACACTACTAAATCTCCTGTATAATTTGAATAATGCAATAATGGTCTGTAATCATTTGAGAACACTTCACAGTAGATTATATAATTATCAAGAAACGTCTATGGGACAAACAAGCCAATTTACATAAAACTTGAACAAGTGCCTTCTTATTTTTTCTTGTTTCTGACTCACAATGGTCTTATAGGCCCATTAATCCATCCTAACAGCATTGAAAGTTGAAAAGTTTTAGAATCCCATAAGGCTATGATTTTTAATAAAATGTGTCTCTGTTTTCTATATTCTTTTCCATACTTTAATCAATGTAGAGCTTGCCATGTTACCAAGTGTAGCTTACAAATAATTTTCTTTCAAAATGTGTCTGCAGCATCACATAATAACTGTTACTGTAAATAAGCCAGTTTTGACAGAACTGGAAAAACAAGCTTTAAAACCAGTTTAACATTCCAGTAGGTTGGTGTGGCAAAACTTGGATTTTTTTAAATGTCTCAAGTGAGGATGCACCAGTCTTTGGATTTGTTCAGGTAAAAATTACTTAAATCCTGGGTGATGACAGACACACACCATTTACGCAAGAGCATTCTAGTTCAGCTTCATATTATGTCCTTGTTTCAGACCTTTCTCTCCTTAAATGAAACATAATCAGATCTCGTTAGTAAGCATTTTTTTTCTTTTTCTTTTCTGATGCCACCACTGCCGAGGTTTACGCTTGTATGGTTCTTTCCTCTCGCTAAAGAACCAAGACAAGTTCTATTGCCTGGTCTCTCAGCGGAAACATCTCAAGCTTCATGGAAGCTGCTTTATCTAGCAAACCAAGGCAATAAACATTTAAAGTTTTCTTTCTTTTCCAACACTAGAGAAAAGCATTGTGCTGTTCCTAGCGAGAAAACTGAGATGAGGGGAGGTGCCAACGGGTATTTCATTTCAGTTTCTGAACAATGTGATTTGGAAATGCTGCTGTGTGGGTGTGCACGCAGACACGTGCACACCCATGTGAGCTGTCATTAAACAGAACCTTTTGGAGAAGTCCTACAGAATTTTTAATAGAAAATAATAACCTGTGGTACCACACTGTCAATTTGATGGCAGGGATTTCTTTCACTATTAAATTTTATGGAATAGTTTAAAAAAGCAGTATCTATTAAGTTGTATGGTGCAGAGAACTCTGCTTTTCTGTATGACTCAAAGAAAGCATGGTATTGGTGGCAATTGATAAGACTATATTGGACATGAAAGAGATCTTAAACAGCCAGAGCTGTAGAAGGGTACAAGTAATGTATCCATGTTGAAACAAAACCAAACAAAGATTTAAAAAAAAATTTTTTTTAAATGAGAGGATTGGATTAATAATTTAGCAGTTGCATTTAGTCCAAATTGGTTTACCTACCAAGAGGACTGGATATTCTTTTCTCTTAATTGCTATCTCTAACAAAATATGAATGTATTGCAGGAGGAAATGAAAACAGGTTGCTAAAGCTGATTTGTAATAAAAGTATGTAATGGATGAGAAAGTTGATTAGACAGAAAAAAGTCAACAAAAGACTAGGTCTCAACAAGCAGAGAGATTTGTGGTCAAGCTGGCTGAAGCATTTTTAATTTCTATTTTTCAACAAAAAACATGGAGGAATTTATCACAGAAATTTTCCAGAAACAATCCCACATTTTAACCAGCTCTAACAAGTAGTAAAGTGCCCCACGGTTCCTCACAAGGACCAGAGTTAATATATTTATTAATAATCTGAACAAGAGAATGCATAATGAGATGTGAAAATGTGTACATAACACAAAATTATCAAGGTAAATTAAAACCAGAGAAGATAGTGAGCAGACCTAATCAAACTAGGCAAATTAGCCGCCCAACGACAGATTAAATACACTGTGTACAAAAGCACAGTAATGGACATAGATGGAATAATTTGAACTACTCATACTCAAGGTGGGTTTTTAATTAACTGTAACTAGTTAGGAAAAAGAATTTAGTATCATGGTGGGTACTCAGTGAAGAATTCAGCTCAGTGGTAAAAAAACAGAGTTCAGGGATCCACACACTGATCTTACCCATATTGCACATAAAGGGAGAAGAGGGAAATTTCATAGGCTATGTCTACACTGGCAAGATAGTTCGAATTAAGGAGGCTTAATTCGAACTAACTAAAGCCAAAGCTACACTAGGCTTTAATTAGTTCGAATTAAGGGCTTCCTTAATTCAAACTAATACGTTTGAATAGGGTATTCAAACTAAGGGGTTAATTCGAACTAACTAGTTCAAATTAACTAATGTGGCCATGTTAATTCAAACTAATTTCTTAGTTCAAATTAACCAGCCATTGAAATGAATGGGGATCGCTAATTCGAACTAAGCAAGTGTTTGCTTAGTTCGAACTAACATTCCAATGTGGCCATGCTAGTTCGAATTAAGCTAATTCGAACTAACTAAAATTAGTTTGAATTAGTTAGCTCGAACTAACAAATTCGAACTAATTTTAGCAAGTGTAGACATAGAGATTCATAAAGTTTAAGGCAAGAAGAACCATTATATCATCAAATCTGATTTCCTGTGTATCACCGGCTCTTACATTTCACCCACTTACCCCTATAATGAGCGTAGCAATGTGTGTTCTGCTAAAGCATAGCCTCCAGAAAGACATCCAATCTTGAACTGAAGAGATGAAGAATCCACCAGTTCCCTTGACAATTTGTTCCAATGATTAATCAATATCTATGTTAAAAATGTGTGCTTTAGTTCCAATTTGCATCTGGCTTCTGCTCCCCAGTCATTGGTTCTTATTATGCCTTTCTCTGCTAGATTTAAAGAGCCTTTTCGTTTCCAGTATTGTCTCCTTGGGAAGGTGTTTATGTACTGTAATCAAGACACTTTTCAATCTTCTTTTTGATGGCCTAAGAAGATTAAGACTATTTTTTTTGTACAATACCTCATTAACTTTTAAAACTCACAGCCATAAAATAAGAACTGACATAAGAACGGCCATGCTAGGTCAGACCAGTGGTCCATCTAGGCCCAGTATCTTGTCTTCTGACAGTGACTGATGGTAGCTTCTCCAGAGGGAATGAATAGAAGAGGTAATGATCCTGTTCCCGGCTTCTGGCAAGCAGCAGTATTACTGAGGCCAAGAGTTTAGTAGAATTGAAAAAAAAAAGAGTAGATATAGAGATAAAAAAATTATGATTGACAGTTACACTAGCCAGGAGGAAAATGTGTAAGAGATATCAACACTTCTGATTCAAAACATAACACTAAGGCACAGATTCTTACTACCTCAACTGTCTGAAGGTAGGTGAAAGAGGGGAAATCTCCCCATAAACATGTAATATAATTCCCCATTGGCTATGTCTACACTTGTAATTTTAAGTCGACTTTCACTAAGTCAACTTAGTGTGTCTACACTTAAAATTAAAGTCGACTTAAAGGGGAACTTACAAAGTCGACCTAGAGCATCCACACTGGATGTCTAGGTCGACTTCTAGGGGCTAAGTGGATCTGGGACAGGTCCATGGTGGCACAGGGGGCAAGTGCCAGGGGGCTCAGCCTTTGCCCCATTGTACGTGGGTACAATGGAGCAAAGGGGGTCAGGGACCCTGGCAGGGCATAGGGGCAAGGTGGGCAGGGCTCTGCCCTCCCCTTTGGGGGGGCATGCCAGGCTCCCCCGGCAGGGAGGGCAGCGGGGGAGTCCTGGAGTAGCCCTAAGTTGACGTAGGGCTACTCCAGGTCTACACTGGCTTAAGTCGACTTTAAAAAGTCGACTTAAGCATAAAGTCGACTTTAAAGGAGGTTTAATAAAGTTGACTTAACTTTCAATAAGTCGACTTTATTTTCCTTAAGTTGACTTAAGCAAGCTGCTTAAGTCAACTTAAGGAAACTGTAGTGTGGACGCAGGGTAAATTAAGTCAACTTACACAAGCTTAAGTCGACTTAATTTACAAGTGTAGACGCAGCCATTATGAGGGTCTCAAAACTTCTTCTGATGTATCTGGTACCAACCAATGCTGGAGAGAGGATATTGGACAATTTGGTTTTTTACTGAGCATCTGAGCATGGCAATCACTATGTTCCTAGCATTCTGTGGCCTTTAGTTTACATTTTATCATCAACAACCAAAATTGGATATCATACTGTGCTTCAGAAATACATTGTAGCACTGTCTAAAATCTAAAAGTAGACTTAGAGGAGTGAAGAGTTCAATATGCTTTTGGACAAGCAATTTAGACTGTTCAATGAGAATACTTTATTTTTTTCTTGTAGTCAATAAAAGCTGGCTGCAAATAGTTTACATCATCTGGGTTATCATAAGAGCAAGCCATGGTTTAAATTTGCAAGTTGGCAGTCTCCAATTGAAAACTCAGTTTTGGAGACACAGCTCACAGCTATTTCCTAAATAATTGGGTTCTAGTTGACTGGACTAAAGCTCTTTTAGCTATTGATATAAATGTCTTACTAATGGGTTTTTGATGGAATTAATGACTGAGTACATCTGAGTGCATCTCTATGTCCAGATACACGTGTCTAGAGTACATCTGAGTGCATCTCTATGTCCAGATACACATGTCTAAGTACATGTGTATCTGTGCCTGTTCATATGTGCTATGCACCTTTGAATGTGCATGTGTGGGAGCACATGGGACAACATTGATTAAAATGTGTTTTACTGAGGGTTGTACAAGTTTAGAGAGAGTAAAATCAATTTCCATTTTCTTTGCTGAAATCTCAGCAGTGGTGAATATCAGCTGTGAAAGCATCATGCAAGTGAGCTGGGATAAGGCTTTGTTTCGAGGATTAAATCTAAATACAGTATGTACTTTCATGGTTTTATAATGGATTGATATAGGGTTATTATGGGTAATACTTATTTAAATAAGTCAGAAATGTTTAGCACAAAAGAGGTTTCAAATGGAAATGACAGAGACCAGTTTGCAAACGCAAAGACTAAAATTATGTATAATGTCAGCATTCAGCATAAACTGAATAGCACACAGTTGGCTGTGGAAGGCGGGATTCAGTTCCAAATGATAAAGCAAATGTCTGTACCAAGGAGAGCTTATCAATCAATTCCATGACTCAAATCTGTGACACGATATGCCAGTCACCCGCTTTATAAATAATGGATGAAGCACCCAAGCATTTGCAAATCAACTTGGAATCTTTTTAAGTGATATACATTTAATAAATTAACTGCACTAGTCCAATTTCAGGTGACAAGTTTTCCTCCTTCTTGAATGCTGATTTAACACTCATAAAAAGCATTCTAATGTTTAATATTTTAAATAAACTACTTGGCAGGCATCATCATGTTTTTCTTAGGATATTACAGGAAGCTGAAAACTCATTAACAGCAACTAACACAGAGCTTCCATGGTGCCTGTATCAAAAATGATGTCACTTTTTAGCAAGATAATAATATTTGATATTTATAGAGCACCATTATATCCTTAAAATAGCAAAGTACTTTACAAATGATGTTCATAACATCAAATGATGTTTATAACATCCATGTCTGGGGTAGCAGTAGCAACCAGCTGGCACACAGCACAGTGGGGAGCTCAAATTTTGACCAAGCAGACTAGGTCAAATTTCTGCTGTCATGAAACATGCCTTAATATTTTTAATGGGCATGGAGAACAGCACTTAGTTTTTTAGTTCTTATCTGAAAGAGCAACACACAATTAATTGTATCAAATTTAATTTACCCAGTTGGGAGGGATGAAGAGCTGAGCCTGGAGTCATGATGTTCCTTGGATATGAACAGGTGGTTTCAGGAGGCATGGGTGTTTAAAACCCACACACCAAAATGTAAAGTTAGGTCCCTAAAGTTAGACTTCTAAATTCATATCAAGGGTTCTAAATAAGGTCCTTACTGATTTTCAAAGGTGCTGAATATCTTGTTGACTTTACCATGTACTGTAGATACTCAGTACCTCTGAAAATCAATCAGCTTATTTAGGGTCCTAATGATGGATTTTAGGGATCCAACTTAGAAAGCATTGGCCCTGATTCTAGAACCACAATACCTAGCTTGAATACTATACTCTCTCTCCTAGTGCCACTAAAAGTCGGTTCAGAAATGCCAAGTGGAATGTATATATTTATACGACCTGAACAGTTTAGTTGTGGTGATAAGCCTGTGCATGAACTATCAGGATCCTAGACTAAGAAAAATGGGCATCGTTTTCCTCTAGATATTCTCTGAGACAGCAGTGCTGCAGAGATGTCCTATTGAAAATCATATTTTAAAAGCAGATTAGCTGTGCACATTAATTACATGATACTACTACCATGTGCATATTCAAATTTAAACCAAAGTATTTTAATCTAAATTCCACCTGACTGTAAGAATGGCACTTTAATGGCTCTAAAATAGAGGGTTTGCAAATGGAAGACACTTAGATGCCTGAATAACTTGTATTTAATATGCTACACAGATGTTTAAATTCATATGCAAAGTACTTTCACTTCAGAGATTGGTTTGGAGGCATTTGGGCTATACAAAACTAACCCAGAATTCATCAACCTTTGTACTTAGAAAGAGTTATTTAAATTTCACGGATTTCATGTTAGTTTATTTTTGTTGTTATTACATCTTGTGATGGGTTGTTGATGTGTTTTTATTTGGTCAGAGGAAAACCAGGACTGGGTCATAGGAACCAGAGATTAAATTAAAGAAAGCCCCCAGCTCTGAATAACCATGAACTTTGGCAAGTTCTGATCCACATTTTTTGGTTTTGCTGTGATTTCTGCAGGGTCAACACTTGTCTCCTCCATACTTCAGTAGACTTTGGATCTCAACCTTTGTCGCTCAGCCTGATTCCCTACAGGAAGTTAGAACACATGATTTGTTATAACAGACCAGAACAATGATCCATCTACTTAGCGTTTTGCCCCTCGGCCCTGATAATACTCAGTACCTGATACTTATGAGGAGGGTGAACAAAAAACTAAAGCCATAAAGTACTTTAATTCTGTACATGGGGAGAAAAAAATTCTTCCAGCTTCCCACATGCATTCAACCTATTCCCTGAAGCATTAGATTGGATGGGGCACTAGTGAGGTTTTTCTCCTTGTGCACTGGAGTTTATGCCTAAGCATTTTATTGCCCATCTCTCCATTGTTCCCTGGAGTCCTTTCTTGTTTGTTTTTTGTTTTGTGTTGTTATTAATTCATTATAGAGAAATGAGTCTGTTGTGTCATGATGTATAAAGTATTGTTGCAGCCTTGTTGTTTTCAGGATGTTAGAGACACAAGGTGGATGAGGTAATATGTTTTATTGAACCAACTTCTGTTGGTGAGAGAAACCAGCTTTTGAGCCACACGGGTTTCTTCTTCAGGTGTGAGTTCAGGTCTGGCTGACCTGATGAAGATCTCTAGGCTGCTCAAAAGCCAGTCTCTTCCACCAATGGAAGTTGATCCAATAAAAGATATTATCTCAGCCACGCTATATCATGTGATACTTTATTAAAAATAAACAGCCAGACAATTAATGCTCTTCCCTATGAAAGAATGACAGTCATACAATATAAAAGACCTCTGTCACACTTGCATGTGTACGAAACTTAACATGGTGATTATATATCAGGTCTGTAACACACTTTAGTATTGGTTAAACAGATTTCAGTGCCCTTTACAAAACTAAACAATGTCATAAAAGAGAGGGGACCAACATGTCCCCTAGCCATTGTTCAGCTACCCATATAGATGGCTCCTTAGGGGGGTAGTCATGTTAGTCTGTGTACAGCAAAAACAACGAGAGTCCTGTGTCACCTTAAAGACTAACAAATTTCTTCAGGCATAAACTTTCGTGGGCTCCAATCCACTTTGTCAGATGCTACATCTGATGAAGTGGTTTGGAGCCCACAAAAGCTTATGCCCAAAGAAATGTGTTAGTCTTTAAGGTGACACGGGACTCTCATTGTTTTTCCTTACACTAACATTTTTAGATCAATTAGTCCATATCCTTCAAGTGCCTACTTCTCATTTCTCAATCAAGAAGTAACCTTATAACTCAAAGAGATGTTGTGTAAGAGCAATCTGTTTTTTATATCTTTTGCCAGATTCTCTGTAATTACCAGGTTGTCAGACCCCAGAAGCTGATTATATGTAGCATTCCCAATAACTTGATAGGTATAGTTAATATGATAAATAAATTTGTCCTCATTGTAATATTACTTCCATTTCTTGGACCATGTTATAGTTATTGAATTCCTTTGCATTTTATAATCCACGGTAGTTGCTTGTCTACTGAGACTTAGAATTTTCGGGTAACCTTTTATTTAGAGTTTTGTCCTTTGCACAAGCTGGTCATAATTGGTTAAGGCCTCATTAGTAATGTAATATATTCTCTAAATCCTATTAAAATATTAGCTATTATGATGTATGCTGCTCATTTTAGGTAATTTAATGCAATTCCCAGATCCCAAAAGTCCTTGGTGCCTCCTACAATGCACTTGTTCTGTATCCAATTATATTCATTCCATTTTGTCCAACATTCCTTTCCTCTGGATAGTTAGCACAGTGATCAGAGGAGTTACTGTACAAAGTCTGCTTTATGTTCAATTGTACTAATTGAAAGATTATTATTTCCAAGACAGCAACATTGCATCAGTCTTCAGTTTCAATGGGAAAGTTTTGTTGGGAATACGGTAAATGTACAGTCTTTTGGAACAAAATAGAGGAATTTAATGAAGGAATTAATACTTCTTACATTCTGACAAGCGAAAAGCCCACCAATTACATTGGACAACCTCTCATTTCCACAAATATATTTTTGAGTCCTGTTAGTATGAAAGGCATTGTTGCAGGAGGATGGAGGGTGGGGGTCATTAAATAAAAGTTTGGGTTATTAATGCTGGATGAGGGAAACCAGCCTCACACATTCTTCAGTGATATTAGTCTTTAAAGAAAACAAACAAGGAATCCTTTTAAAGACTAACAAATTTATTTATCACATAAGCTCCTTTGGGCATAATCCCACTTCCTCAGATGCATAAAAAGAAAACTACAGTATGTTAGGTATATATACACATGAAGAGAAGGGCAAGTCACCAGGGCTATGTCTACACTTGCTAAAATTAATTCGAATTAGTTCGAACTAACTAATTCAAACTAATTTTAGTTAGTTTGAATTAGCTTAATTCGAACTAGAAAAAGTTAGTTCAAACTAAGCAAGTGCCATTCATTTAAAAAATCTGATTTTAATTAAATACAAAAATGTACATTGGCCGAGATTTTCAGAATTGACTAGGTATTTTTGGTGTCTCCATTTTTAAATGGCCTTTTTGAGCCATATTAATTTTTTTTTAGAAACAGGGTACTGAGCTCTTTCTGAAAACCAGGCATCTTTATGATATCTCAAGCTGGGCACTCCCAATGCCAGATAGGTGTCTCAATGCCTTTGAAGAGCTCAGCTGCAGAAATGAGGCACTGAAAGTCAATAGTCCTTTTTGGCAATATTGGTCTTTATGTTTTATAATACTCACTTTTCAAAAAAGCTGGACATAAAGTTAATTCACAGAGACCATTTAGGAATATATTTATTCAGGGAACACATTTTCTGCGTACGTTTCTTACAACAAAATCCCTCTCACAACCAAACAAGTCCTCATAGGGCTCTTTAAAGGGTGATGTTGTTATATATAGAATTAGGCTATTCAGTTATAACCAGCTTTATCATCTTATCCTTTTGGTTCAGATTTTTCTTGGAGGCTATGGCAATTGCTTATTTCACATTTCCAGAAATGCAGCAGCTTGATCAGTTCAATGTTGGCTATGGTAGGAACACCTGTGTCTCTGCCAGTATTGAGATATCAAACACATAGAATGAGAATTTCAAACCAGATGCTCAATTCATGCTTGATCTGCATGGCAGAAGACCTGGGTTTCTGTCAGCACATGAATTCCAGAGGGACACATCAAATGAGGCTGACACAGCAGTTCACTAAGCAGAGCTCTTATCACATTTGTATGATTGTTGATACATCACACATTCAGCATATCATAGCAGTAACAGATGTTAAATTTCTGACCTTCATCCAAAGAAATGTTCAGCACTGTGCAGTTGGGAGGTCTCTTATTTGGGGATGAATATTCATAAATATCCATTTATTCCTGACATGTATGAATACTGGAGTAAAAGCTGTTTAGCCCATCTAACTTTTTTTCCACAATCCATTGCTTGTAGGGGTGCATCTACCCTACAGAGGCAACTGAAAGAGAGGACTCAGTTGCCGCATGATCCATTTACAACATGGTTCCATTTTTTTTAATAGATATAACCTTAATCTACACCTTGGAATTATTTTATAACCTGATCAGAAGATAATCAACGTTGTTCCATTTTCAGCCCTTGGTTGTTATCTTGCATTTTATCTATACTCGCAATATTTGAGAACTCTAGCACACTGAACACCTGTTCTAAAAACAGTAGGGATGCTACTGAAGATTATATATTGGTGTTTCTGAGAGCAAATCTAGACAAACTATTGGTAAAAATACTGCTGGCCAATCCAAACTAGCACTCTTGCCATTGGAGATGCATCAGGAGAAAATGTCAAAAAAGTGGCAAGTGGAGACATTACCATAGTCTCTTACAGCAAAACGGGGCATACATCAGGGGAATGTATCTACTTTAGGGGCCTGCTGCTTATTTACAGTAAAGCTATCTTACACTGCTCTAGCAGTATACTATAGATAGCTATACATACATGCAAGATAATGCACAAAACTTGGAAACAGAACACTCAAAATATATCACCAAACTTATCCATTTCAGTTTCACTTACAATGACATTACTTTTAATAACATTTTTCCAAACAATGGGTATTACAATGACTCTTATTGAACCAGAATGAGGAAGAATTTGTGAAAGAATGCACCACAAAATACTTGAGAAACATTTATGATATTTTCATCTTCTGGAGAGAAAAATAAACTCCCTCATAAATTTCCACCGCAACTTCAACAACCACCATCCATCCATCAAATCTCTCTTCTACACTCCCACACCAGCATCAACTTCTTCAGCACCATAATTAGCTAAAACAATGCACCCTTACAAATGACTGTATACAAGAAACCCACCAATCACCACACTTACCTCCATAGATCCAGCAACTCCCCAGACACACCAAAAAAATCTATTTTCTACAGCCTGGCATTCAGATATCATAAGCTATGGCTACACTTGCTAAAATTAGTTCGAATTAGTTAGTTCAAACTAACTAATTCAAACTAATTATATTAGTTAGCTTAATTCAAACTAGCATGGCCACACTGGAATGTTAGTTCGAACTAAGTAAACACTTGCTTAGTTCGAATTAGCGATCCCCATTCATTTCAATGGCCGGTTAGTTTGAACTAAGAAATTAGTTCGAATTAACATGGCCACATTGGTTAATTCAAACTAGTTAGTTCGAATTAACCTCTTAGTTTGAATACCCTATTCGAACGTATTAGTTTGAATTAAGGAAGCCCTTAATTCAAACTAACTAAAGCCTAATGTAGCCATGGCTTTAGTTAGCTCGAATTAAGCATCCTTAATTCGAACTAACTTGCCAGTGTAGACATAGCCATAGAACCTGCTCTAAAGAGAAACTTCAGGATAAATATCTAAACACACCCTAAAACCAACTTCTTTAAACACTCCACCAGAAAAGTAAATTGTTTCTTCGAAAAGGCCACCAAATACTCTGGAAGAACCTGACTCAATACAGAAAAAATAAATTCACTGACCTCACACCCAAGTTTTCATACACCACCCCACACCAAGGGCATCATTGCCCTGAAAAAAGGGGTGTCACTGCCCCATGTGCCCGGCACCAGTGACACCAATCTCCACAGTGAACATCATCAAACAATTACAACCAATAATTAATGGGGACAATATCCTGAAAGAAATCTTCCCAAACCTCCCTCTTATGGCCTTCAAACACTACTCCTGTCCCTCTTCCCTGCAACCTCACCAAGCTCATCACCAAAAGCAAGCTCCCTAGAAACCCACCAACTCAAAGTGGAATGAGGCCCTGCTAGAAGAACAGATTAGAAACCTGGAGACCAGTTTCCACTGCTGTGATGATCAGTACCCCATACAACACACCTTTCAAGATTCATTGGTCCTACATATGCACATCGCAACTTATGGTGTACCTCATCCAGAGCACCAATAACAAATAGGTGAATGAAATAGGACAAGCACAACATGCTCAAATGACCTCACAGAGAAAAATAATGAAAGACCAAAGTGCCATCTCACCTGTGGGTGAACAAATCACACGGTGGTCTCTCCATGTCTGATCTTTCAGTACATTTCCTCAAAGAAAACCTGCAGAACTTCCTAAAAAGGTGAGCCTAGAAACTTAAGGCTAGTGTATACTAGAAGCATTATGGTGTCTGTACTACTGTAGCGTAGCTGGTGAAGACATTCTATGTGAATGGGAGAAAGCTCTCCTGTCAGTATAAATCCACTTTTGTAAGAGATGGTATCTGCGTCGGTGGGAACTCTTCTACCAACGTGGAACTGTCCACACCAGTGCTTAGTTAACTTATGTCACTCAGGGGGATGGCTTATTCATATACCTGAGCAACATAAATTTTACCAACATAAGTGGTAGTGTATACAAGGCCTTAAATTCACAGCTCTGCACCAAAAATCATGGACTTAACAGGGACCCTGGTTTTATATCTCACTACAATTTGTATCCCACCACACTGCCTGTTACCCTTAATTCCCCACTTCTAACCCTTCATGCAGGACAGTTTAATGCCCAATAGCCCATTTAATTTCAAGTGACCACTTCCAACTTGCACTACCTCGTCTGCTTAAAAATCTGTCCCAACTTGTATTTAGCTCAGACTCTCTGCTCCCTTCTGCAGCCCTAACAGTTGTGTGGAGCTTGAAAACTTGTACCTTCCGCCAACAGAAGTGGTACAATAAAAGGTATTACCTCACCTACTTAATCTCTGTTACATTTATAGATATATAGGTATTATTGAATTTATAGTTTTATTTAATGGATAATCAATGTCATTACATCAGCACCTTTTTCCATAATCTAGAACATACAATCACCTCCATGTGTTTATAGGAAACATAAGAGTTTTAGAAAAATATGTCTCTATGCCAATAAGTTAATTATGTTCATTAAGATGTTAGTATATTCATTAAACAATTACCTTTTTTTTTTTTCTTCAGTAAAAACACCGTTCATGTTTTTCTCCTCTGATCTTCCTGGCTACATTTTAAGTTTCTCATATTTTGGCAACAAAATTCTGGTAAAGACTGATAAAAATAGAATTGTTTAATGCTATCACAAATCCCATTCCATTTTCATTTGGCAACAGCTTGATTATGCAAATTGGAGCCATTCAGAGCACTTTTGTTTACTTCTCTATAAATGACATTTACATTAAAATGGAAGAAACAGAGAACATAAAAAGTCTGGAAGACACTTAACCCTTTTGCAAGCCTCAGTAGTAACAATGGAGGAGCACTTGAATGAATTGTGTTACATCTCTTTGAAAATTATGTGAACAACCTGAA
The DNA here is from genome assembly GCA_007922175.1 of Pelusios castaneus. Taxonomy (NCBI): domain Eukaryota; kingdom Metazoa; phylum Chordata; order Testudines; family Pelomedusidae; genus Pelusios; species Pelusios castaneus. The sequence goes on along the minus strand of ML685875.1, from coordinate 1,059,165 downwards.
ATAAAGCTTTAGATAGAAGGAAAATCTATCCCCCTGCTTCTCTGAACAGAAATTAGCAGCTTCTAATGCATCCACAAGTTGGTCTACACTAGAAAATTAGGTCAGTATAAATGAAAAATCGACACCAACTTAAGTCCCCCTGTAGACATTGCTAGATCATTGGATCATCATTCTTCTATCAGCTTAGGTATCAGTTCTCGAGGAAGTGGATAAACTAAGCTACAGAAGAACCCCTCCTGTTGGCATAGGTATTGTCACTGACGCACTACAATGGTAGTACTTTCAGCATTGGTGGTATTCTAGGCTGGATGGTGTCCAATGCAGTAACAAGCAAAATTTAGAGCCACCCCAGGCAAGCCCTAAGACAAGGGGTGTCGCTGCCCCAAGAAAAGCCTGCCCCCTGCTGTGCCAGCCCCTGTAGCCCCCGGGCCTGATCCGGCCCTGGGGCTGGATAGGGCTCCCACTGCCGCCAGCCCCAGGTACCCAGCCAGAGACCAGGGCCAGCTCTGGCTTCTGCTGGGTAATAGCCCAGACCCTGGTCCCCAGCCAGGGTTCTGGGGCCAGATCCTGCTGCCAGCAGCCGGACCCCAGATCCTCGGCTGTATCCTGCGCCGCCTGCTGGTGGCTAGGCCCTGAGCCATCAGCCGAGGGCCCAGGGTTGGATCCCGTTGCCACCTGCCAGCAGGCAGGCCCTGGTCCTGGGCTGGGGTCCCAGGGCCGGACCCTTCTGCCGACTGCCGGTGGCCCTGCCCCAGGTCCTCAACAGAGGTCTTGGGGCCCAGGCCATGGACTCGGGGCACTAGCACTGGGACTTGGGGCTTGTGCCCCCTGTGCCCAGCTAGAGCAACACCCATGCCTAAGACAGCAGTTCTCAACCACTGTGTCACAACACAGAAGTGTGTTGCGGCACAGCAGCTGAGTATGTCGCCTTAAATCAGCTTGCCGCCGAAAGTCCCCCCATACCCATTGTTGAAAGAAACCCTCACGGGGCCTTTTGGCAGCCGGCAGAGCTGCGGCGACAGGCTGCTGCTCCTTTAAGGTTAGCTGCCAGAACTGAGAGCAGCGGCAGCTCTCTGCGGCAGCAGGGATGCTCTTTGAAGGGATGCCGCTGAAACTGTCTGCAGTGGCTGCCTTTGTAGTGCCAGGTGCTGTTTGTCAAGCCTCCCGCCGCTGAAAATGCCTCTAAAGTCAGTTTTCTTTCAGCGGTGAGGGCCACTTCAGTTTTAGCTGGGGGAAACCTTGGTGGCAGGGGAAACCACAGTGGTGGTAGCTGTAGAGAAGGGAGGCACCCCTGTGTCACAGATGGTTGGGAAGGCTCCAACTGTGTCATAGCACTACAGGGGCTGAGAACCTCTACTCTAAGATATAGCAGTCCTGCTTGGGCTCTGCAACTTGGACTTGCCAAGAATCTCATAGACTCATAGACTTTAAGGTCAGAAGGGACTAGTACGATCATCTAGTCTGACCGCCTGCAAAATGCAGGCCTCAAGACCTCACCCACCCACTCCTGCAATAGGCCACCAACCTATGACTGAGTTATTTACCTCCTTAAATCATGATTTAAGGACTTAAGATACAGAGAATTCACCGGTAGGTGAACCATGCCCTGTGCTGCAACTGTACCACTTCAGTGAAGATGCTATCTACTCTGATAGAAGGGTCCTTCCATTGGTATAAGTAATCCACCTGCCTAAGAGGCGGCAGATGGAAGAATTCTCCCATTGACATACTGCTGTCTATACTGGAGGTCTAGGACACTTTAATTTTTCACACCCCCGAGCAACATAGTTATACCACCTTAATTTTCTAGTGGAGACCTGATATGCATGCCACTAAACTCTTGAACCCCTAAAGCAGCAACAACGAACAGTCCGTAAATTTCCATGCCTATTTGTACAGGTGTCTAATTATTGAATAGTACCCTTTTTCTTTAGAACTGTGAGGGAATGAGAACATTTTAGTGATATAATAAGTTGGAGAAAATAAATTGGAAGGGAAAGTATGGCTGCACTATTTAAAAGAATCCACGAACGAATGCTTTGAGAAGCTTTGCACTAGGTCTGACTTGCTCTGACTCAGCATCTCCAAATAATGCTACCCAGACTTTTCATGGTATGGGGGAAGGGGTGTGGTTTAAAGGCCAGGCCATCTCCTTGGCAACAAAGCAAATAATTCCATATTGAACTGCTACACTGCAGCCTAACTCAGCATTATGTCACATGTGTCATTTACTGCAAGGTCAAGTCCTGTTAATTATCACACAGCCAAACGTCAAGTTCTAAAGTACACAGAGTTTGGACCCATTGCAAATGCTGATTTTTTTGATTTTTTTTTTTAAAGGCTGAATTTTTGAAATAGCAGCACTAGTAAAAGGAATGAGCAGCTCAGGAAGCCAGCTTACAAAGACCAAAGCAAAGGGCACAGATCCTATCCTCCTTTAAGTGCCACCCTCAATGGACAGGAAGCAGTGTTAAATGATGGTGTTTAAATCTGGTTTAAATGATGTTGCCGCAAAACTGGTTATTAACATTGCTTGGTCCAGATCATCTCATGCTAGAACTATTCTTTAATTAATAGCTTAAATATCTCCACTACCCCTAGGCTGGACACATGTTTAGAACCTGTTTATTTTAGAACTATTATTAAGCAGGGACTGCTTTGCAGTAAGATATTGCCCCAACTAGCTCATTAGATAATATGGGTTGGTCTTGTCTATGTAGACGTGATCTTTACAAAATGGCCATATCAATGTAATCCAGTTCGGTTCTGCATCCATAACAAAGATCAAACTCAAAGCACTATCAAGTTAGCTTATAGACCTCTGACATTATGACATTTTCTGTGTAGCTTTCACATAGCTCAAGCATCAAGCCCCATCTACACTGACTGGATGAAGCGAATCCGAAACAGGAAAAGCTAGAATTGTGATGAAAGTTTACGGAATATTTAAAACAGCTAGGCTCTGGCCATACTAGGATAATGATTCATGGGTGCCAATGGTTTCTACAGCACAGCCATGACTCACTCAGCCCAACAGGAATTGGAAACAAATGGGCTTCTAATGTAAACTGGGAGAAAAAAAAGCATCAGCCTTTTCTGCTTTGGGGAAATGCTGCAATATTGTCTCACTGCAAATAACATAGGTTCAGCCCAACCAGTGTCAGAAAAGTTTGGGTTTCTTATTGTAGACTACCTGCCACTGGTGTTTTAAGCACCCCTAACTCAGCTCAGAGCAGGTCAATTCGATATGGTGTTTGTAATACCAGCAGTCCCAGTTAAGGCTCCCAACTTTGCTAGAGAAGAGACATGAACCAGTGGTAGCAATGGTTGCACTGGTGGAGGTGTGGCACTATATGTGAAAGAAAGCATGCAGTCAAATATAGTAAAAATCTTAAATGAATCAAATTGTGCCACAGAATCTGTATGGATAAAATATCCATACTTGAATAATAAGAGCATGGCTGTAGGAATACAATACTGACCACCTGCCCAGTATGATGACAGTGGTTCTGAAGTGCTCTGGGAAATTAGAGGGTATAAAAATAGAAAACTCAGTAATAATAGGAGGTTTCAATTATCCCCATATTGCCTGGGTCTATGTCAACTCAGGATAGGATGCAGAATAGTTTCAAGACACAATTAATGACTGCTCTTGGTGCAGCTAATCCTGGAACCCAAAAAGAAATAGGTAGTTCTTAGTTTAGTCCTAAATGGAATACAGGATCTCATCCAAGAAGAATATATAGCTGAACTGTTTGGTAATAGTGAAAATAATACAATCAAATTCAACATCCCTGTGGAGTGATGAGAGTGAAATAGCAAAAAAGCCTACAACAGTAGCATAAAACCTATGCACTACTGAAGTCCCACTTGAACCCTGGTTTGAGGTCTTGCACTGGGCCTCTGATTGAAGGCCCATGTCCTCCTATATTAATTCACTGAGGAATCAAAGGGGAGAAAATGGACCACAAGAGACCAATCCTAACTAGTTTGGTGTTAAAAAAATGATTTTAAAAGACATGGCAGGAAATAGACTTTTTCTGCCAGCAATAAAATCTATTTTGAGTGCAAAATACTGTAACTTTTCTAAAAGGTAGATATCCACAAATATGGAGTGTTTTAATCCTGTAATAATTGATTATAGGATATTATGTCATTATGAGGAGCAGGCGGGGGATTGAGAACTGGATTCTATTCCAGATTCTTCCACTGACTCAATATGTGAACTTCGCCAAGTCTCCAAGCCAGGCCTAGATGAAGGGCCCCCAGGACCCTGGGCTGCACCACCACTGGGGGCCTCCCCGCTTGGGGCCCCAGTCCCCCACTAGCGTGGGGCTCCTGCCTGGGCCAGTGCTGGGAGGGGCCAGAGGCTTCACTCCTGCCACGGTCTGGCTGGTCTGCCACCAGGGATGGGGCCAGCTGGCACGCAGCACTGCCTCTGTTGGGGTCTTCCAGGGCCTCAGGGCCTGGAAGGCTGCTACAGAGCCGCACTGCAGCCCTGGCCCTGACCCCAACCCTAACCCCGCCCCCAGGACAAAGTGAAGCAAACAGGTGCTGCCTCACCCCACTCCCATGCTGGCCCAGCTGGCCCAGGGGTGGGGTGGGAGCACAGAACCCAGCCTCTGGCCCAGGGACCCACCCCATCCAGCACCGGCAGGGCAGGGGCTCTCCCAGCACCTCCAGCTCTAGCCCTGTGGGGACTGAGCAGGGAAGGGGGACAGATCTCACAGGAGCCACAGGGGCTGGAGATGTGCATTAATCTGGTCCGGCTCCAAGCCTCTCTAGCCCCATCTGTAAAATGGAGATAATAATATTTGCCCATCTCCAGGTGCATTTGAAATCTAAAGATGAAAATGTCCTACATGGCCCTGATCCTTCAAGGTGCTGAGCATCATCAATGGGAAGTGACAACACTCAGCATCTCATTTGATCAAGCTCTGTGTTATTGTCTTTATTTCCTTATGGATATAACAAGATGGTGGGAATGATTTAACGGTACAACTATGTCCCATCATATTACCTATGAGTGCAACCATTATAAAGACATTGTTTAGAAAGCCAATAAAAAGCCCACAAAATTGATGTTTGAAGCAGAATCTCTCCTTGTGCCTTACAACTCATGCATGGATCTTTCTGCAGAACATAGACATCTGAAGTTGGAAAATCAAAAGAGAGAACAGTTAAATACCATGGACTTGATGCTTTTGCTCCAGTGGAGATCCAGGGAAATGTGTCTGGAACTGTGGGATAGCACAACAGTCTACAGGCTCTGCAGCCCTTACAGGGCAGTTGTATGTAGATGTGGGGGATGGAAGGCGGCCAGGGGGGCCACAGCAGGGGGGCTGGGGGTTGGGAGGGTGGCACTGGGCCGGAGGCCCTGGCAGGGGTGGTAGGGGGTGGGGGGGGCAGGGACCCTAGTGGGGGGTGGGGAGGCAGAGGGGACTGCAGCGCAGGGCTGGGGGCACTAGCAGGGCGGTTGGGGGGCTGCAGGCTCTGACATGGGCTGGGGGTGCAGCAGGGGGTGCAGCACAGGACCATGGGCCCTGGCGGAGGGGTTGGGGGATGGCAGGCGCCACGGGCCCTGGTGGAGGGGGTTGGGGGCCATGCGCAGGGCCAGGAGCCCTGGAGGTGGATTGTGGGTGGCAAAGGCCGTGGCAGAGCCAGGGGCCCTGGTGGGGAGGAAAGTCAAGGAGGAGGACCCCACGTGGCATGGGGGCCCCATCCTTGACTTTTGCTCACCAGGGCCCTGGTGGAAACCCTAAGACCGCTCCTGAACACACCGAGGTTCCCCCAGCCACCACCACTTTTGACACTGGGAAAATTAAACCTCTCCTCCTGGCATCTAAAGGAAACTGCCTGCAAAGGGAATTTTGGTGGCAGGAGGCTTGAGAGGCAGTCCCCGCCCGCGCAAAAAAAGAGGTCACCCCAGGCATTTTTGACAGTGGCGCTTCAAACAGAGCAATTTCCAGAGAGATAGCCGTGTTAGTCTGTGTACAGCAAAAAACAACGAGAGTCCTGTGGCACCTTATAGACTGACAGATTTTCTTCGGCATAAGCTTTCGTGGACCATAAACCACTTCGTCAGATGCATCTATAAGGTGCCACAGGACTCTCAAACAGAGCAATCACCACTGCAGCAAAGCCCATTTCAGTGGAAGCTTTTGAAGAGTCAGCAACCTCCCGCCACAACTCTCCTCATCAGGGAAAGACCCTGCGAGGATTTCTTTTTGCAGTGGAGGTAGCCTTTCGGTGGCAGGCTGCTAGCCATGACACATTCAGCCACTGTGCCATGACACGCTGTTGTGTTGTAACACAGTGGTTGAGAACCACTGGTATAGGATACACACTACCTACAACAACAGAAGGGGTTCTCCTGTAGGGTAGATAATCCACCTCCCTGCGAGCTGGAGCTAGGTTGATGTGTGAATTTTTCTGTCTCCAACGGGGTTAGGTTGGCTTAATTAGGTTGCTCAGGATTTTTCACACTCCTGAGTAATGTAGGATTGACCTAACTTTTTGGCATACAGAAGATCTTAGATAAAATCCCTTTTCTAACACAGGTTGCCTATTGTCTTGAAACAATTTATCTTATTTTTCCCTAGGAGGGATCCAGCCTTTACAGCTAGCCTCTTGCCTCAAGAAAGGCCTGTTAATTCTGGATTTAAAAACCTTAGTTCCAAGCCATCTCTTTTAAAAGATCTTTTTATTTCTTTTTTCTTTTCTCTAAGTCCATGATGATTCATAGTTAATCAGAGTAGGGAAATTTCCTCCTGACTTGAGAGAGAGGAATATTCTTTTTAATTTTGAAATGTCTCAATGTCTTTCCATTAACTTTAATAGACTATCATTTATTTTCCTGGACTGGACAATGGATAGTTACTTGAAACTGGTTTCTTGTGAACAACTGTGTTGGGAGGCACCCCACCCTACTGCCTGCTCAGCACCTTTCTGTGAGGTGGAGCTGAAGTTTATAAGCACAGTGTTCTATATCTAGTCCAACCCCCTGCTAAGAGCAGGACCACTCCCACTAAATCATCCCAGCCAGGGTTTTATCTAACCAGACCTTAAATATCTCCAAAGACGGAGATTCCACCACCTCCCAAGGCAACCCATTCCAATGCTTCACCATCTTCCAAGTGAGGAAGTTTTTCCTAATATCCAATCTCAACCTCCACAGCTGTAACTTGAAACCATTGCTCCCTGTTCTGTCCTCTGTTATTACCGAGAACAACCTAGCTCCTTCCTCTTTGGAGCACCCCTTCAAGTAGTTGAAGGTTGCCATCAAATCCCCCCTCAGTCTTCTCTTCTGCAAATAAGCCTAGTTCCTTCAGTCTCTCCTCGTAAGTCATGTGCCCCAGCCCCCTAATCATTTTCGTTGCCCTCCGCTGGACCCTTTCTAATTTGTCCACATGCTTTCTGTAGTGGGGAGCACAAAACTGGACACAGTATTCCAGATGCGACCTCACCAGTGCTGAATAGAGGAGAATAATCACATCCCTCAATCTGCTGGCAACACTCCTACTGATGCAGCCCAATATGCCATTGGCCTTTTTGGCAACAAGAGCACACTGTTGACTCATATCCAGCTTCCCGTCCACCATAACCCCCAGGTCCTTTTCTACAGTGCTGCTACTTAGCCGATCGGTACCCAGCCTGTAGCAGTGCATGGGATTTTTCCGTCCTAAGTGCAGGACTTTATATACAAATATATAAATTCATAGTCATGGTCTGTATACATATTTCATAATGACTGTCATTTCAGAATACTACAAGTGAAGCATTCATAAAGGACCTGACTCAACATACTTTGATACTACAGTAACACTGTATGTAGTGTTCTTATGTAACAGCTTATGGAGGCAGGAGGTTATATTTTCTGTTTTCACCTGGGGGGTCTCTGGATCTTGATTGTCACATCTGGATCTAACTTTGAGCAGTGATCCCTGACAAATGCAGATATGAATGTAACCCATTCTGCTCTTAATTTGAGAAAGGAGGTTGATGATACAGGATATAAGATGTGGTGGTTAGCAATTAGCATTCTGGCATAAGAAAGGGGCAGAATACTTTGCTAAGGAGAGCACACAACCAGTTTGTGGAGTTGAATGACTGGAAACAGGTGCAAGTTCTGATGGTGCAATTCTTTAGTGAACCAAGGCTTTGGAGATAGTGAACAATAGCACCAAGAGCAATATGACTGGCCCCAATTTATCTGATTGGACTTTTAACTTTAAAGCCTAGTTATAATCATTTAAGAGTCATCAACATTATTAGCCTTTTCACTTCTGATCAGCATTCCACGAATACAAATGCGCATATCTAGTGTCTATACATACCTGTCACATTCTGACACGCTATTCACTTGAAAGAATAGTCTATAAGAATAAAGCAGTGCATTTTGAATAAGCAAAGTGCCAAAATTCAGTGGCTTATTTAAATAACCAAGGGCCCTGTTACTGTCTTTAAAAATAAGGCTAAAGTTCTTGTACACAGTGCCATCGCTGGCCTTTCATCCTGGGTTGCATTTTGCATAGTGCAGCTTTTTATACAGATGACACAGCTGCAGTGAAGACAGATAACTTTAATAAACTGATGTATTTCAGTAGTTGTGGGTAACATTTTTCCTTTTAGTATAAAGTGGCTATTGTATTCAGTCTAGATAATATATTCTCTGTACGCGCTTGTTATTTATGTCTTTTAAGCAAACAGAATATGCAGTCATCAATTAGATCTTTTTGTTAAGATCATCAGCTGTGAAATAATTAAAAACATTGACATGTAAATTGTCATCATTAGATTAGGAGGCTTCTGAGTTTAAATTCCATTGAAATGAATGGGGCAATTCACACTTCTCTCAGGCCTGTTTCAACAAAATACTTGAGCACTTGCTTAGCTCTAGGCATGTGAGTAGATTATACAACTAAACACTTAAGTGTGCATTTAACTTTAACTATATGTGCACTCACTTTAAAAATATATGTGTAAGTGCTTTGCTGAATCTCTTGTTTGCTCAGAAAAGTTTTATAACCCAGTGTTGTTATATGGGTATAGTTATATTCCATGGAATAGAGTTGGAGTCTACCCATACCCACTCCCCTCCTTCATCATAGGTGGTGCAAACCCATTCCCCTCTTCAGTAGAGGTGGTGTAAAGTGCAAGCCCGTTTTCCAACAAGGACAGCTGTGTGTGAAGAAGGATGCACCCCAAGAGGTGGGAGAGTGATGTTTGCATTGCCTGCTTCCCTGGGTTCCACTATGGGGTGTTAGCATTTATTTATAGTCATGCCTCCAGAGGAGCCAATGGTGAAAGCAAAAGATCAGCTGTTTCAGGGTCTCTTTCACTCTGGTAGAACACTGCCAGCTCTGCCCATTTTCTACCAGCCAGCTCCAGGTCCCACACAGAGCAGGAATACGGTGCAGTTTGCAACACTGTATCTCTTCCATTCCCCAATGCCCTGGCATCTTGCAGTCCTGGGATATGCCAAATAGAGGCTGGCATGTGTGGGGCTGAATAGAGTTATGTGTCTAAGGCCTCGTCTACACTACCACTTATGCTGGCAAAACTTTTGTTGCTCTGGGGTGTGAAAAAAACCCACCATCTAAGCAAAACAAATGTTGCCATCATGCAAATTTTGCCATCATAAGCGCTGTTGTGGACAATGCTATGTTGGTTGCAGACGCTCTCCTGCTGATATAGCTACTGCCACTCATTTAAGTGGTTAAATTACACTGTCAGCAAGGCTGGATCAAGACCCGGGGGGCCTAGGGCTGCTCATTCTTATGGGCCCCCATGCTGAGGAGCAGGGTGGGAGCTCTGGGGCCCTGGATGATGCTGATGAGGGGGCGCACTGCTGTAACTAATGTGATATATGCCAGCAATATCCTTCCGCCATGTACATTGGCCAAACTGGACTGTCCTTATGCAAAAGAATAAATGGACACAAATCAGACATAAAAAATGGCAACATCCATAAACCAGTAGGAGAGTACTTCAATCTCCTTGGATACTCAGTAGCAGACATGAAAGTTGCCATACTCCAACAAAAAAAAACTTCAAAAACAAACTTCAGAGTATAACTTCAGAGCTGGAATTGATTTGCAAACCTGACACAATCAGATTGCAAAGGGGTAGCCGTGTTAGTCTATTGTAGATGCTGGCATATTGTGGGGCCATGCGGGTACCCATGGCAGTGCCACTGACTTAGGGACTTGGAATGGTCAGCACATTACAAAAGGTATAATTGTCCCTGTTCACACATTCTCACCTTCCAATCAACTGGTGTGAATGTGCCTCATCTACCCTAACGGTATTGACTTTGGTAGCACTTGCCCTCCTTCATCCTGGCATGTTTATATACCTCTCAACTATAGTTTCCACTTAATGCATATTCTGAGGACGCGGGTTGGAGTCCACCAAAGGTTATGCCAAAAGAAATTTGTTAGTCTTTAAGACCACAGGACTCTCATTGTTTTTGCTGTACACAGACTAACACAGTTATCCCTCTGGTAGTTTTCCATGACTTTCTTTTATGCCAGGGCCAAATCCTGTAGACTTTTTCTCATGGGAGCACTCACATTGCAATCAGTGAGAAAGAGCTTTCAGGGCCATGCCCTACTTAGTTCTTGCCTTTGTCAGAGTGGAAGAAATGTGGAGAATGGATAAATTATATTTTATGATCTCGTAGACTGTACTGTTTTTCTTCTCTAACTGACTATAGTATGGACATAATTTAAAAATATTTGACAAGGTAAGGTGTTATTTGCCAAAGCTTAAGTGTACTAGGACAGCACAAAGGGGAAAAGACTTGGTCATTGGCATTAAGCAATTAGACTTGATTACTCAAACTGAACTTTATGCTTAACACTGTTGGTCTGAAAATAGAGCTAATCCATGACTTTACAAATACTCTGATAACCATGTTCCTCCACTAAGGTCCAAACACAAAGCAGAGCTTTCTAGATGCAAACATTTTAAAAGGGAAAAATATAAGAAAGGAAAGGTACCTACAAAGTATTTTATATTTGTGGACACCACAACTAGGAAATTTTTCTGATGTGTTGGAACATTTCTCTTTGGGAGTCAGAAAAACTGAAGTGCCTATAGTATACAATTTCCAGTGTATAATTATAACAAATTATTTGTTTTAATAGGTAGTAAATGAAAACAAAACAGACAAAAAAATCCAATATTTTAATTTCTTGGTAATTACTAGAGTCTCCTTTGTAAAGTAATACAATTGAAAAACAATGATTCAATGAAAGCTAAAAAAAAGTGAGTAAAGATTAAAAACTCTGTTTTTTCCACAGCACTGTGGTGATAGATAATTGTGCATTTTAAAGAAAAAAGAGAGGAAGTGAGCAAGGATAATCATTATCCTATGTAAAAATATTTAGACATTTCAGGAAAGTAAATTAAATCTAAGTAAAATCATCTACGCTCAGACTGCTCTCTAGACAGCTGCTAATGGGCCAGATCCTCTATCTGTCTTCTTATGAGGTTCTCATTACCGTAGTATCTGAGCACCTTGCTATATTTAATATACAACACCCTGTGAGGCAGAAGTGGAATATCGTATTACCCATTTGACAGATGGCTGGGGCAGACTGAAGTGATAGGCCCAAAGCCACACAAGAAGCCTGCAGCAGAGCAAGGAATTGAATGTGCAGGTCTCCCAGGTTTCAAGCCAACATGCCAATCACTGGACCATCCTTCCTCTTAGGAATTGGCACCCAGTGCATATCAGGGAAGAAGACACTGTTCTCTGATTTTCATGGCACTATATACAGACCCAGTCCCAAAGAGCAATTCAAGGGCTGCTCTAATTTGTGCCTGCTCTTATGGCAGCTAGGGATCACCAGAGCATAAGGACACTCCAGCCACAACCCCTTTTCCTCAGCTACACACAGCCTATGCTGAGGCTGCAGCAGAAAGGATATAGTGCCAGATAGGCCATTGGTGAGTCTTCTAACAGGCCACTGAAACTAAGTTGTGAAGTTGTCTATGTGTGGATTTGCAAAGGTTTCTTTTTTTTTTAAACCTGAATTGGCAATAAATTAAGTTGAGTTAAAAACAGAACAAAAAACTGTAGCCATACCCTTGGACAACAGCCTGACAAAAAATGTCTTCAACCGAATCAAAAGTGGTGAGGGTGCTATTTTGGGACTTGGGAGACTCCAGTTCAATTCCCACCTCCACTCCTGATTTCCTGCATGACTTAGGGCAAGCCACTTAGGCTATGCCTTTGCTGCCCCAAAAGTTGGGGGTTTCACAGCATGATTTATTACTGACATGCATTAACTATCCCACTGTAAGAACATATCATTGTGTCAGTGAAGACATAGCCTTAATTTCTCTGTGCGTCACTTCCTCATCTGTAAAATCTTATTGGCAAAGCTGTTGTGAGGATGATACATTAAGCACTGTGAGGTGCCCAAATATTGTGGTAATAATGGGAACCTCATAAGTATCTTAGGGCTTGTCTACCTGAGGAAATTGACCACAATGGCTCTCCATATATGGAATTCTGGAATAATTATACTGCTTTGGAAGTGCACTAATTATTCTGGAAAAAAAGTCACTTTTATTCTGAAATAGAGTGTCCGCACGGGGAGCTGAATCTGACTAGCATATCCTGGAACAGCTATTCTGGTCCATTGTTCCGTGATCGATAGTATGGGTGCATCTACACTTACAAGTTATATCAACTTAAAGAGGCTTAAGTTGACCTAAACTATTCTGCATCCACACTGGGCTTTCCTTAAATCGACTTAAGCAATTCCTTAAGTCGACTTAAGGAAAAGTTAAGTCGACTTAATAACACCGTGTTTTAGGTTGACTTAATGCTTAAATCGACCTTATTAGGTCGACTTAAGCCAGTGTGGATGGGGATTAGCTCCTAAATTGACTTTATTAAGTCTACTTAAAGTGTTAAGTCGACTTAATAAGGTCGAAAAGGGGCTATGTCGACACTAGAAAAGTAAAGTTGACTTTTGTTAAGTCAACTTAATAAGGTTAACTGTAAGTCTAGTGTAGACATAGCCATATATGAGATTGTCTTATTTACACAGGCCAAGAAGGGATGATTTTAGTCAATGTAGCTTGAGTGGGTTAATTTAACTTAAATAAAAATTGGACTTAAAGCCCATATAGACAGTTTATCATTTTCAAGATGGTTTTATCTGGTCGTGTTGTAGTCTAGATGTCTTCAGGAGCATTAAGAGGAATTTTCGAATGACAACTTAATTGACCTAACAATTGAAAAAACATGGGTTGTTTTTACCTGTATAGACATGGCCAAAGTGAAAATTCTGTTGAACCAAAGTTTCTTTTGACTATATCCACACAGAGAAACACACTGAAAAATGAACAGTATGTTTAGATTCCTCACCAGGGCTGGATCAATGCAGAAGCTATAGGGCTTGTAGCCCTGGGCCCCAGCCTAAAGGGGGCCCCTGAACTTCAGCCCCTATGGTCCCTGCTTTGTTCCGGCCTTGCTGCCCCGCTAAAAGTGGTGCAGTGGCAGTAGGATCTGGGGGCCCTGGGGTGACCCTGCCAGCATTGGGCAGGCCCCTGGGGCCAGAGACTGGGCTCCACAGCACCCCTGTCCCACCCTGCCCCAGGCCAGCTGGTCTGCCCCGTGGGATGGGGCCGCCAGCATGCATCTGCTGCACTCTGGGAGTGGGGCCACCCTGTGTGCCAACAGCCCCCCCACACACAGTGGCAGATCAGCTGACCAGGGGGTGGGGCCACCCCACGTGCCAGCCGGCCCCACCACCAGAAACAGACCAGCTGGCCTACAGGGGTGGTGGGGAGCAGGGACTGTGGATGGGGGGGCCAGGACTGGTGGCAGGGGAGGGCCGGGAGACCTGGCAGTGAGGAGCCGGTGCCATGGGGGGGGGGGTGTCCGCAGGCCTATGGGCGCCCCCCGGGCCTATAGGTGGCCCCTCAATGGGTCTTTGCTTGGGGCCTCCAATAACCAAAGGCCGCCTCTGATGATAAGCACTAAGTGGAAAGATGAAACACTTTGCAACCCAGAGTATTCTGATTCCAGAACCTGATTTTCTAATGAGGTGCAAAAATAACAAGGGATCAGATTGCCAACAATGGAACTATTAAACAGTTTATTATCAACTCAGAAGGCCTGAGGGAGCTTAGTTCTAGTTGCAGCTGGACATTTTGCATCATGGCCATCAGACCATGCTAAGCGTTCATAACACACACTTTGTTATTGTATTAGTATTCACTCAGATCACTGGTGTACATCCTTCTTTCTTTCATTTCTCTCCACAAACTGAGAATCATTCCTTATTCATATCACTACTGTGAACACATTCCCCTAAGTGAAATATTCATGTCTCTAACACTTCATGAACCACCTAATCTGTACTGGAAAAGTGAGGTGTCAAATACAACAGAACAATTTGTAAGGCACTGTAGTAGGCCGCCTGAACAATTGCTGGACTTCTCATACATCAGTACTGAAGAGGGAACATATTACTGTTGCTATTTATTGACCTGATTGAAAAATGATTTGTATCACACTTACATGGCAATTTTACAGAGGTCAAATTAGATTCCACACCTTCATTCCTCTCTCAGTACAAAGAAGGTGCTGATACCAAGTGTAATCTGCTGTGTTCATATATCAGAAAGTCTTACCGCATTGGATAAAATTCTTCATTCTTTGGTCCCTCTCCTCTGAGGTGGGAATATTCTAGAAGAAATGGGAATGGGATCCACCAAAAGGAGAAATGCTAACAATTCAAAAGATTGATGCATTTATTCTTAAAAGCTTATGCACAGAGTGGCCTAGAGAGGCGGTGCATTGTACAACAGAGAGGAAAAAAAGGTACAGATCACTATAGGCACTGTCAAAAGATTCACACTGTGCACCAAATAAGACTGCTGTTATGATCCTCTTTACACACTGAATTACAGGCAAGACAATATCACAGTTGCACACAGTTCTTAACACAGCACTGAAGAAAGTGGGATTATTACACAGTATGAGGGATCATGGGGAAAGCAAGCATGTTCTGAGAACATTCAACTCCACACACATGTAGATTTTGGGTCAATTTCTGATCTCAATAGTATCAGTATGCATAATAATATCTGCCTCTTCCTTAGTGCTTTTCATCTGAAGATCTCAAAGTATTTTACCAAGGAGGTCAGTATCATTGTCCTCATTTTACAGAAAAGGAAACTGAGGCACAAAGTGTTGACATGACTTGCCCAAGGTCACCATGAATAGAAGCCACATGTTCTGAGGCCCAGGTCACTGCTCCTAAATCTGGCATAATTCTATCAGACTCCATATTTACATCTGTCTTACTGAAGTTACCCATTAGGTACAAAGGGGAGGGTAAATTAAAATTAATAGAGGTCACTTTCATGTACACTATAGGTAGGTCTATGCTTATGGAGATGTGTGGAGTACAGACACTGCATAGCCGGCTAGCATGGATATAAACAGAAATATTATAGGCAATGAGGCATTGTTGGTGAGTAGAGGGCAGGCAGGGCTGGACCAACCATATAGGTGAACTAGGGGTTGCCTGGGGCACCAGGCTTTATGGGGCGCCAGACTAGATGGAAGAGTATTTTTTACATGTTATTTCTTATAATGTGTGTGGGGAGGGGATGCCAAAATTATAGTTCACTCAGGGCACCAAAAACCCTTAGGCTGGCCCCGAGTGCAGGCACACTAGAATGTCATGGTATGTATTCTACACAGCTCACTACGTGCTCAGGCCAGGCCTCCCATGTATACACAGTGAGGATGCTGCGGGAGCCTTTGCTCCGTGCATATCATGTGCCAGAGCCTTTCACTGTGACTGCAGGCTGCCTTTCATTGTGGCTGAGGGCTACATATACTCAACATGCCATTGCCAGTGTAGACAGGGCCTATATATGATTCTCTGTAATCTGGCATACCCAGGGAGTACATGCAATTACATAGCTATGAATAGACCTGCCAGGAAAAGATATTAAAGGAGCAAAGATGCGCTAGCAGAAAACCCTACAGAATAGCAGCTAGCCTAAGCACACCATATATCCTCTTCTTGCTATGCTGGGGTGGGCTCCATGGGCTGTGGTCAAGTCATCATCAAGTCTGTGAGCCACAGTATGTTTGGACATATGACATAAGAGTGTCTACCCCTGTGTCAACACATTATTAGAAATATTTCCTCCAACCAGTCTGTGTAATTGACTGTCTGCAACCTGCCTGTTTCTGCTCAGTGGCCCTTGACCTCTGTTGGAGCACTACATGTGAACCTCTCTGCTGTCTTTACTGCATAGAGAGGGAGAGAGAGAGAGAGAGGTTGGGTGTGTGGGCTGCTAGTGGTAGACATCTCTTTCATCTACTATAGCTCCACTTGCATCCAGTAGCATTCCAGTGCCTGCTAAATATGGGTGCGTCTACACTTGTAAATTAAGTCGATTTAAGCCTGCTTAAATTGACTTAATTTACTCTGCGTCTACACTACAATTTCCTTAAGTCGACTTAAGCTGCTGCTTAAGTCGACTTAAAGAAATTTTAAGTCGACTTTATAAAACCTAGTATAAAGTCGACTTTACTGGCTAAGTCGACTTAGCCAGTGTAGATGCAGATTAGCCCTAAATTGACTTTAAGTCGACTTAAAGGGCTTCAAGGCTCCCCCACTGCCCTCCCTGCCAGGGTGGCTGGCACAGGCAGAGCCTGGCATGCCCACTTACAGGGCAGGACACAGCTGTGCCCACCCTGCTCCTATGCCCTGCCAGTGTCCCCATCCTGCTCACCCCCCATTGTACCCTGGTACAATGGGGCAAATGCTGCGACCCTGGGCATTTTGAAAGGGGTGCCCCCCTCCACTGTGGACCACTCCCAGGTCCACCTAGCCCCTAGAAATCGACTTAGGCGTCCAGTGTAGATGCTATCAGTCGATTTGGCAGTGTCCCCTTTAAGTCGACTTAATTTTATAGTGTGGACATGCTAAATCAACTTAGCAAAGTCGACTTATTTGGCCAAGTGTAGACATAGCTTATGAGTTTGCTTCCTCATGACAATTACTTTCTGCATGTGAGCTGGCTGTCTCTCAGTACTGCACATAGCTCCAGTGTGACAGACACAATACCATCATAGAATCTAGGCACCAAGGAATTCTGGATGGTTATGTATCTTATTCTGGAAGTTAATACTCCATGAACTTCCCTGAACTCCTGACTTGCATTTGCAGAATTGTGACTGTGATGCCTCCAACTCCAAGAAATGGAAACCAAGATAGCTGAAGGAAAGGAAAATAGTTGTTGGATGGAACAATGCAAGGGTTTTGGAGCTGGTGTATCAGCATGCCTTTACTCCTATATGAGCATTACACACATAGAATTGTTGGACTGGAAGGGATCTAGTCCAGTCCTCTGCACTCAGGACAGGACCTAGCATTATAGAACTTTCCTGACAGACATCTGCCTAACCTTCTCTTAAAAATTCCCTGTGATGGAGAATCCACAAGCCCTCTAGGTTATTTATTCCAGTGCTTAACCACTCACTGTAACAGTTAAGAAGTTTTTCCTCATGTCCAATCTAAACTGCCTTTGCTGCACTAAACCCATTGCTTCTTGTCCCATCCTCAGAGGTTAAAAACAATCTTTCTCCCTTCCCCTTGTAACAACCATTTAGGTACTTGAAACCTGTTATCATGTCCCCCCTCAGTCTACTCTTCTCAAGAGTACACAAACCAACTTTTTTCAATGTTCCCTCACAGGTCAAGTTTTCTAGACCTTTAATCACGTTTGTTGCTCTTCTCTGGACTTTCTCTAGTTTGTCCACATCTTTCCTGAAATGGGGCACTCAGAGCTGGACTCCACATGAGGCCTAATCAGTGCAGAATAGAGTGGAAGAATTTCTTCTTGTGTCTTGATTACAACACTCCTGATAATATACCCTAGACTGATATTTGCATTTTTGCAACAGTATTACATTATTGGCTTATATTTAGCTTGTGATCCACTATGTGCCACAGATCCCTTTCTATAGTAATCCTTCTTAGGTAGTCATTTCCAATTTTGCATGTGTGCAACTGATTGTTCCTTCCTAAGTGGAGTACTTTGCATTTGTTGAATTTCCTCCTATTTACTTCAGACCATTTCTCCAGATCATTTTGAATTTTAATCCTATCCTCCAAAGCATTTGCAATTCCTCCCATTAGTATATCTCTTTCCATCCCTTTACATGAACTTCCATTCCTTGTTGTGCAAATACTTAAAACATGCTTTTCAGAGGAAGATGTGTACATGTGTACTCTCAGCTTCATTTTTTGCAGGTTTTTGTGAGCAGTCTCACTGTTCATGCTTTCTTACATGATCATAATTCAGCCCAGAATTTGCAAAATAAAATTCTCCCCACTCTCATCTTCTTTTCTGCATTCACCCTCCCTATCAACTTTAATAACAGGACTATACAATAACTAGAGCTGTAGCTATCCTGAATGCAAATTTTTTATGTAATTCATCAGGTACTTGAATGCTTCAATAAAGATATTCAGAAATATCCCATCAAATAAACAGGGTCCTAACTTTCAGTGTGATATTGCGCTTTAATTTTAGAACCTTGGAAATCTTCCTACCAATCAACTTTAAATCCTTCTGTAGTACTTGCAATGCGATGCATATGAAATGGCAGGTAAAGTTTCAAAGAAAAGTTTGTACTGGGAATCATTTGATAGAAAACATTTCTTAAACTGGAAAAGAATACCTTACCAGTTAAAGAATGCCAGGTTGGAAAGAGCTACTAGACTCACTGGAACCACAGATTCAAACTCATTAGGCCTTTAATCCTTCCAAGTTAGATAAATTGTGTACAATGTAATTTATGGTGTGGGCACCTTTAAGATCAGACCGTAAAAACCAAGATACCGTCTGCTCTATGTGGATATTAAAGATCCCATGACACTTTTCATCATAAGGGTTTGTTCTGACACCACTGGAAAATTTTTACTGTCCTCCCTCACTTATGCAGCATGTTGTTCAACGGTTGATTGCTGCTTTCCACCCTAGAGCATAGTAATGCACTTTAATCATTCAGTATGTGCAAAGCATGGGATCCCTGAAACTGAAAGGTGCGTAAATGTAAAATATTATTGCGTCTGACTCCCCACTGTTGTAAATTAGAAGCAATGTCACTGACGTCAATAGAATTGCACCATTATAAAGTGGTGCAAAGAGGAGATTCAAACCCATCACTTACAAAAGAAGATGTCTTTCTGGTGACCTGCTACTGAAGAAAGACTCAATTAGCAGTAGTGAATGGATTGTGCATTCTTTCATATGGGATAGGCCAGTTAAGGTATGGATGTAGAAAGAAAAATTACATG
The DNA here is from genome assembly GCA_007922175.1 of Pelusios castaneus. Taxonomy (NCBI): domain Eukaryota; kingdom Metazoa; phylum Chordata; order Testudines; family Pelomedusidae; genus Pelusios; species Pelusios castaneus. The sequence continues at coordinate 1,039,810 of ML685875.1, read as the reverse complement.
GGGCCTAATTTTCCTCTATTACATCTGTTTTACGCCACTGTAACTCTTTTGCTTTAAAGGAGCTACTTCTACCTTACATCAGTTTAAGTGAGAGCAGGATCAAACCTATGGTGTACAAGTATAGTCAGTATAAAAGGGGACAATCTACTCTGCACAGCAATTTGGTTGGGAAGTACCAGCAAACCTGTTACAGCTCCCTAACATCCCCAGCTGGAAAACACCAGGCAGTTTCCATTCCCTTCATACTGCTGGAGAAGTGGAAAAGGAGCAGGGGCAGGGCTACGGATTGGGCTGAAGGATGTAAAGCCAACATGCACATTTAAAAGGGAAAGTGTAAGTCAAGGTAGGGGAAAGCATTTCCTTAAAATTGAAGAATCACTGTAGCCAACTCCTCTAACTTTTTGCCCATATTTTATAACCAATTGGAAGTGAACCATGTGAGTGAGTTTGTTTCAGTGGACATGAAGCAGCAGTCATAAAAACTGAAAATGATAAAACAGGTTGTTACCATTTGTTTTGTTCCTTCTATTCAATAGATGAAGGAGCCCTGTAGCAAACGAGACCTGCTGGCTAAACCTGATCCAAGAACCTTCTGGAGTAATGATGACTCAGGTAAGGATGGAACTCAAAAGTATAGGGAAATACACAAAGATGTGTTCTGCAGGAAGCTGTACAGAGGGTTTTCTCTTTTTAGATAGCTTTATTCAAAATGTATGTACTTTGTACCAAAACCAAGTAAAAATCAATTATTTTTAATACAGAAATGAAGCGTAAAAGACATCCTTTCATGCACATGGTATTTACTGGTAAAAATAATGTTACAGAAAATAGGATTTAGCACATTATGTGGTTGGTTACATAATGATTCCATGGAATGATGCCATAATAAGGCCAAACAAAATCACTACAGCAAAACTACTTTACAAACTATGGGCCAAATTCTACCATTGGTCCACTGTGTAAGTGCAGTTCCCATTAATTTCTAGAAAGAGTCCTGGAGACACATCCAAAGTCAAAAGTGAGCACTATCTGGTCCCAGATGAGCAAAGCACTAAGTCTTGTGTTGACCTTTAAGCACATAACTAGTCCCACTGGTTTTAACACCTGAGTGGAGATTCCTAGTTCCTTCAGACATAACTGATGTAGCCAACTGCTTCTATTTCAGTTACATATTACCTCTTGATTACTCTTTAACTTGAAACCATGGGTTTGAAATCAAGAGCTTGAACTTTCTTTCCACTGTGGCTCCAAGTCCAGTGTAGATGGGAACTATGGCCTTTTCTCTTTTACAGTCTACTGTTTTTAAGGGTTCTGGCAGTGGAGGGAATGCAACTATTTTAAAGCAACTTGGTCTTACCCGGGGAAAAGTTTGAGTCTTGTTCAGTGGTTCCCAACCTTCCCTGGTTGCAGCAGGGAAACTGCATGTGTTCTGTAGCCTTGTGTGTCCCAAGTCAGTCCCTAGGCAGAGGCTCTCTTCTGCAGCCAGGGGTGACAGAAGATCAGTACTTCCCTCCCTCTCTCTCCAGCAAGAACACTAGCACCTACAGACAGACCCAGCTGGAGTGCTTTGCCTTGCTCCCTCCTGCAGCCAAGAGAAGGAGAGAACTGATCTTCCATCTCCTGGGCTGCAGCAAGGAGCCTGTAGCAGTTTTTTAGGCCTGCGGAACTGCGTTCCCATCTGTGTCCTGTGGCAGTGGCTCGCTTCTGCAACAGCAGGAGGGGAGTAATGGGCTACTTTGAAAGCCCTCAGTGACCACTTTTGGACCCCAGGCCACAAGTTGGGATCCACTGGTCTTGTCTAATTTGAATTTTCTCCACCTATTAAACAAGATTGCCTGTTAAAGACTGACCCAAGCAATGTGAAAGAGATTCTGTTTAACCTGCTCCTTGGGTTCTTCTGTTGCAGTCCTCCTGTGGCACTTATGGACATATGTTAATTAGCTACAGGGCTAGACAATTGCTACTCTTCAACATGTATATGAAGATGGGGGGGGGGTTGTAATGAACATTAACTAATTGATGAGGCAAATGCTCTCTGAGGGGGTTCTCTACAGTCAGGGACTTACGATACAGCTACGCCACTGTAAAAGCACTTGTGTGGCTGCATTATGTTGTTGGGAGAGAGTTCTTCCATTGACATAACAAAACCACCTAAATTAGCAACAGAAGCTATGTCAGTGGAAGCACACACGAACACTTATGCCTGCAAAATGTATGTAACTCAGTGGGGTGTTTTTTCCACACCCCTGAGCAACAAAAGATCTGCTGGCATAGGCCTTGTCTACACCAGCAATGAAATCCATTTTAAGTGGAGATTCTGAGGCCTCCTGTGAAAATGTTAGGGAGTTCATAGAATCACAGAATCATAGGGATGGAAGGGACCTCACGAGGTCATCTAGTCCAATCCCCTGCTAAAAAGCAGGACCACTCCCCCTAAATCACCCCAGCCAGGGGTTTGTCTAACCGAGCCTTAAAAATCTCCAAAGACGGAGATTCTACCACCTCCCTAGGTAACACATTCCAATGCTAGTGAGAAAGTTTTTCCTAATATCCAACCTTGACCTCCCCAGCCGTAAGTTCTCCTATCCTTGGTCTGCATCCCTGATACAAAGTAGAAATACGTGTGCAGGCCAGCCACTAGTGTTTCTACCTTTGTATCAACTGGAACAGCTCCAGACAAGGCGAGATAACAAAACCAGTGGTGTCCAGGTTACACTAGTATGCCCACCTATTGGTGGAGTTCCACCAGTTATAAGTCAATAATTAGAGAATTCCCTAAAACCAACTGTTAGATGCAGTTTTGGAGTCACTGGACTGGAAGACAGTATTCCTTGAACCTCTCAAGGTTCTCTATATTTAAATTCACTTGACCCAAGTAACATCGTATTAGATAGATGCACCACTTACATTTCCAAGATATTTCTCTTAAATTGTTATAGATAATTGAGATTTTGAATGCATAAGATTATTAAATGCTGCTCAAAATTCATACCTCTGTGCCACTTAAGTCCAGTAAGATGCCAGCCAGATCTCAGTGCTGTGCTTAAAATGTTACCAACCATGCCAACCCTAAGTACATTGTTCTGACCTACTTTTAATTTATTGTAACATTTTACAACAGTATCTCTAGCTGGAACTGCCTTGTGAGACTATCCAATGAATGGTATCTATCTTTTGTTTACTGAGCATCTGGAGCAGGGGTTGGCAACCTTTGCTGGCCCCTATACCACCCCTCCCCCCAACCCTCCACAGGTGCCGGGGGCAGGGCCAGTAGGTGCCAGGGGTGGGGCCAGCAGAGGAAAGAGTCACCATGCACGTTGGGCTCTTGCAGTCCCAGGCCCCACTGGGGGGGAGGGGGGCAGCAGCCGCAGTGTGCTTGCAGCTGTGCTGAGCAGCGCAGCTGACCCAGGAGTCTTGTGTGCCATTCAGAATGGGCACACGCGCCATCTTTGACCCCTGATCTGGAGACTGCGCTCAACACATACGAGGTAAGTCACTACCCATTTTTGCTGTCACAAGTTTGATCAGCACGAAGCTGCTGCAGCGGTGTCGCTTGTGCACATGCATATTTGGCTCCTTGCTTTGGCAGTGCTTGTTTGGATGCACAGTGCAGTGCACCATTGTTGGGTATCCCTGTGTGCAACTAGAGACCACCCAGCACTTTGTCTTCGGGAAGTTATGGCAATGCATGATGTTGCAGAAATAACTCACACAGGGGTGACTGGGAGTAAGGGTCAGCTTCCAAGTATGCAACCTTCTCCACTTCATAATGCCATCTATAACCCATAATTTTCACACCTATTTTGAAAATCCCACAAGCCTGCCAGGACTTGTTGCTATCCACCATCTCAGACAGATACATGGAGCCTGTGCAGCTCTGAACTATAACCATTGCAAGCACAGGACACACAATCCTCTGGTATTTGCAAAGCTGTGGGAAGATTTGGAGAGAACATGAAGACTTCATAGAGGGCGGATTGTTTGTGAAACCAAATCAAGATTGCAGAACAGCTGCAAATGATAGAGTGCTGTTTCTGGGCCCAAGAAATGAGCACTGACTGATGGGGTCGCATCATAACACAGGTTTGGAATGACAAGAAGTGGCTGCACATTTTTTGGATGCAGGAGGCCACATTATTGGATCTGGGGCAGCACAGCCTTGCAGGATAGCCCTGAACATGTCATTCTGAGCTGCTTCTTTTTCCTCCTTATCTGGCACAGGCATTCTGTGGGTGTGGAGGGGGAACTCCTCAATGCCACAAGAGCAGCAGCTACAGATAAAACACAGAGGTACCATTGTCAGTATAGTCACAACAAAAAGTGAAACTCCCTTCACTTGCCCGCGTAAAGTTTTAAACAAGACACTGACTTCTTCAAGCTTCAAAGTGCTTGTGCACGGCACCACTCACAGCTACAGCCATGGTGAGTACAGCCCAGTGCTGTGAGGGAAATCAGTTGCATGGAACTATGAGTATGGTGCAATGGCCCTGAATATTGCTACCATTTCCAGAGCTGGTGGTGGTTTTAGCTGAATCTCATTGCTGAGGGTAACAAAGGCAGAGAACAGCTGCTGCTAGCATCCTGAAGTTGCCTGGCCCACAGTCTGGTAGCCTGTTTACTGCAATACTGCCTGCAGAAGATATAACTGGCACGAGAAAATGTCCTTTGAAGAGCCTGAGTCACTGGTCTCTGGTGTGAACAGTGAGGAGGAGGAGGAGATGGAGGAGGAATAGGTCACATGCTCCCCATTCTTCTCTAATTCCTCCTCCTCGATGTTCACACCAGGTGCCAGTGACTCAGGCTCCTCAGAGGTATCCACAAAAGTCTGTTGGAGGGTAGTGGTGGGGTCTCTGCCAAGCATGGCATGCAGCTCTTTATGAAAGCAGCTTAGCTCCACATCCACTATTGGCCTCCCCAGCCTTCAGTTCCTTCACTTTCACACAGCACTGCTTCTAATCTCTGTTGCAACAGTTCTCCTGTGTCCCCTGTGCAATCTGCTCCCAGACAGCCACATTTCTATGGCTAATCCATAGCTGTGCCTGCAAAACTTTTTTTCCCTAGAGGCCCTGCCCACTCCAGGCTAGAACACATCGGGAGCATGGTCAGCTGGGCAGTTGCACATAATGGCAAGCTGCGAAGTATGCTCAAAACAGTGGACAATCAGGAAAGAGCAGATCAAAACTTCACAGGGTTTTAAAGGAGGGGCATGACTTCCAGAGTCTGTGAACCCTGGGCTGTGGAGTTCACAGCTGAGACAAGAGCTGTCAGTGTTGGGCATTGTTGGAGGACCATTAGAGTCAACATTGGCAGTGCAGTGTCTATATTTGTGCTGTGTCAACCTCAGTACCTTGACCATGGGTAGACCACTCGGGCAGATGGTGTTACTGTCTTGGCATAATGGAAAGCTTATACTTGTGGGAGACAAATTTAAGGACTTGTCTACACTGCCGCCAGTTTTTGGCGGCAGTCGAAGGGAGATATGCAAGGTACGCAAAATATCTTGCATATCTCCGTTCGACTTAGTAACTCCACCGTACACACAGCATTAAGTCGAACACAAATAGCGTAAGTTCAACTTAGCGCTACTCTCATTGCGGGGCTGGAGTTACTAAGCCCAACGCCAGATCGATTGAGCACGTCTTGACTGATGCCTCAGTCGAACCCAGAACTTCGAACTGACGGCGGCGAATTTGCCACCATCAGTGTAGACATAGCCTAAGTGTGGACACATGCACAACTAGATTGGCACCAGGCATCTTATGTCAACCTAACTTTGTACTATAGACCCGGCAATTGACAGTTATGAAAGACAGTCCCTGCCCCCTAAGGGCTTGATCCTGAGCATTGTAGCCTGATGTATCAAATCACTTAAGTATGTGCTTAAGTTTAAGCATGTGAGTTGTCTCATTGACTTATGTGCTTTGCTGGATCATGAACAGAGGACTCAATGCATTGCAGGATCAAGACCTACATACACAATGCATTTGAAATCTGCGTTGTGTAGTACAGACTGAACTATTCCAAACATGATCATCAGAATTTGATCACAACAATCAAGGTAATGATTCTACATTAAGTGCCATGTCTGTAATCATACCATGATAATGGGTAGTGACATCTATAGCCAACTCTGGCTATAGAACTCAGGCCCTGGACCTAGGATGGAGTGCCGCCGCATCTCCCTTCATCTGTGGCTTACTTTACCCTATTGAATTAGTCCTGTTGTTTCATTAACAAAGCAAATGTTGGAAGCAAATACTTCACCTGTTATAAATGATGGGCTTTGAACTATCAGTATTTGGTAAAGAACAGTTAAGCAACAATCGAACAAAGCATTTGCAGAAGCCTGGGACAATAAATCAGAGAAAAAAGAGAGAAATAACCCATGGGCCAGATTTTGTGCTCAGCCATGTGTGTGCAAATCCTACTGAAGACAATGGGAATTCCATCTGTGCATCTGAAGCAGGAAGAATTATTGACCCATGGTGTAAACTCCAAAGTAATCAGTTCACGGCTTTGAAGTGTGTACTCTTTTATTTGCTGCATCCATCCATTTGTTTTGTTGTTCCAATTTATTCCACCAGCTTACAGTAATCAGAGGGTTTCTGAGGTTCATCTCAGTAGTGAATGGTTCTGTGATGATGATGGTCACTACATTTAGTCATCCAGAATTGGTTTAACATAGCAATTTCAGAACCTCCTGAGTAATTTTGTCCACAGGCCATGAAACAGAATTTTTTAACATCCTAGTCTGTTTCCAAGTACTGTTTCTCATCCTGTAATGTCTGTAGCATTCATTCAAAGCAACATTTCAAAGTTGGATACAGCCTTGCCAAGCACAAATGTTCCAAATTCATGAGTCAGCCTCCCCCACAAAAGATCATGAGATTTAAAATAAATCATTAGATCTGGCTTCTTTTTATTTGCCTTCTGATATTTGAATCTTGTTGAGTCTTGAGTAACATGAAGACTAGATGTGTACTTTTAAAAAAAATTAATAAAAGCTGAGATTTTCACTGAATCACATCTCCAGGAGCTAGGGCTTTAACTAAAATGTATATCATGACAAAAATAAGAAGAGGTGGCAATACCAAATGGAAATATTTTGCATCCATTTGCCCATGAAAGGCCTGATTCTCCATTGCCTTGCACCTCATCATTTACATCCATGGAATGTTACTATTCTAATATGGTAGTGTTTTACATCTCCTTTGTAGTCACTGGGCACAGTTGTCAATGACCACAGAAGATGTAAGCCAATGAACAACTTAGCCCCAATGTCTGTTTTCCCCAACTCTGACTGAGGGTTTATTCCAAAGACTGCTTGATAACCTTGACATTTAAAGCTGCCTTCTCAACCAGACTTTGAAGTTAACAGTCTTCTGAAAAGAGGGATATCGTTTCCACTTTTGCCTTTGTTTGTGGACAATTTCTCTAGCACACATACAAGGCTATCTTTACAAGGGGAATGAATGGAATGTTCCATTTATGAATGTTTGTGTTCTGTAGAGAACAGCAAATAATTGAAGCACAAGACTAGAAGAGGAGGGATTGCTGCTGATATTTTCCATGGGTGCTGCACTAAGATGAAATAGAGCTCTCTGTCTATGTCTGCCAGAATTAAATAAAAACACTTCACACTCTGCCCTCTGGAATTTATAAATACACTGCAGGGTAAATAAATGTGAAGCAATCAGAGTATGCACAGGACGTTATGGACTGAAGGGATAGGACAAGACATATTCTCCCTCAACACCCAAGGAGCTCTAGAGAAAAAAGTAAAAACATTCATGATATTTTACTTACATGGATATAACCTGTGTGGCTACTGAGCATCAGAGCTATAAAGTACCACAGAGGCACATTCCGACTTTGCACACCTACAGCCAGATCTGAAAAAGCTGAATCTCTACTAGGAAAAGCTAGCCAGGCCAGCAGGACCTACTTTTGGACAAATATCTGCTTTCTTATTGGGATACATTATTTGTGGTGGTATTTTGGCAAATTATGACAGCATGGAGACGCAGCTCATGAACAACCTGCAACCTGAGGACTGATCTAAACTGTGAATTTGCTTCAAAACCAGTCCTTGATGTAGCTCCACCCTTCAAAAGAAAGCCACAATTTGCACTTGTGGAGCTGACTTCAGAGAAAACTGGGATGCTTCCACAAATACTGGTAATGGGCAGAAACACTCAAGTCAGCATTCCATCTCATGGGGGATATAAAAAAGCCTTTATATTTCCAGAAGTGTGGTATTAACAGGGCTTGAAATATAACACAAAACAATTACGGTACCTTTTTGCACTGGAACAACCAGTCTGATAAATTTGGCTGTGAAAGTTGAGAGTTTGATTTTCAGACTAAAGATCAGAAAGGAGCAATCCCCCCTCACCTGCCCCTTCAACATTCATTTGGCAGCCTGTATCTTTCAACACAGTGCTCCAGCCCAATGAAATCTTTTTCTATTGTCAATCTGTCACTTTTCCAAAACACTACAGTTTCACTTCTCAAACTAAGTTTTCTTTTCCGATTCCCAGGGACCCTTTTTTTTTTTTAATGTTTGTACTTTCAAGTCAATGATATCCCTTTTCCTAACTAGACATCCCATTTCAGTGCTGTTTTTTCCATCCTTTACTACAATAAAGATTTTTTAAAAACAATTTAAAATGTAATAAAACAGAGCAAACGCCATTTTGAATTCAGCTTTTATAATTTAGGGAAGTTAATTATTTCATATTTTAATCAATCTGCTTTTCATTCATTCATTCATGCTGACCAACATAATAAAAGACAAATGGAGATTAATTGCAACTAGTATAAAACTTCTGCTGTATATAATATTTAATCATACTAAAAAAAATTCTGATAGAGGTGTGCATGTAAGTGAGAGAAGTGATTTTGAATTATAGCTTCAGGGGTTTTCAATATGTACCTCATTTCCAATCAGCTCTAAACAAGGCCTGAAGTGAGCCAGAAACAATGGACTGGATGTTCTTTGGAGACTGTTTGTTTCTAAACAGCTCAGGTTTTTATTTGAAAAGTTGTGGTTTCAGCGATTGTAGTTGGGAGGAAAGTATTACAATTATGTACTAATTGGACACAATAGCTCTTGGTGCAAATTGCTTCATTCATCTCAACTGCATTTTAACTACTTAATGCAAACAGTTCAGACGTTGTGACATGTTAACTATTTCACTGCTGAGCATTTTAACATAAACATCCAGTTAGCATACAATGTGATTGGTTGTGTCATATATATATTAAAGTTTGAAAAGATTTCCTAGGTCATTTTAACCAGTCCCTGAGGCCACATAAGGATTTTTCCTTATAGCCTCGCCTCTTGTGCTTTTCCAATTTAGTTTTTTGAGAGTCTGTTCCACAACCCAATATATCTTACATCATAATTCTAACCTATTCCACCCCTTTTTCCTTTTGCTCCTTTTATCCCTAGTTATACTTTAGGATTTTGAGGGTATGTCCACAATACAGAAGCTATAACAGCATAGCTAGTCTGGCATCCCCTCATAGCATAGATCAGTGGACTCCAAACTTTTTACCCTGCACCCATGCTTATCCCTATCTGTGCAGGGATGAAATTTAATAATGGGAAGTGCAAGGTCATGCATTTAGGGACAAATAACAAGCATTTTTCCTATAAGTTGGGGACGCATCACTTGGAATGGACTGAGAAGGGGAAGGATCTGGGAGTACTGGTTGATCATAGGATGACTATGAGCCGCCAATGTGATGTGGCCATGAAAAAAGCTAATGCGATTCCAGGAGAGGTATTTCACAGGAGAGGTATTTCAAGTAGACAGGGAGGTGTAAGTGCCGCTGTACAAGGCACTGGTGAGACCCCATCTGGAATATTGCTTACAGTTCTGGTTCCCCATGTTTGAAAAGGATGAATTCAAATTGGAACAGGTGCAGAGAAGGGTTACAAGGATGGTCTGTGGAGTGGAAAACCTGCCTTATGAGTGGAGACTCAAGGGCTATGTCTACACTTACTAAAGTTAGTTCGAATTAGTTAATTCGAACTAATTTGAACTATTTTTAGTTAGTTCGAATTAATTTAATTCGAACTACCATGGCCCCACTAGAATGCTAGTTCTAATTAAGCAAGTGCCATTAGTCAATTGCATTAAGGTCAATGTGCCGGTTAGTTTGAACTAAGCGCTTAGTTCAAACTAACATGGCCACATTGGGTTAATTCGAACTAATTAGTTTGAATTAACCGTTAGTTCGAAAAGTATAATTGAATTTATTAGTTCGAATTATGGAAGACTTTAATTCGAACTAATGAAAACCTAGTGTGGCCAAGGCTTAAGTTAGTTTGAATTAAGCTTCCTTAATTCGAACTAACTTGCCAGTGTAGACATAGCCAAGAAGCTTGGCTTGTTTAGCTTAACCAAAAGAAGGTTGAGGGGGGATATGATTGCTCTCTATAAATACATCAGAGGGATTAATATCAGGGAGAGAGAGGAATTATTTGAGTACAACAGCAATGTGGACACCAGAACAAATGGTTATAAACTGTCCATCAAGAAATTTAGGCTTGAAATTAGATGCAGGTTTCTATCCATTAGAGGAGTAAAGTTCTGGAATAGCCTTCCAAGGGGAGCTGTGGGGGCAAAACTGTAACTGCTTTCAAAACTGAGCTTGATAAATTTACGGAGGGGATGGTATGATCAGATAGCCTATTTTGGAAATTGACTGATCTTTGGCTACGGGAGGTAGATATACAAGTGGCCTAAGAGGGGAGGGTACATGGGGTGGGTTCTGAGTTATTACAGAGAATTGTTTCTTGGATAACTGGCTGTTGAGACTTGCTCACGTGCTCAGGGATTAACTGATCGCCATATTTGGGGTCAGGAAGGAATTTTCGCCGAGGGCTGATTGGCCTGGGCTCTGGGGGTTTTTCGCCTTCCTCTGTAGCACAGGGCATGGCTCACCTTCCGGTGAATTCTCTGTATCTTAAGTCCTTAAATTATTATTTAAGGAGGTAAATAACTCAGTCATAGGTTGGTGGCCTATTGCAGGAGTGGGTGGGTGAGGTCTTGAGGCCTGCATTTTGCAGGAGGTCAGACTAGATGATCGTACTGGTCCCTTCTGACCTTAAAGTCTATGAGTGCACCCCTGCCCTTCCCAGCTGGCCCTGCCAGTGGGGCTACAGTCAGGGAGCTGTGGTCAGGGCTTGGGACCACAGTGGAACAAGGTAAGGGACTGGTCACTGAGACTGGGGCTAAGGCCACGTGCCACAAACAGAGATGGAGTCAGCAGCCAAACCTGGAGCCAGGGGTGGAGTCCGTGGCCAGGCCCGGACCACAATGGAGCTAGGTGGTCCTTCCTCTCCACCTCTCGTGGGAGCTGACCCAAGGTCCAGAAACATCTTCTCTGAACATTCCTCCACACCCGCCTGGGGGGAATGCCTCACAGTTCGAGGACTTTGGCACATATGAACAGGGCCGGATTATCACAGGGGTTTTAGGGACTTAAGCCCCAGGTCACGGCTGGAAGGGGGGCCCCCAGTCTCCAGCCCCTAAAGCCCCTGCAATAATCTGGCACTCCTGCCCAGCTCAGTGCTGAGAGCACTCCTGCCCTGCTGCTGGCATGGGAGAGGGGAGAGCCCTGGAGCCAGAGGCCAGGCTCTGCACTCTGCACCGCCCTTGGGTCGTCTGGCCCCTCTCCGCCATGACCTTCCAGGGCCTGCCATGCACCAGCCGGCTGGTATGCCCACTCCCAGGCAGACTGTCCAGAGTGTGGCCAGGGCGGGAGTACCCTCTGGCCCCAGGCCCCCCAAGTGACAGGGGAGCAGGGCTAGCCTGTGCAAGGAGGGATCCAGGTGGAGAAGCGCGGTTGGGGGCAGCCGGGGCCCCTGCGGTGGAGGGGGCAGGCAAAGGAGTGCAGGCTGGGGATGGGATGGGACGGGGAGAGGCAGCCAGGGCCCATGGGCCAGTTAATCTGGCCTTGCATATGAACCCTGCATAGGTGGAAGGAATTTTTTGTCCATGCAGGAATATCACCTCATCAAAAAACATTAGCTACATTATTTTTTCAACACCCCTGACTGCCTGTCAGAACAAGGAATAGGCAGTCTAGACTAGTGGTTAAAGAAGGAGTAAAGCCAGGTGAGATACTTGGAAGTCAGAGACCAAGACAGGACAGAGGGTAAACCAGGACTCAGATATCAGTAGGCACGCAGGGTCAGATTACCAGATCAGAGTCTGAGACAGGCTGAGGCAAACCAGGAGCGTGACACCAGGAAGAAGCAGGCAGGGTCAGGTTACCTGGAGATCAGAGTCAGGCAGAAGGAGCAAGTAGTGCAAGGGAAGCCATCTAAAGCAGATTGAACCCAATTGTACAAATAACTTCCTGCTCCTATTCTTGGTTTAATCAGTCAGGACTTCCAGCATTTCAGTACTCAGAGCCCAGGACTGGAGTCCTCTGTCAGAATTCAGTTTCTATTCAGGCCTCTGTTAGCTGGTCACTGGCTGGCAGGTTAAAACTGCCTGGTGCCTAAGTGCCCTGTGGCCCAGGGTTCAGAGTTATTTTGCTATAACCACTGTAACTTTTAAGGGTAGACCAAGCCTGAAAGAGGAAGTGGCAGCTAAGGCCTGCTCTACACTACAGATTTCTGCTCTCATGGCTATGTCAGAAGGCCTGATTCCCAGAACAGAGCTGTGCAGGCAATATAGACGCAGTATTATTGGCAAAATTGCACTTTTTTCCCATATAATTGAGTTTGTTACAGATGTGTGGGGGGTGGTTTTATGTTACTAGTCAAAGCACAGCTTTACTGGTATAGCTGAGTTCACAAAACAGCCTTTTACCTGTGTAGCCATATTAGTAAAGCAGTCCACTGGGGTAGATATTGGACTGAAAGAAGGAGAGCAAAAACAAGCCTTCTTAGGAATCAGCAACATTTGGGGAGAAGGGAAGAGAAAAGAAAAGAAGCTGCCAAAGAAGATCATCTAGTTCAGGGGTCGGCAGCCTTTGCTGGCTCCCGTGCCAGCCCCGCCCACCAGACCCTCAGCAGGTGCCAGGGATGGGGCCAAGAGGGGGCGGGGTTAGGCTTAGGGTTCTCAGCTGGCTGGGTCCAGGGCCGGCACCCGGTGGCCTCCAGATCTTGGCCCGGACCAGGCAGTGGTGGCTCTGGGTGGGGCCGACCTGCCTCACTCCCCTCCAGCAGCCTTGCCCAGCAGGGGGTGGGGCCAGCAGGGGCCAGTGGGGAAGCACGGTGAGCAGGGGCAAGCTGCAGAACGTGGCTCTTGTGGCCCCAGGCCGCGCTGGGTAGTGGGGCCAGCGGGAGAGCTCTCAGATTCGGCCCGCATACCACCTTTGGCACACGTGCCGGGGGTTGCCGACCGCTGATGTAGTCCTAGTTTATGCTGACTGCCGTTTTCGGCGGCAGTCAGCGGGACATCTGCAAGGTACATAAAATACCTTGTGTATCTCCCGCCGACTTCTTAAATCCTCCCTACACACTACACTAAGCCAACCAGAAATGGCGTCCGGTTGGCGTTGTGTCAGTGCGGTTATGGAGCTGGTGTTTCAGCTCTGGTTCAGTTTTCAATTGAGCACCTCTACACAGACGCCTCAGTCGAAACCTGAGGATCGTGCTGACAGCAGCAACTTTGCTGCCGTCAGTATAAACTTGCCCTTAGACTCTAGAGTAGGACATGGGTAGAGTTCCTACATTTTCCCCACTTTCATCCTATTTAACACAGATCTAGAATGGTATAATGGTAGCTAATAAATAAATAAATAAAGTGTTATCTCTATTGCTTCATTTTCAGTTGAGAAACCTCCAAGTTACAAGTGAAGAGATGAAAGGAAGATTTTCCTTTTAGTCTTTATTACAGAGAAGGTTCTGAACCAAACACCCAAATTTTGGGGATATTCGGCTCCAGTCACTCTATTTTAATGCTTCTTTTTATCAATCCTACATTTTTCCAGCAAGTCTCTGAATTACACTTTTATTTTTTACTCAGGTCTTGTCTCCTCAACAGGTATCCACACTATCTGGCAAATCTATTGGAGAGGCAGCTGAGATTTGTACTCAGTAAATAAAACTCCAGCCCTTATTTGAGGTTGTTATATGTTTTTATGAGTGGGTGACAGTCATTATTCATAACCCTACTGTGCGGAGTAGTTAAGGAATAAATCACAAAGACACATGGGCTAGTGCAAAATAAATATGCAGTGACTGCTGACGGAGAACTATGATGCAGAGGGAAGGTTAAATGCCATGAGTCTCATGAATGGTCAGTTAAATTGCATAACTAATGCCATAAAAAGAGCTATTACAATTCTAAAACATATTTTATAAGGAACTGAAGAAATCATAAAAAATGAGCTATTAAAATAAAAATAAAAATTCCATAAAAATAAAAATTCCATAAAAATAAAGGACTTAGTGAATGAAACAAACCTAGAAACAAGAGCTAAGAGCTCCCCCGCTGGCCCCACCGCCCAGCGCAGCCTGGGGCCACAAGAGCTGCATTCTGCAGCTTGCCCCCGCTCGCCGTGCTTCCCCACTGGCCCCGCCCCCTCTATTAAGTCGACTTAACAAGGTCGACTTAAGTCAACTTAAAGTTGACCTTGTTAAGTCGACTTAGAGAGTCTACACTAGAAACTTAAGTTGACTACCTATGTCCACACTGGCAGGTGTTAGGTCGACAGAGACCGCGGCTTGGGGGAGCCGTGGCTGGGGAACAGGGAGCCGTGGCTCCCTTCTCACCGGGAGCCATGGGAGCCATGCATGGCTCCCTTCTCCCTGGGGAGCCGCGGCTCCCTTCTCCCCATCTCTTTTTTCCCCAGCCCTAGGTTGACTTAGCCAATTAGGTTGACCTAGGGCGTCGACACTGGCTTTAGGTCAATTTAACAGGTCGATTTAAGCGTTAAGTCAACCTAAAGAGGGGAAGTTATTAAGTCAACTTAAGGAAGCGCTTAAGTCAACTTAATGAAAGCCAGGTGTGGACATGGCATTCTGTCGGTTGACTTAAGCATCCTTAAGTCAACCTAAGTTGCAAATGTAGACATACCTTTATGTTTTAGTTCCCCATCTGTAAACTCAGTCTAACAGAGCACTTCTTTACCTAAAAGGCATGTTTTGAATATAAATACATTAAAGTTTGTGAGGCATTCAGGGACTACAGTGATGCTGTACATATATATGTATAGGTTTGGGGACCTTAGACAGATAGATTTCTTTAAAGGAAGCTCAGCTCTCAAAAGTTTGAGAAAGGCTGGTTTATGACCTCAGAGACACCCTGAGAGTAAAACCTGACTATCTGAGAAGGGACATCATTTTTATTCAAACTGAGAAAATCGTTTGGGTTTTTGTTTTGTATTGTTTTGTTTTACTTTGCTTTTTGGGGAGTATGACTTACCTAAGAGGGTGTGTTTTTTGTTATCATCTAGTTCTAACTGCCAAAGAGATGGTTGGGTGAGCCAGGGTTTTCACCAGTCTCCACAGTCTTCTCCCCACTTCAAATCCTGCACGTGTTCACTTACTAGAGAAATAAGGTGGGGGAAATAATATCCTTTACTGGATCCAGTTCCATTGGCAAGAGACAGGTAGAGACAAGCTTTCTGGTCACACAGAGCTCTTCTTTAGGACTGGGAAAGGAACTCTTTCTCACAGCAAAATGTAAGGTGGAACAGATGGTTTAGGGTAAGTTGTTAGCACATACTGTAAGGGACCATTCAAGGTAGAGTGACCCACTAACACCTCTGCATAATAGGACATTACTCTGCTAGACACCAAAATCATGGACTTAACAAAGACAGACAACAGAGTCCTGTGGCACTTTTAAAGACTAACAGATTTATTTATCGCATGAACTTTCGTGGGAGAAAATCCCACTTCGTCAGACGCTTTGAACCCATCTTCAAAGCATATTAGAGAGCCCAAGGAAAAAAATTGATCTTTTTTAGCAATCAAATCAATGCCTGACTAGACACTCAGTGGGCTTTTTGAGCCTTACATGAGAGTAGCCCACAGAGGGGAGGGGAAGGCCCTAAATCACCTATAATGGATGCTTTCTAAATAAATAATAATATGTAAAAAAAAATACTGATATATGTTGAAATACTATTAAAGGCTTCCATCATGGCAGTTCTGATGAAGGAGCAGAGCAAGAGATGTGGTCCAAGAAGCCTGCATTGAAAAGCAGTAATTTTAAATTATGTAAATAATCATTTCATTACACATAGTTTAAAAGATATGTATTATATACGCCTTGCCAATCAATGTGGATGCTTGCTGGTAGGCATATGAATAATAATTCAGTGTTTAGCCACATGAATTCCAAACTCTGCTGTTATGATAAGATATTTATATGGGTGAAATCAAATTGCTCTCTTTTCCCAAGACATTTAATCTTTTTCATTTAGCCTATCACATCACTGGAAATATCATTATCAGAAGATAATTACCATAGAAGTCAAGTGCTTATCTGCATAGAACTCAACAGTATATAATCATAAGCTGCATTTTTAAACAGCAGCAAAAATATTGTAGCTTTTCATATACATTTATACAAATAACAGTGTATTACAAGCATATTAAGAAATAATTACAGTAAAATGAAAGATTATTGCTTGCAGCCATATGTCCAGAATGAAATGTTTCATACATCTAAGATTAAAATAAGTGAATTCTTTCCTATGAAAGAGGTGGAAACTATAAAGAAAATCCCTACATGAAAGGCAATTTTTATTTGCAAATAGCTGCAGAAAAAGGATATGTAAGTGGAGGTTGAACAAAGATTTCATTAGCACAGCTACTGAAAAAGTATGGTATAATGATAAAGTTACAGATAAAGACTTCTAGTCTGCAACACTTTGCATCCATGCTTAACCATAAGCACGTGAGTAATATATTGAAGTCAGTGAAATTATTGATGTTCTCAGACTTAAGCACATACAGATCTATCTGCACGATTTAGGTTTTAGGTACTCATCTTGCAAGATGAATCATCATCAGGTTATAGGGTCTAATCACAGACTCCTTTGTAGTATCAAAGCCTTAATTGGTACTTTGTGCCCATAGATCTTTTAGTACCTGCAGCTACTCTATAATTTTCTTAAGAACTGTTCATCTGTATTTTATAGGGAATGCAGAAAGTCTCACTGAAAAGTATAGAGACATCACTATTTAAATAAATAAATAAAAGACATCCATACACAAAAATAGAGTTAAAAGTATTATTCAATACCTCACTGATCCCACAGTCCTCATGACCACTATGGTGGTTTTACAATCTCATTTCCCTTTAAAAGGAGTTCTCTTTTTCTGTATAAAAAGACCCACAACAAACAAGGGGAGGGTAAATGGGAAAGAAAGTGTGAATGACTTCACACTGAGTGTTACCAAATACACAAAGTACACAGCTGACTAAAAAAATTAAGATTTTTTTCCTCCAATCTCTTGCACTTACAGTTGTAGTAGGGGTCATTTTTAAAAGTCAATAAAACATGTAATGTGATTTTTAGCTGATGACCCTTTAAGAATAAAATGATAGATTTAGCTGTGAGTAGCAGAAAGAAGAGGGGAATGAAAAGTGAAGTTGATGCAACAGAATGAAGAAAAGATCACTCAAAGGAGGAGAGGAAGTAGTGAAGAGAATTATGCTCTATCTGTATTGAGGACTGAAATAGGGTGCTAGTCACAGCTTCAAATTGGGCTCCAAAAAGCCAGTGCCATGGTTAGAAGAACAGGCATGGCACCAGGGGCAGTTAAGGGAGAAATGAGCAATTGCATCTGCTGGTAAGGTAACCTGCCTGGTGAATTAAGGATGAAATTAGCACACCAGCTGGCGAACCCAGGTGGAAGGAGACTAATCTAGTGAGCAGGAAAGGGCTCCTTATAATTGATACTATATTGTGTTGTATTGTACCTGAAGTCTGAGCCTGCGGTAGGCATAGGCAGACTAAGCAAGGGAGCTCTCAATTTGCTTTTTATTATAAGAAGTTGCCTGTTTTAATATGGTGGGTGGGCATAAAAATATTCCCGTTTAGGGCCTCCACTGAGCTAGCAACAGCTTAAGAAGGAGACAAATAATAAACCCAGGTGCTAATGGTAAACCTTGGTGGACTTGTGACTGCTTAATTGACCAAGAGGATTTCAGGAGCTGAAGGGGAAGCCTGTTCACAGGGATTAAGCTGTGACTCTAAAGTGTTATAAGGGTGAATGGAAAATTTACAGAGCAGTGAGTAAATAACCACACAAATGCTTTCTCTAAAAATGCCTCCCTTGAAATAGGTCATCATTACCACAGTTTCCTAGAGATTTTACTCACAAGAGGAACATGCACAAAGCCTAATTCTAAAACAGGAGTTCCAGCAATACAACAAAAACTGGCATACTGTGGGACTTGGCTACAATACAGACAAGTAATGCTTATAACATGATTCGTTCAATCTTACCTCTGTAGACATGTTTAACCAGGTTACCAAATCACATTGCAACCCTGGGGTGAGATATGCATCTCCCTGGCCCATTATGCCAGGTAATTGGCCCATAGGCTAGCCCAGGGGCCTTTCCAGTTACTGGAGCAGCAAGGTGTAAAGATGGTGTAATGCTGCCTTAGCCCCTGTTTTCTATGGGCTGCAAATTCTAGGAGGTGCAGCTCAGAATCTCACTTCTGGACTTTACAGGGCTGCAGTTTAATACCATCTTTCTACACAGAATGTGTTCTAACTATGTCTATATACTACTGTCTTGTAACTGATACACAACATGGTAGTTTTTGTAGTGCACTGCCACAGTGATGCTTAATCTTACATTTCAAATTAATTAC
Source organism: Pelusios castaneus (assembly GCA_007922175.1). Taxonomy (NCBI): domain Eukaryota; kingdom Metazoa; phylum Chordata; order Testudines; family Pelomedusidae; genus Pelusios; species Pelusios castaneus. The sequence continues at coordinate 1,021,001 of ML685875.1, read as the reverse complement.
ATAAACTGCAGTTTAAACTAGGTAACATATTCTTCAGATCCTGTCCTAAGCTGTTATAGTGTTGTTAGTATTCACATACAGCTGCCGTGTTATGCTCCTGAGAGTGCCTTCCTTCCACTGATGAGGGAAGAAACAGTGAACCAAAGTCATGAGAAACAAGGTGAGTGAGGTAATAGCTTTTATTGGACCAAGTGCTGTTGGTGAAAGAGACAAACTTTTGAGTTTACACAGAGCTCTTCTTCAGGTTTCGAAAACATACTCCTGTGTAAACTGTGCAGAGTTGAAAGCCTGTCTCTCTCACCACCAGAAGCTGGTTCAATAAAAGATACTCACCCACCTTGTCCTTTTAATATCTTGGGTCCCACATGACTACAACAACACTGCATAACCCGTAATAGCAGTTTTGCATATAGGAGAAGTTTCTCCCTATCCCTGTCAGAGACAGGTTTAAGCAATGAACTAGACTTAACTTGCTGGGATTCTGAGACCCTAGATAATGTTTCATAATATTTAAGAACACCACAGTTGATATTGAACATGAATTATCTTCATGTCATATGTATTAAGAAGAAATTACAAAAAAACAGAGATGGGTGCTGCTGATTTTATCAACAATTTCATTTCAGTTCTCACCATTTATGACATCACTATCCTTCAATTACAGCTCTATAATCATATTTTTCCATTAGCCTCTCTCTAATGAATGAGATTACTGATTCTTGCATCCTTACTGAACATATAATAACCTTGTTAATGAATACAAGAGCATGAACAGAATTATTTTTTATGTTACTTCATGATTCAAGTCATCCAGCCAAAAACCTTCGAAAGTGCTCTAGTTGTGGTTGCAACATCTAAAGACAAACATTTATGAAATAACAGAGGTGAATGCTCTGAGGATCATGTGATGGCAAATCTTTCATCAGCATGACCTCAGACTGGCTGGAAGAGTCAGAAGTACTGTGGATAGTGTTCAGATGAAACATACTGTGCTGATATGTATGTTTATTTGTCAATATATTATGTATGTCAATAAATATTTATTAATACAAACACAAAGGATCGCAGCGATAATTACAGATGCTCACATGACTGCTTACTGAATCACATGAACCACTAAAGACAGAATGAACATGGTTTGGAAGAAGGTTTTAAGGGATCTACCTAGAGATAGGGTTAGGATGTTTTACTACCATTTATTGCTGATCCTTAAACAGATAAAGTAGAGTCTAAGGCTGAATTACACACACAAATCTGTTACTTGTCTCCATTTGACTTTGTATGTTTTCACACTCCTATATCTCAAATAACCAAATAGAATTTTATCAAAATTTTCCAAATACATTCACTTGTGATCTGATAGATTTCTCGACCCAAAGAGTAATTTTGTCAAAAGCTGTAAGTCTTGAAATTAGAGATGGGTCAAAAGTAGAACAATGAATCAGAAGCTCATGGTATTTGGGGGGCAAAATGGCTTTTGATTGCACTCCACAGATCTGGAACTACCCTTACTGTTTTGCATCTGGGACAAATCACAAAACAGCAAGAGTCTGTTTTATAGTTCTGCTTTGGATGCAACCAAATTCTCACATGGACAGTCATCTCGTAGAGAGCTATAACATGATTGAGAGCCTTCAGATCCTGCCACTGAATCAGCATCTGACACTGAGCAAGGAATTTAACTTCTCTGAGTGAGCTCATCTGATGAAGTGGGATTTTTCTCCCACAAAAGCTCATGCAATAAATACATTTGTTAGTCTTTGAAAGTGCTACAGGATGTCTTGTTTGTTGCTTCTTTTAATGTGTATGATAATACTTAACTTGGTAAAGGCTTTTGAGATCAAGGGATGAAAAACATGCATACGTGAAAATTATTAATAATATTAGCAGTATGATGTGAAATTCTCTCAAAACCTTCATCTGCATGAATTTTAAGTATGTACATTGTGTGTCTGAATTGTGGACTGGTTTTGCCATCTTTAACCACCTAGAAACCCTTTTACCCCTTTTCTCTATTTCATATGTAAGCGGCAGACACTAGACTAGCCAGGAACCCAAGGTTCTATCACTCTTTTGCTGTGAGACCATAAACAATTTGCTTAACCTTGCTAAGCATCAGTTTGCTCATCTGTAAATTGGGGTTAATAATATTTACTTATATTTGTAAAGTGGTTTGGGATCTCCAAAGAGAAAATGCTAAGTATTATTTATTATACTGCACTATTTCTTGGCATTTATTTGGTCGTCGGTCTGGAACCTGCCAGCATTCTAACAGTGTGACTGCAGCTGTGTTGGACCAATGATATTAGAGAGACAAAGTGGATGAGCTAGTAATAGAAGTTGTTCCAGTAAAAGATATTACCCTCACCCACTTTGTCTCTACCTTTTAAACAGTTCATTTCTTCAGAAAAACTAGTCAGAACAGTGGATGCCTGTAGCTGATTCTCATTACCATGTTCTTTCTAGCAAATTTTTCTTGAATAGAATATTCTACAGCTTTACTAAGATGTTTGGTGTGGAAGATCAATGAATGATATTCAGCTAGCCAGAATAGGGAAGTGTTATGTTTACCTCACCTTAGGTATATAGATTAGTGTCAAACAGAGAATTACATCAGTCTGCCAGACCTGCTTTATTGAGTTCTGTTCCTCCACCATACATGACTTTTGGAAAAACAAAGCACTACATGCGTTGAGGGTAGGAGAGAGGAGAAAACATACAGTGAAGTGAATCTGTTGCAGAACTTTCAGTGTTAATTTGGAGAGTGGCTTATTTCCAAGCCTGGCATCAGGTAAAGATGGCAACACACCCCATTTGTGTAAGGACAATGGTGTTATGCATATTGTGTGCTTTGCACTCTCATTAAGCATGTTAGTCAATTACATATTTGTAAGATGTCAGTGCTTTGTTAAACTCTCCTGTTTTCTGTACCTGAACAGGTGGGAAGTCTTGTATTACTCAAACTTGGGAGATAGGGGAAAGGACTGAGAGCCCTTAAAAGCTAAGTTATTGGGCTCAGTACAGGAAGAATTGGATGAAATTCTATGGCCTGTGTTATATAGGTTAGATTACATGACCCAGTAGTCCCTTTTGGTCTTAAAATCTATGGCTATGTCTACACTTGCAAGTTAGGTCGACTTAAGCCTCCTTAAGTCGAACTAACTTAGTCCCCATCCACACCAGGCTTTCATTAAGTTGACTTAATAAATTCCTTAAGTCGACTTAATGAAAGCTTAAGTTGACTTAATAAGACCTGCCGGGTAGGTTGACCGAATCCTTCTTTAGGTCCACCTAAGCACAGTGTGGATGCTTATGTCTACTTTGTTAAGTCAACCTAAGGGCAGTTAGGTCGACGTAACAAAGTGGACTAAGCCCACGTCCATGGACACCACTTCGTTAAGTCGACTTAATAAGGTCCATTTTAAGTTGACTTAAAGCCGACCTTATTAAGTCGACTTAACAAAGTCGACCTAATTTTTTTATAGTGTAGAAATAGCCAATGAATCTGTGAAAGCGAAGGTCAGAATTTTCAAAGCTTAGCACACATCCACATTTAGGCATTTACATAAACATATCCTGGGATCAAAATTTTAAATGATTTGGACAAATTGGTGAAATGGTCTGAGGTAAATAGAATGAAATTAATAATAATAATAATAATAATAATAATAATTAATAAAAAAGCCAAGTACTCCATTTAGGAAAGAACAATTCATTGCATACATATAAAATGGGCAGTGAGTGCCTTGGAAGGAGTACTGAAGGGATCTGGGTGTCATAGTGGATCACAAGTGTAACACTGTTGCAAAAAAAGCAAATACCATTCTGGATGTATTCACAGGAGAGATGTGGAAAAACTGGAGAAAGCCCAGAAAAGACCAACAAGAATGATTAAAGGTCTGGAACACTTGACTTATGAAAGAGCTGGATTTGTTTAGTTTGGAAAAGAGGAGACACAGAGGGGACATGATAACAATTCTCAAGTACCTAAAAGGTTATCACAAGGAGGAGGGAGAAAAATTGTTCTCCTTAACCACCGATGATAGGACAAGAAGCAATGGGCTTAAATTATGGCATGGGAGATTTAGGTTGGACATTAGGAAGACATTCCTAATTGTCAGGGCAATTAACCACTGGAATAATTTGTCTAGGCAGGTTGTGGAATCTCCATCATTGGAAGTTTTTAAGAGTAAGTTAGATAAACACCTGTCAGGGATGGCTTACTAGAGTACTTGTTCCTGCCATGAGTGCAGGGGACTGGAGTAGATGACTTCTCATGCATGTTCCTTCCAGTTTCTATGGGTGCTTCTACACTTACAAATTAAGTCGATTTAATGAGGCTTAAGTCGACTTAATTTACTCCATGTCTACACTGGGCTTTCCTTAATTCAACTTAAGCTGCTCCTTAAGTCAAATTAAGGAAAAGTTAATTCGGATGAATAACACCTCGTTTTAATTCGAATTAGCACTTAAGTCGACTTTATTAAGTTGACTTAAGCCAGTGGAGATGTGGAGTAGTGCCTAACTGGACCTTTTTAAGTCGACTGAAAACGTTAAGTTGACTTAATAAGGGCAAAAAGGGGTCACATCTACACTTGAAAAGTTAAGTCGACTTTTGTTAAGTTGACTTAATAAGGTCCACTTTAAGTCAACTTAAAGTCGACCTTATTAAGTCGACTTCCTAAAGTCGACCTAACTTTTCAAGTGTAGATATAGCCTATGATTCTATGATTCCAAGTACCCACAGTTACCACTACAAATTAATGAAAATCAGAGCACTTTTATTTAGGTGCCCATTGTGCATTTAGGTGTCAAACAGAACTAACCTAAGTTGGAACAGTTTGACCTAACTAGTTCTACAAAGAAAAATCCTCAGTTGTCAGTGCAAGAACAGGACACAGGGCTGGCCTCAGATATATATATATATATATATATATATATATATATGAAACCTTTTTTATTTTTCAGCAGTTTTAATTCTCTATGATGATAAAGTGGCAAGGAAAAAGAACTCTCTTAGTGATGGTGGGCTGCCATACTGTGACAGGTGATAATGCCATCAGTTTCTAGTATGACATAAGTACTGAATATGATCATAGGTAGGTGGTAAGGTTGTGTATTCACTATACTTTCACCTCTGTTCAGTTCCTTCCCTGAGTCACAAGCCAAAAAGGGGTTGATGGCCTTTTTCTTTATTTTTCATATTGCCCATGTATTTTACAATGGTTGGAAGTCACTTCAGAGAAGCAACCCAGGACTGAAACTTCATATAGTAGCTGCCAGTAGCATGCTTGCCTGAAGCTAGTCTCACTATCATTAACAGTACATCATTCACAAAGCTTTTAACTGTGCCATGTGAAAGTACATGCTGAAGTTCAGAAAGGATCTTAATTTAGCTGTTAGAGAAGAAGAAAAAGGTGGTCTAGTAGCTGAGTCATCAAACTGGGTCTCCGAAAACCTATGTTCAATTCCTGTTTCTACAGCAGATGACCTTTGGTCCAGATTTTTTAAAAGTATTTAAGTGCTGCTGTACTCAGCATTGCAAAGGTGTCCAAATCTCATTTTCAAAAGGGATTTAGGCACTTAGGAGCCAAAATCACATTGACAATCAGTGGAATTTAGGCTCTTATGTGCCTATACCTTGTGCCTTAGTTCCTCAATAGTAAGATGGGGATAATACTTCCCTACTTCACAGAATCATTGGAGGGCACTCAGATTTATTCTTACTCTGTAAGTAGGTAGACAGTAGGAAAAATCTTGCTCAAATTGAAGCTTCACCAGAAAGTGTTACAATAGGTTATAATTCCACAACCTTTATGTATGACATTTCTGGAATAGCAAAAAGCCATATGTGATGTTGATACCAGTTTTGATAACTTCTTTTGCCTATTTAAAGGGACTTCTTGGTGCCCACACAAGAACATATGTGTTAGCTACACTGTTTGATGCACTTGTCTGAGGCAGAATTAATACTCCTTCCGTCCTATACGAAGTACCGCATTTTTCTGCTCTCAGTTACACTAGTGTAAATCTGGAGAAACTGCTCTTGCTCACACTGATATACAGCGGAAGTAACATACAGAAATTGATGACTCAGTGTAACCAAGGGTGCAACTATACTGCAATAAAAGACCTGTGGTACAGCTACAGCCACGCAGCTCAGCTGATTCAAGTTCACAGGGCATGGGCTGAGAGACTGAAAACTGCAGTATAGGTATTTGGGCTTGGGCTGAACCTGAGGCTCTGAAACCCTGCTTGGGGGATAGGGAAATGTCGATGCCTGGCTTCCAGCCTGAATCCAAAATTTCAATTTCAATTTTTAGCCAAGCAACCTGAACCCCCTGAGCCCAAGTCAGCTGATCCAGGTTCTGAGACTTGGTGCGTTAGGTTTTTTATTGCAGTGTAGATGTTCCCCAGGGAGCAAATTTGATCTGTATTGTGGCTCGCCAGAAGAGTATTCTGATAAATAAAATACTAGGTTTTACAAATTCATTATCTACCTCCTTCCTTCCAAAGGGTCTTTTTGCTGTTCCTGACAGAGAATCTTCTAGAAATGTCAAGGAATGTAAAAATGACAAGTGTAAGAGTAATCCATCAAAAAAAGACAAATTCAGCCTGTCTTTATGCCCATAGTCTGCTAGAGTCAGAGAAAACCCAAAGTGTATTGTCAAGAGAAGAGTCAGCTATATCCACCACTTGCAAAAATTGCTCTTCTTACTCTTATCTGTTCACTCAGACATCTAGTCAGAACTCAACTTCAGTGTTGCTGGAGGGCTTACGGGCCAAAATGGATATCTTTCTTTTAAGATAACACTGCACAATAGTGATGATAGAGGTTTTGTGTGTACATAAAAGGCACTGAGATACCATGGTAACAGACACCCTATGAAACCACAGACTGACAGATAAATGGGTAGACAGACAAATAGATGGCTAGATTAGATTAGCTATCACTGGTATTTTAGTATATATGTATAAAGTGAAAGGTGCATGAGAAACTTCTTTAGCATCAAATCCCTGACAAAAAAAAGGCCTAGATACATTTCTGCTAATATTTTTCAAATGCAGCTGGTGATAAATACAAGCAGAAAAACCTAAGTGCCAGATTTGCACAACTATACATGGTGTAATGCCTATTCTTCAGAACATACTACATGTCAATTGCTCATCTTAGATTGTGTTTGGACCAAGAGAAGGCTTTTCCAAAGAAAAGGTAGCTCTTAGCATAATTAAGAATCTTGATTTCTTCTCACCATCCTCTTTTTATCAGCTATCCATCTGTATATGCTTTTGCCTCTTCACTACGGTAGTGGTTTTAAATTCAGGTAAGACCAAATTCCCCACAACCACAGGATGTTATTTTAGGGTTATAATGGGAGTAATTTATTCAGATATTATTCACCCAAGCAGGTTGGGGGAGGGGCATTAATAGGTCAGGTTTTACAGTAGTGTATAGATGTTTAGCATTCTGTAAACCACACAGAACAGCTTTCTATAAACCTCCTCTTTCTAACCACTGCTAGGTAAATTATCCAACAACATTCTACCATCAGGGTAAAGCTCATCTGTGCAGAAGACAGAACTTTCTACTGGGCTAGTCCCTAGATCCAAGGCAGTGCTAGCACCGTGGGGGCCCTAAGCAGGAATATTTTGCCCATCCTTCACAAAACACACTAAACAAACAAGCAATAAAGGGCTCCCTTGAACTCTCAGGGCTCTAACCAATTGCATAGTCTGCTTATTCCTAGCCCCAGCACTGTCCAAGGCTGTGGAATGAGCTACTTCAAGAACTAAGGATGGCAAACGTCACCACCTTCCACTCCAAGTGCAAGGCACCCTTCTTCAACTTTACCTTCTCTAACATATACACATAGATAGCAGTCTGTACATTTATAAAAAAAAATCTACCAATAGAAAACATTACATTGCACATACGATTCTTCCCCAGGAGAGAAGACGGGAAAGAAAATGACTCATATGTGACAGATGTTAGTCATATCGCTTTATGTGCTACTGGAAAACATTCATATACTGTGGTGCTCAGGGGAGTATAACAGCATATATAGAATGGAATAGAATCGGTATACTGGAATTAAAATGGAAGTTAGAGACCAGATTTATCAGCTGTTTTAACTACAGGTCAGTGTATCTAAAATGCTGTAATTTTTGACTGCTTTCTACAAAGAAGAGAATTGCTTTTCCCCTCAATACAGCATTCCATCACTTTACGATCTTGTGAGTATAATCCCTTGGCATTAAGGCCTCTTATTGACAGTGCAATAAACCTGCTCAGAGAGAAGCAGAAAGTGAAATAAAAAATGTTCAGAATTTATGTTTGGCAGAACACAACACTGAAATCAATTGGCAGTGTGCCATCCTTTCAGATCAATAGGAATTTCAACCAATGACCTCCCTGTCAAAAAGATGTCCAGCAGCCTTTGGACAGCATTCTAAATCTCTTGGATTTAAACGGCTGTTGAGGTTGAAGCCATTATACAGTGCCTTTCTCTTTGCTGCAACTTGTCATCATTTACAGAGGGGTGGCCTGAAGGGCTTAACAGTGAGTTTTGGGCCATGTACACACTACAGGAATAATCGCACAACAAGCCCGTTGCGCTTTAAAAGTCATGTGATTTTTGTAGCGCAGGATCGTGTACACACTCTGCCGCTTGTGACGGAGCAGAGCCCCACCCTGCAATTCGCGATTTCACAAGAAACCCAATTGAATTGTGGGAACCTATCCCACAGTTCCATCCATCCTGATTTGGCGCTAAGAATCCTGGGTAGAAGGAGAGTAGCGCTGAGCACCATGGGTAAAGTCTTGGTTTCCCACGGTACATTCTGTTCCCCTTGCGTCACAAGAGTTGCTACTAGCAACTCGCGCCCATTTTCAACAGTAGCGCATTGCTTCCCGGAAGTCCTTTGGCAGCAACATGGATCCAGGTCTCATCTCGACTGTCGCCTTCAGCATAATGAATACATCTCGGCTGGTGGCACAGTATGCGTTCAGCTCTGAATCAGACCAGGATTCGGATGACCCTGGGCTGGTGACTGCCATGCAGAACAACAGCACCGCATTGCTGAGCTCCTTCACAGAGCATCTGCACACGGCGCACCGCCGGTTCTGGTCACGAGAGACAAGCACCGAGTGGTGGGACCGCATCGTTTTGCAGGTGTGGGATGATGACCAGTGGCTACAGAACTTTTGAATGCGGAAAGCCACATTCATGGAACTGTGTGAGGAGCTAGCCTCTGCCCTGCGACGCAAGGACACCAAAATGAGAGCCGCCCTCACCGTGGAGAAGCGTGTCGCAATCGCGCTGTGGAAAATGGCGACTTCAGACTGCTACCGCTCGGTCGCGAATCAGTTTGGAGTTGGCAGGTCGACTGTCGGGTTAGCACTTTCACAAGTGTGCAGAGCCATTAATCATGTTCTGCTCCGGAGGACAGTGACGTTGGGCAACGTGCGGGAGATCGTCAATGGATTCGCGGCCATGGGATTCCCGAACTGTGGAGGGGCAATAGACGGCACGCACATCCCTATTCTCGCTCCGGAGCATCTTGCGACTGAGTATATTAATAGGAAGGGCTACTTCTCCATGGTGCTTCAGGCACTGGTGGATCACAGGGGGTGTTTCACGGACATAAATGTGGGGTGGTCGGATAAGGTGCATGATGCTCGCATTTTCCGGAACACGGGCCTGTACCGGAAGTTGCAGGCAGGGACCTTCTTCCCCAATGATAAAATTACTGTTGGGGATGTGGAGATGCCCATAGTCATCATAGGAGACCCAGCCTACCCACTGATGCCTTGGCTCATGAAGCCCTATACTGGAAATTTGGATCCCAGCAAGGAGAGCTTCAATTACCGGTTAAGCCAGTGCCGAATGACCGTAGAGTGCGCCATTGGGTGCTTAAAAGGCTGCTGGCGCTGTTTGTAAGGGAGGCTAGACTTAAATGAGGACAACATTCCTGCCGTCATTGCAGCGTGCTGTGTCCTGCATAACCTCTATGAAAATAGGGGAGAGAAATTTCCCCCTTCATGGGACATGGAGGCTGAGCGGCTAGAGCTTGTCTTCCAGCAGCCAGCCACTAGGAGTATCAGGGGGGCACAGCTGAGAGCTGTCCGCATAAGGGAGGCACTTAAGGTGCATTTTAGTGATGGGGACTCATAGGACGCATTGCATCACTGTGCAGTAGTGTTCCCAAGCACTATTGGGTGCTGACTGGGGGGTGGAGGGACGGTGCCGGTGGGCATATACTGTTCTATGCTCGAATGAGTGAATACTAAACATGCAACAACTAATCTTATTGTGTATCAATAAAGACACTGTGCACAGTTCAAGTGATTCAATTTTATTATTATAAAACGTTAAATATTTACAGTAAGCAGTGCCTGTAAAAGGGGCTATAAATGCGTGTAGGTGCGTGTCTCAATGCCATAGCTTGGTGCAGGAGCAGATGTAACATTGTACCAGGAGGGTCCCTGGGCTTCAAAGAACTGCTTTGAGGGAGAATGGGGCATGGGGGACAGAAAGTGTTGCTGTGGCTGCAGGGGGGGGCGAGCCTGGAGCAGCTGGGTCTGCAGACCAACCATGGTCTTCAGCAGTTAGGTCTGCTCCTGTAGGATGCTTATGAGGGCATCCTTCTGCTTCTGCCTCTTCACATTTTTTCTTTGCACTCCTGCCGGCACTCCTGCCTCCATTGTCTAGTCTCCCTTGCTGATGCCTCGTTGGACTGCATCAGCTCCTGGAAGATATCCTCCTTGCTCTTGCGAGGCCTCCTCCTTATCTGTCTCAGCCAGTCAGCTGGCACAGACCACCGACTGGCGAAGGTCGTTTCTAAGGAAAAATGAAACATCATAAGTAATGCTATTGTTCTCACTTTGGTTAAGGAGCCGGTAATATGCTCTCCCGCCACATTCCGCTGTGCCCATGGGACAGGGCATTGCCGGGGACTGAAAGGGTTTTTGCAAAGGGAGGTTCGGGTTGCCGAGACAAGACACACAGCTCCGTGAACTATTTGCAGTACTTTGGGTGATTAGTTCACATACGGCACTGCCATGGAAGTCGATATCTCGCTGCTTAGACTGCCTCTGCAAGCCAGAATGCATATCCTGCATGTCACTGGTTTTCAGCCAGGACCGTACGCAGCAGGCTTGTGCGCAGCCATGGGTCTCGCTGCTGTGCTTTGCAACTGGCCAGGGAGAGTATCCCTCTATGGGGGAGGGGAAACAGTTGCTTTCCCATCGAATTTAGCTAGGAGGCTGTGGAAGTACATCGAGGACACCTTCAGTGATCTCAACGGAGAGGATTTCTTGACAATTACAGCATGCGTTGATGCACTGCTCATGTAATGCGGGGTAGACCCCTCCCATCCAAAAGAGAAAACAAAGGATGAAACTCAAAATGCCTATTTCCTGCCCGCTCTTCATTTGCCCGCAAAGCATATCCAGCTAGCATGGAAGCCACTTCTGATGAAACTTGCCTCGGAAGACAGTATGGAGAAGGAATCTGGGCAGCACGGGTCAGGTGGCGTGGAGAACAGCTTTTGGCTCCCTAGGTCGGCTGCACCACTTTCACCCTCAAGGTCATCTTCCACCTCCACGTCCTCGTCGACGAATTGCTCATCACCATATGCTCCGGTATCCTTTTCATTGGGGGGTTCTGATGTGTCCACAGGAGCTTTTGGGGTGGTTGTGGGATCCCCGCTCAGGATTGCTTCCAGCTCCTTGTAAAATTGGCATGTCGCCGGCACTGAGCCGGAGCGCCAGTTTGCCTCTCTGGCAATCCGCAGATTGGTACGTAATCCGCAACTCCTTCACCTTCGACCTGCACTGAAGAGTGTCTCTCTCGTACCCCTTCTCTGTCATGGCCCGAGAAATCTGGCCAAAAATATCGAAATTCCGCCAGCTGCCACGTAACTGTGCCTGCACAGCAGACTCTCCCCAGATGCCTATCAGATCAAGCACCTCGGCTGTGGTCCAGACTGGAGCACGTTTGCTGCGCTGAGCCGCCATTGCTCTTGGAGTACACAGCTGCAGCTGCACTCCACACCAAGCAAACAGGAAGAGTGAAGAATTCAAAAATTCCCGGGAATGATGGGAGGGCGGGTACAGTCACGTCACAGCCACAGAGTGCAGAAGGAAGTGCAGAAGGGATGGAATTGGAATTCTGGGACATTTCCGGAGGTTTCATATTGCGCGGCAACCATACACACAGGAACTATCGTGGAACAGCTGTTCCGCGGTAGCCGCTACCACCCTCGTTTTGGTGGTTTACATGTTGCGCGGTAAGACGGCTGTTACCGCGCAACAACATGGATTTGTGTGTGGACGCTGTGCCTGTTATTGCGCAATAACGAGCGTTATCGCGCAATAACTTTGCAGTGTGTACAAGGCCTTGGTTGTTGCATGTGAAACTAAGTTATAAGGTCAAAGGTGAGAGTGCACTCAGAAGGGATTTACAGTAAGAAAATTAAAACATTCAAATTGTACTTCAGAGAAGGGATGCCAACAGAAGTGCAATCTCTTCTTGTGGTATCTGGAGACATGATATTATTAATGTAATTGAAGAGCAAGACAGACCAAATCCTGGACTCTCTCTCTCTCTCTCTCTCTCTCTCTCTCTCTCTCTCTCTCTGTGTGCATCGTAACATATAAGACATGATATTGCAGGAAGTATCTGCAGAATTTTGGGCCTTCAGCCATTCTAGGTAGAGTTCAGTCCAGCTATACAGGACCCAAAAACTAAGGATATGATTCACCTAGGCACATAGCGCATACCTAATTTGAATCATTTTCTTAACTGAGGCTTAAATGACCAGGGAGTTGCACAGTAGTTCAAGGAGAGAAAAGTTCAATGCACCTACTAATATCATTCCCGGGAACCAAGTTGTGACATTAGCTGGGTGGAGGATCTGAGATTCTCTGGGAAAGGGACAGTTAAAGACAGCTTACCACCATGGTTAGCCAAGAGCAGCCACATTAGGGTAACAGCCCTCCAAATAGAGAGCACCCTCAGTGAGAAGCCTATTGTTAGAGCTTCCATATATGCTTCCAACACCTGCAGAGGCTGCTTTTAACTGCATAGGTCCCTTGTCCAAAGCAGGGGAATAGTTCTTCTTTAAATGTAAAGTTGCGTATTCATTCAGTGGGACAAATCGCATCACATCCTTATCATATTTAAATTGTGCATCAGCTAGCCTATGAAATAGTTGGATACTATCATTGTTACCCTTGTTCTTTGCCTCCTTCTAATAATTGCTAAGCCTATTTCTTATGTCTTCTTTTCAAGTAAGATTGCAAGATCTTCAGGACAGAGATTGTGTCTTGCTATATGTTTTACAGAATTCACTCAGTACAATGGTGTCACAGTCTTGATCCTGGCCTTTAGGTACCACATGACAATATCCCTTTAGCAGATGTCACTTTGACATGAGATACACTTAGCTGAAAAAAAGGTTTTATTAAATGCTTATAATAATACAGTAATATTGTCTTAGTTCAGGGGGTCTAAATTCATTATTTGTCAAGAGCTTTGAGGCCCTTGGATGGAGGTGCTATAGAAGTGTAAGGCATATTTATTTGGCTCTTTTGCTTTATCTAGTTTATAACAAGTATATTCCTATTCCATGCCAAAGGCATATACTACAGTGTTAATAGTGTGTATGCTGCAGTTAAAATAATAACTTTCATTATTTTGCAAGTCTCTCAGTAGTTCATGTGTTTCTCAAAGCACCAAGTAATGGAGCATTGTAATTACATAAAAATCTCAGAGGGATAGCCCTGTTAGTCTGTGTACAGCAAAAAACAATGAGAGTCCTGTGGCACTTTATAGACTGACAGATTTTCTTTGCCATAAGCTTTCGTGGGCTATAACCCACTTCGTCAGATGCATCTGATGAAGTGGGTTATAGCCCACGAAAACTTATGCCGAAGAAAATCTGTTAGTCTATAAGGTGCCACAGGACTCTCGTTGTTTTTTATAAAGATCTGGTTTTCATTTTTTTAAAGTCACTTTCTAGCTGTTATGGTTGTGGAGAAAAACTTGAAAATGGTGTCCTGAATGTATTCTAAAGGAATATCTACAGAGCAACAAGATGCCCATGGCTGGCCTGTGCTAGCTCTTGAGACTATGGCTACAGGGTTGTTTCCTTGTGTGTAGACTTCTTGGCTTGTGCTGTGGACCAGGCTTTAGGACCCTATGGGGAGGGAGGATCCCAGAGTTCAGACTGCAGCCCGAGTCTGGTGAGGATGGACTGGCTGTGGTTTTTTTTTTTTCCTGTGCTAACATACCCTAATGCTCAACAAACAGAAGGAAAACAAAAGGAACAGTACATTTATTTATTTATTTATTTATTATTTTTTAAAAGTCTCAAGATTCTGATGTCAATTTTAGAATGTAGTGGTGATGAGGCTCCTGATTTTGACTGCTTGGGTTTGGGAATGCTATGCCAATTATTAATATAATAGTAATTCCTCTCAGACAGGTGTATGTGCACATTCCTACAATAAAATCTAGAGTTTTGTGATGCAAACATAACTTTAAAAATAAATAAAGATGCAGATGGAAGATCAGAAAGATCTTTTACAAATGAGAATTGTGTTGGAAATTAAATAGAGGGACATATCTACCACATGCTATATTGCACCTAGCACTGTGACATCTGAGCACAGGGAGTGGCAATCTGTTGGGTGTTTTGTTGTTGTTGATTTTGTCTCTGGGTTATCTCCCTTTGGGATTAAGCCCAAACTGCAGAGACAATGGAAAACTCAGTGTATGATAGACAGCTCTAAGCCTTTACTGAGTCCTCAATGAAAAACCAATCTACTAAATAAAGAGAAACAAATAAATGTGTCTTCCGCCTTAAGGATCATAGCTTCTCTGGTCGAAAATCTGCCCTGTTTGGATTACCAGTGGTTTACCAGTCATTGAGGATTGATCACATCACCAGTACTTAACCATAAATTAGCCACGTTTGTTTATGGTCCTTCTCTTCGCCGGAAGAAAGCATGATCACCCCCTACTGGCCAAATGCCAATGAAGCAGCGGATGCTGCTATTGCGTTAAAGAAGAGCAGACAATAGCCAGCCAGACGCTGGCGACTCTGTCTCCAGACAGACAGCGGACACATGTGCCCATTGTGTGCAGCGACAGAGGAAAAGACACCCCATGCTACCACCAGGCACCAGAAATCGGTGGGGGAGCCAGCCCGATATATTTATATCTCTCTTTTTCCTGTTCGGAAGTACTTAGATGCCAGGACTGGACGGGGCGCCTGTTCCACCCATTCGTTATCCGGTGGCCGGGGACAAACCAGTCTCAACCACTGGACTCTTTTCTCACAAACGATAAGCCCGGGAGCCCATCTGTCTCCTGCTGGGAAAAAAAAAAAAAAGGCTGGAAGTGAGGGCGGGGAGGTGAGGGGGAAAAACCCACCAAGCCCATGAGCCTGGCTGCTGGCCCGTTCCTTTTCCGTCGCGACAGCTGACACGACGCTCGGCGACTCCTGTGTTCGCTGATCGTTTTTGACAGCCAGCCAGTGGGGAAAGTGTGGAAGGCAGGCACAGCCGCCAACCCCCTCACCCCTTCGGTAAAAAGCAGTCGCCCCTCCGGGCCACCCAGCTGCCTGCTCTGCGCGCTTTCTGCAGCCTGCAGCGCTGGGGGCTCGGAATTCGCTCGGGGTCACTTGCTGGCCGCAGCAGACCTGCATTACTCGTGGCGCTCACGGGTGGCCGGTGTGTAATGAACCAGGCGATTACACCCGGCTTCAGGGCTATGTTGCAACGGGGCAGAGTGTGTGGCGTGGCCAATGTTGAACTCCGCTGATCCTGTATGTAAATCACCTGGAATATAGGGTTCATAAAATGGGCAGCAAAATCAGCCGCAGCTTTCTTTCCTCGCCACCTCCCTGCATCTCTCCAGGCCGGCCAAGGAGGAGCGGGTTAGTCGGGATTATAGCAATACATAAGGACCCAGCGCAGTAGCGGTTCAAAACTCTGGTCGCTGGTGGGATTATGAGAGGCAAAGAAGAGAAGGCTTCATTAAAAGGTTGGTTTAATTTTACACCTGTTACCATATGGATCTGGCTGGAAGACACCTGGACTGGTAGCAATGCAATGCCCCTGCTGGGTGGAGAGCAGAGGAGGCTGAGCACTTAGGGATCTGAATTACCTGTCACCAAAGGAGAAGGAGACCTGAGAGCCAGAGTGGTGCAACCCGACACCGCAGCTCAGCTTTACCTAGGCGGGATGGCATGAGGCAGGCAGGGGGCTGGAGAGTTCGCCGGGAAACAATGACAGAGCATTTGACAGGGCCGTGGTGACGGCGACTGCGGGAGGCCTGACAGAGCAGTGGGTGTCACGTGCAAAGAGGGGCTCGCAACACAACCACAGGGGGCCCTGGGGTGCGCCGCGCGGTGAAGCAATGGCAGGGGACTGGGAGCCTGGCGCAGGCGCAGGGGCGGCGCTTTGTAACCCGGGCCGAGGGAAACAATGGGGCAGCGGCCCGGGGCAAACGGATTGTCTGAGCGACACTAGGGAGCGATTCGGGGCTTTGCCAGCCAGTTTCCCGTCCGAGGAGGCTCGGAAGGGGTTGTTCCGAATCCGGGGACACTCCTGAGAACAAAGGAAGGGGCGGCTGCCTTCCCAGGCGCCCGCAGGACATCGTGTCTCGCTCGGATGAGTCAAAGGCAGTTTTGCAACCCAGTTAGGCAAAACAGCAAGTGGAAAATAACCGGAGACTGAAGGAAGCGAGCTGCTGCTCCACCTCTCCCCAAAGCGAACTGTTCCTTGGCCTGGATGTCTCTTTCCTCCCGTGTCTGTCGCCCCGAGACTCCTAAACCCAAGGAGAGCCCGTCTGAGGTTCCTGAACCCGCCTAGGGAGGGCTGGGGGCAGGTCTTCCTAGAGACACGTGAGGCCGGAGGAGGGAGGGCAGCCGGCAGCGAGCCTTTGCCATATGCCCCCTTGCACACGCTCAACCAGCGCTGTGCTTTCTTTGAACGACTTTCCCTGCACGGATGGCGCAATTTCTTACCGCGGGTCACACTTATTTCCGTTCCCACTCCGTTCTAAACCGAAGTGCAGCCAGAACAGCAGCTCTTGCCGTAACCCCCTTGGTGCAAAGGTGGCCGTTTCTTTTTAGGAGGGCACAAGTTACCACAGACAAACATCAAGGGAATGCGGGCAGTGATCAACTGACGTGGGCTGGGGAAGGCGCACATCGGGGGATTTTATTCATTGGGGGGTGCACTTGCATTGGTTCCAGCTCAGTCATACTTCTGAAGCAAATTCACAAAGAATCCTGCTGTGATGGGCAAGGTCCGGCTTACCCGCCTCTGCTGAGCAGTATAAAGGGGGGAGGGAGGTCACAATTTCGATGAAAATTGGGGGCCTTTCGTCCAAACGGTGCAAGGAACAAAGTGACTCAGAATGCGGCCAGGAGCAGCTAGCGAGGAAACAAAGCCCCTTCCCACACTCGCTCTCGCCGCCCCGGGACTGGCCCCTTCCCAAGTACCCCCCACCAGCCTTGCGGGCCGCCTTCACTCACACAGTCACGGGGCAACGCACAAACAGTGCAAGCCAGGCTCAAACTGTTCACAGGTGATGCAGACATCTCAGCTGGAGAGAGGCTGGTTGGGGTCGTTTGCAAACACAGTCTCTATTTCCACTTTCATGGTCTCCCCCCCTTGCATCTCCCCAGGTTCCAGGGTGTTACATGTTAGGTCGGTTGTTTCCCTCGTCGGCTCAAAGCACTAACAAAAAACTAAACCACCCCAGCCGGGAGGGATCCGGGCACCGCACACAAGGGGCATTTGTTTGTTCTACTGTTCTACGGGGGCAGGAAATCTCGTTCTCCTGAGTCACCGCGGCTAAAGAGACGTCAGAGTTTCTTATCGCCTTTCACCCAAGGCGGCAGCTGAAGCTGCGGTGGATGGTGGAGAAGCAAGGCTCTTTGGGCACAAGGGCAAAACAGGTCCACAGTCCCACTAGTTTACAGCGAAAAAGTGCAAGATAGGACTTGGCTGCGCAGAGGAAAGAGTTGATGTCAGCTGGGCTTGGTAAGACTCTGATCCTTCCCCTTTAAATGAGGGGTCGCAGGGGTGGGATGGAGGATAGCGGTGCCTCCCCAATTAACCAGGCTGTGACCCGAGGGCCACAGGACAACAGCTGACTGAACTGATCTCGCGCCATGAAGCTAACGGCCCCCCTTTGAAGTTGTTTGTTTTGAGCGATGAGGTGCCAACATTTGCAAGCAATTACCAGGGACAGTTAATGAAACCTTGCCTCTGCCTCCCCCTGTTGAAATGCATTTGGACTCGGTGCAATAAACGTGAGCCGCAGGAATCCGCTGAGCCAACGGGTCACTCACTCGCTGAACTTTTTGAAGTGAATAAAAGTGTTGGGGAGAGAAGAAGTAGCAGCCAGTAACATTTGCTACCAGCGCAGTGTTTACCGGTCACTGCGAGATAGCTAGCTAGCGTGCCTGCTTTGCAGTGGAAGGTCACAGAAAAGACAGGGCTAAATCAAAAACGGTCTCGCATTCTTTCCCGAGCTTGCTCGCTCAAAGACTCATGGGCATGGAAGCAGAGTGCACGAAAAAAGGGGTCTAAGCAACAGCAATGCACCGCTCGCGCCAGTGTGGTGCACCACTTGATTTCTAGGTGGAGTGGGTGAAAGGGAAGTGTCTTCCCCCTGGGGTTCAGTGAAGGTGATCTCACCACTTTATTGTATTGCAATGCACCCCCCTGAAAGGGGACCACGTCCTTACGCCGCTGCGGAGCCTTCTTCTCCTTCCGGCCGGCCGGCCTGTTCCTTCCCCGGCTCGAAGCAACTCGAGGCGGGGCCGGGCAGCGGGCGCCGACCGTACAAGTCAAAGCAGTTCTTCGGGCGCCTGGGAGCCAGACGCGCTTCCGCATTGTTCTGAGCAGGCTCCACCCTCTTCGGCCCCGCCGGCAGATCTATATAAAGCTCTCCAGCGAGCGAGCGCTCGGCAGAATTGATCTTCGCTGGCTGCACAGTGCAGCTGACGCTCCCCTGGACTAACTCACTCATCAGCTTGGATTATCCTTTACTTTACTGACACACGCAGCCTAGCTCAGCAATGACGGTCAAAACCGAAGCTTCTGGACCCACGTTAACCTATTCCAAAATGAGGGGAGTTGTCGCAATACTCATCGGTGAGTTTGAGGAAGAAAGAGGGGTGACCGTGTCTCTCCCTTTGGGTTTTTGAGTTTACAGATGCCATCGTTAATTTGAATCAGAAAGTCAGAACAGAGTATCCACTCTTTAAAAACCCGCATTTTGGGGTATCCTGTCGTAACACTTTTGTTTTTATTTGTAGCTTTCATGAAGCAGAGACGAATGGGGCTAAATGACTTCATTCAAAAAATAGCTACCAACTCCTATCCGTGCAAACAGTAAGTAGCACCAGTTTTCTACGAATCGATTCTTGCATTTTAATGATTGAAGGATTTGTGTTTATTAATATATCACAACAAAATTATGTTTCCTTTGTTATTATTAATTAGTTATTTATGTAACTTTCTTTAGTTTGGGTAAAACTTTTTTGAGTTTAGTTTGGGTAGATAAAACGAGAGCAGTTAGTTTTGATTTCTTAAGACCTATCCCATTGCTGATCGCTAACTACAGAACAAACAAGTGTCTTAGCACGACACAGTTGTTTTTTTCCCTGTTTCATTTTAGTTATGAAATGTAAGAGACTACTCAGTCTGCCAAACTGAAACTTATTCTCAATAAGTAGAATGCTTGCATGCCCCCTAGAGGTAAGAGGTGCCTGTTGCTCAGGAAAACTGTTTTATAATAATGCCCACTCTACTTTGCAGCCCTGAAGTTCAATCTATTTTGAAGATCTCCCAGCCTGAAGAGCCTGAACTTATGAATGCTAATCCTTCTCCTCCAGTAAGTAGTCTTTACTGTCTGAATCATTTCCAGTAATAGAAACATGTTTTAAAAATAGCATTTCTGTAAATTAGCAACATAAGATTATCCCTTTAGTTCAGCTCAAAGGTGTAGTGATGCAACTTCAAAAAGGAATTACCAATTTAGAGTACAACCCATTCATTTTCTATATGAGGAAAAAAATCAACATTGTAAAAGGAGGCATTATTACAAGTCACCTAAATATGGAAAGCAGCCAAGTCCTCATGAAAATCTTAAGTAAAGCACTTCCTTCTCAGACTTTGTAATTTGAGGTTGTACAGTTTAATCTGATGCTAACTTTTTGCAAAAAAAAAAAAAAAAAAAAAAAAAGGGACGTAGACTTCTGCAACTAATTAAAATGTTATCTTTAGATACAAGATTAGATTTGTCTAAAATTCTTGCCCAGAAATGGTTGCCCAGTAAACATCTTTTAACAATGGGTTTTTGTTGTTTGTTTTAATTACAGCCCAGCCCTTCACAGCAGATCAATCTCGGTCCATCATCCAACCCACATGCCACGCCATCAGACTTTCATTTCTTAAAGGTTATTGGAAAAGGAAGCTTTGGGAAGGTAAATTTTCCTTCTTTCCACCGTAATCTGATTAGCTAGCAGCTATTGCATGTAATGTAATGTAAAGGGCGGTAGCCAGAGCTTTAACAACAACAGTGGCAAGATCTCGACATGCACCGCTCTCCAGTGCAAGAGGCCACTTTACAGCTTTGAGGAGGAAGCTGCTTGCCCTGAAGGGGAGAGGTGGGGCAGGGTACTTTTGGTTAAGGAGAGAGAGTTGCAGGGGTGATTAATTGGGGTTGATCCTTTATGCAGGAGTTGGGGCTAGAGTGGCTTTTGAAGCCAGGAGAATCAGCCTTAAAAAAACAAAACAAAACAAAAGGCCTTTAAAGATGATGTACACAGCTTTCCTGGCTGGCATTTTGCTGATAGTAGCTGTAGCATAAAGGGCTTTGGTGGCTATAGTCACTTCCAGCTGTGTTTATATTCTGCCTTGTATGCCAGCATATTTAAGTAATGGGATTTTTAACCTCTTTCAGGTTCTCCTTGCAAGGCATAAGGCAGAAGAAGAATTCTATGCTGTTAAAGTACTGCAGAAGAAAGCAATCCTGAAAAAGAAGGAGGTAAACATCTCATTATTTGCAGTTACCAAATTTAGGTTTTTGTTACTACAAGATTGCAGGCTTTCTAACTAATATTTATGATGTTTTTCTATTTCTAGGAGAAACACATAATGTCAGAGCGCAACGTCCTGCTGAAAAATGTGAAACACCCTTTCCTGGTTGGGCTCCACTTTTCTTTCCAGACTGCAGATAAATTGTACTTTGTCCTTGACTACATCAATGGTGGAGAGGTAAGCAGCCAGCAAATGAAATTTCTATTATGTGCACAGTGGTGTTGTAGATCTTTTTTTCTTCTTAAGTGAAAAAGAAAGTTCCAAAGGGAAAAGTTATTAGCTCTAGCCTGTCAGGTTTCAAACTGCTAGAGGATCATTAGGCCATTTCCTGCTATTGTTCTTTTTAGCTATATATGTCAAATCTAATTAAATGCATTGTTAGCAGGCTTTGGCACCACTTACAGAACTTTGTTCTCTCTGTCTCCTGTAGTTATTCTACCATCTCCAGAGGGAACGTTGTTTCCTGGAACCAAGAGCACGTTTTTATGCTGCTGAAATAGCCAGTGCACTGGGTTATTTGCACTCTCTGAACATAGTTTATCGGTAAGCAATGTGTAATTTAGTTCAGGCATGATTATAAACTGTTTGCATATTTTGTTCCTTATCCATGGAAAGTAGATTTCAACATATATTGGTTTAAAATATCTACTTTAAAAATACTGTTTCTCAATCTAAAGATTTGCAAAACATATATGCTCATAAAATACTACATATTTTTTAATTGAGAAGAATTAATATTTGTGTGGTTTTTTTTAAATCTCTTATTGCTACAGGGACTTGAAACCAGAGAATATCTTGCTAGACTCTCAGGGGCATATTGTCCTGACTGACTTTGGACTCTGCAAAGAGAACATAGAACACAATGGCACAACCTCCACCTTTTGTGGCACTCCTGAGGTATGCTCCGTTCTGCTTTCTGAAATGGTTAACATTTGTCAATAAACTGTGTGGCAAGAGTAGATGAGGCAACAGTAAATATGCACGTCTGATGTAAATAGACAAGTGGGAGAAAGTGAGATCCTTAAGGTGATAGCCTTCCAGTGAAGAATGAGACCAGCTCAAGCATATAAATGCCATTTTAACCATAGGATAGATCTTAATTAGACTTAGAAGGCTTTTCCTATGGCTGAGGAACATAGGGGTTTTTATTTTAGTTTTTTGTCTTGCGGTTCTTTTGCCTTTGGCTAATATTATTGTTCTTTTTCTTTTTACTAGTACCTTGCTCCTGAAGTTCTTCATAAGCAGCCCTATGATCGGACTGTTGACTGGTGGTGCCTTGGAGCAGTTTTGTATGAGATGCTGTACGGACTGGTAAGTATCTGTGTCTGAGTACACTGGTGATTTTAAAATGGCTTACTGTAGTTCTTACAGGAAAACATCAATCATTCCAGGCTTATTACCTACACTTGTGGCTTCCGTTAAGACAATGACTAATAACCAGTGTCCTCTTCTGCCCCCATCCTCATTGAGAATTCTGTATGGTTCAAGGGCAGCACATGACCTTGATTTTTAAAAAACAAACAAAAAAAAACTTTGTAGTAGTCAGTAAAATGCATGTATGTATAACTTTACTAAGGATTTCAATATAAATTTGCCTCTTTTCCTTCTTTCTCACAGCCTCCCTTCTACAGCAGGAACACAGCAGAAATGTATGATAATATCTTGAACAAACCCCTTCAATTGAAACCAAATATTACCAATTCTGCTAGACACCTTCTAGAAGGGCTCTTGCAAAAGGACAGGACAAAGAGGCTTGGTGCTAAGGATGACTTTGTAAGTACACTTTTGTAGTTCCTGTGTACAGTATAGGAAATAATGAGACCACTCCTCTCTTACTCAATTACTCTTGTCTGAATTAATCTAATTTTTCTTTCCTTAACAGATGGAGATTAAGAACCACATCTTCTTCTCCCCAATTAACTGGGATGATCTCATTAATAAGAAGATTACACCCCCTTTTAACCCAAATGTGGTAAGTATCGCATCTAATTATAGAATGTATGGAGGGCTTTTTGCCCCTTGCATCAAGGGTGCCCAAAGTGCAGCCCAAAGGCCATATTCAGCTGTCAGTCCTCTAAAATGTAGCTATGCTTTTTCTTTAACCGAAGGGGGGAGGAAAATAAGTGTTCACTGACATTTTTAACTGTTGGATAGTAAAATCTAACACTTATATTGACCCCACATCATTATTACTTATTCTCAAACACAAAAATGAACGCTTGTTTGCTTTTTATAAATGGGGAAATGAAGGCAGTGAAACGAAATAATTTGCCCCAAAATCAGAACACCTTGATGATTTGGCTAAAGTTTTGATTAAATGTGGTCGACTGCACGTTGCCCTGGCATTCCTGCTTAAACTGTAGTATAGGAGAGTGGAGAGATTTATTACACTCTGTTTTTGTTGCATGGAGCTAATTGGAGGGCAATACACCAAAAACGAATCATCTGGTTTTTAGTGACACTAGAGACACAAAAAAGTCAAGCCTGTTAAACAGCAAGTCCAAGGCAATAACCTCTTGTTGGGTACTCCGTCTTTTCACATTTCACTTTGACCTGTGACATGAAAAATGGAGATGGGGGGACTAAACACTTTTTTTCTTCTTTCATTTTCCACAGAGTGGTCCCAGTGACTTGCGACATTTTGATCCCGAGTTCACAGATGAGCCAGTCCCTAACTCCATTGGCCAATCTCCAGACAGTATCCTCATTACATCTAGTGTCAAGGAAGCTGCTGAAGCCTTTTTGGGCTTTTCTTATGCCCCACCCTTGGATTCTTTCCTGTGAACACTCTCAACTCCCTCTCCCCCCCTTTTAATTATTATGTTGGCCTTCTGCCTGAACTGCCAGTTGACCAATCATCTTGAAACAGAATTTGCACATCACCACCATGGCAGCTTTGCAGCCTTAATTTCAACTACACTGTTTGCTGGAAGCTTTTTTTTGAACAACACATAACTCCTCTAAATGAGCTTACAAGCATTGTATTTTGAGTCATTCTTCCCCCAAAGTGGTGCTATCTCCTTGAGAAAGAACATAAAACATTACCATTGCCACAGCCTGCTATGGGAGATTGTAGGAATAACAACATGCTGTTTGGAAATATTATTCTGAAAAGCCTTGCCTGAAGATCTATCTGGATGTGTTAAGGATTCTATGAAATGTGCCTTTTTCTGATGAGATCGTGTTAGCTCCAAACCTTTCCTGTTGCAAAGTGTTTCTCAGTTAATTTATGTGGGTTTACTATGTGAACAAATGGTTTGAGTGTGATATGCATACTGCAGAGGGACTTAGTTTAAAGCATCAATGTGACACTTGCAGGACACTACAATGTGGGGCATTGTTTGTTTCTTCCATATTTGGAAGATAAATTAAGTGTAGAATTTTGATTTTTTTTTTCTTTGTAAATATACAGTTAACTAAGATTATTGAAATGGGCTCACAATTAATATCCAAATGCTTGAAAAAAGCATTGCTGCTATTAAAAATTTCTATTTTTAGAAAGATTTTTATGGACCAAAATGCCCCAGCTGCAGTTGGTCAAAGCTGTTGGTTTATTGTATTTTTAAGTTTAAAAGATGTCATCTGTGAAGTGGGCATTATTTGTGGGTGGGTGCAGGGGAGTGCGCATTGTATGTATTGTAAAAAGATCTGTACATTGAATTGTAACTCTAGGTGTATATTTAAACTTACAGCCTTGCTTGTCATGTACATCCTCATTGTAATGTAATTAACATGGTTATGTACTTGGTTTTTTTGGTGACCAAACCCATTGGTTTGCAGTAAAATCTTGATTTCTGTAATCTGTCAGGTGTTTGGTTTTCTTCACTTTCAAAAGTACCCCTTTCCTTCACAAAAATTCAGTTGTCTTTTCTTCAAAGAGCTTAAAAAGCTAATCCAGACTTTTATCTTTTAGACTAACTCTTAGCTGAAGTTTGTTCTTGACTTAAAAAATTAGGCTGGTATGACTATTTTGGCCAGGGGTGTGATTTCTGGCAACAGTTCTTGGCTTGATGCAGTTATACCAGTGTAAATGTGCCTTGCCTATATTGTTACTCCCTCCCTTATGGGAATAGCTGTAGTGTTAGGAGCTCTCATACACCAATACAACTGTCAGCGCTGAGGGGTTGTACGGGTGATGCAATTTCCTAGTGCAGTCCTGCATGAAGTGTAATTACAGTGGGAGATGATGCCTTAAGGGGGTTCTGGCCTCACTGATTTCTAAGGCCCTTTCATAGGAACTTTATGGGTTCATCATCTGGACCAATGTTACAAGAGCCAAGCTGTAGTTGGGACAAAGCACTAGTGTAGAGAGGGCTTAGGTATCTCCGCACCTTGTAACTGAAACATGATCAGAGTAAAATAAACAAGGAGTTCTGTGGCACTATTAAAGATTAATGAATTTATTTATTGCATGAGCTTTCATGGGCACAATCCCATTTCATCAGCTGCCATGAAAGCTAATACAACAAATTAATTTGTCTTTTAAAGTGCCACTGGACTCCTTGCTGAAATAGACTAAGGCGGCTACCCCTCTGGAAGTGATCAGAGGAGATTTTCATGACACAATGGTCAAACACTTCAGCCCTCTTTAAATCAACAGGGATAGTTGTTACAAGTAATTCTGAGTCTGCTAGTGTACATAAGGCCTATGTCAAGTGGTAAGAAAGACTTCTTTCATATGGCAAACTCAACAAGTATTTATTACTTGGGTAGGGAACATATTGGCTGAAAATCAGCTGAACAACATGATCTCATAGCCAGTGAGTAGCCTCAAGTGACTGTGGTCCAACTTGCAGCAGAAGAAATTCTAAGGAAACTCAAATGTTGCCTTCAAGCAGTAGATGATGTGAGCTTGTGAGGTGCTGGACATCTGTGTTTTATTTGCTGCCCTCATCACCCAATAATTTCAACAGGTGCTTAGCACCTCACAGGATCCCCATACCAATAATTTGCACACAAAACCCATTTAGACAATCAGGTCTACTGCAAATCAAGCCTTTCAAGTAAAAGTAGCAAGAGCAAAACTTATTAATAGAAGAAACATGTGTCTGATATATACAAAGGAAGGGACTACAATAAAACCTTGCTTTTTTTTTTTTTTTAACCTACTCTAAGTGCCACAAGACTCCTTATTTGTTTTATCTACTACCGTGTACTTAAGGCTTTTTAACTTCAGATATAAACTCCACAGACATAAAGGGGCAGGGCCTACAATGGAGCTATCACAGTTTACACCAGCTGAGAGGTGGCCAAGGTATGCTAATTATATTAATATATTAACCTCACATTGCAGAAAAACAATGAGTTTACAACATAACACAGATGCATACAAGTGACCCTTGCAAAATCTGCCAATGAACAATTTGCACACACATTTGTAATAAGGACTCCAATTACTGTTATTAACAAAATGTAACTAATAGCCTTAATCATGTATAATTAAAGTGAAACTGCACGTTAAAAATAAAGAAATAATGTATTTTTTGTGATGCACACTGCCTTTGGCCTTACCATATCTCCTGAGCAGTAGTGAACAAGCACTGAATTGCAACCTTAAAATAACAAAAGTGATCTAAATACTTCCTTCTGCTTTCAAGAAAAACCCTAGAGAAGTTAAGTGAGTCATAAGGTCTATGTATAATTTTTAATGAGTGGCTTTGGGTTTGGTTTTGTTTTAGAAAAACCAATCAATTTATACATCTGCGTGTTTTACAAGTCTTTCGCCGGGTCTATACTCGCGGCAATGGAAGGGAGATACGCAAGGCACTTAAAATACTTTGTGTATCTCCCTCTGGTTGCCTACCTTCTACTTATTATGCTGTCTTCAGTAGCCCAAGCTGGAGAGAAACCCCTTCCCTCCAACTCAGTGCTACTCCTTCTGCAGGGGTGGTTTTACAGCATTGGTTTCCTGATTGGCTGAGCCATCTTCACAGACCTGCTCAGTTGATCAGGAAGATAGATCTGATGGTGGTGAATTCGCCACCATCAGTGAAGATTGGCCCTAAGACTAAGTACACTTATAGCTGCGGTGTGTGTGTTTACAGTTCCAGTGTTTGCAAGCACTACCTGGTTTTTATTATTATTTGTAAAAGAAAAATGAATAACCTGTCTTTACTCTCTCAGAATATAACATGTGACAACCATACATGAAGGGAAAAAAATAAGTCTATCTGATGTAATTACTTTTTAAAGAATGCCCAGTCAATTGTACTGAATGATATGGGGGAAACAAAGGACAGGGTCTAGATCCTCAAAGGTATTTTAATGGCCAATCTTCGGAAATTAGGTGCCTAAATGCTTTTGAGAATCAGGGCTTATGAGTCTAGAAAACTAGTCTGCTACAGGCTTCATGTGTTATTTTAAACAAGACTTTAACCTCTGTGTAGCTCAACTATAAAATAGAATTAATGGACTCATGCAATAAATTGTTGCAATTCCTTTGACGTCAATGAAGCTATGGCAACTTGCACCAGTAGAAAATTTGATCCAATACATTTTACCAACTGCACTTCATACTTGTATTAATTGGCATACCGTAGGCTAAGGGATCACTGACAAATATTTAAGTACACAAAACAAAGTATTCTGGTTCAGTATGTATTTCTTTTCTCTGCACAGTATAGGCATTCCTTTGAAAAGTGAATTAGGTATTGCATGACTTATTATTAGTGTATTTTGTTCCATACATGCTCTCTTCATAGTATTTTATGTGATAAACAATATAATATAGATTAACACGTAAGGTTGCCAGGTATTTTAACACCCTATTTTTGTTTACTTATAACTTTACCAAAATGTACCCTTCTGAACTGAAATTTTTCATACCAGGTGTCTGCCTCAGACTGGAGTATTTGGGTGGAAGTTTCATGTTGTTTTGCCCTGATTAAAAAAACTGTGACATTTTGTTGAGATGCTATGCTTTGGAACAAGGGCTTGAATTTTGGTGACAGGGCACTCTGGTACCAAAAAAAAGTGCCCTTTATTGTTCAAGTGGTTGAACATTCATAATTTTTAGTGTGTTATATAAAGACATTGGAGGTAGAGATGGAAATTCAGCATCCACATTCATTCAGTCCTTGACCACCTTGCAGGCACCATCAAAGATGTATTAAGTATCAACTGCTATGGTTACACTTTTGGTGATGTGGCTATCTATTCACTAGAAATGAAATAGTAAATTCTTTTGACCATCAAGCAGCTGGCAAGCTGTAAAAACTGTTAGTTGCTATTGATCTGCTAACTACAATTACCTGGAGGTGAAGAAATCTTTGAAATCCCATTACGAAGCCCCAGAACCATCCAGTCACCTAAATTTAATTCTATCCCAAGCATTCACTGTTGCTTTCTGCTGGGACAGTTTGCACTAGTGAAGCTGAACTTAGATCAAGAGCGACATCCAGTGGTCATTGTAATGTAGAGTCCAATTTCTTCTGGAAAAGAAAGATTGGAAGAATTGTTAATACTCAGTAATACAAAGAGCGGATAGTTCATATGTTATGGAATACTTCCATATTATTCTTCCACAGCTGGATTATTTAAGATGCCTCCTCGGAAATGGAGGAATTAAAGAATACCTTTGAGACACAAAATGCGCAATTGCTATTAAAACAGTTTTCACCTGCTCCCTCCCTGCACTAGGCATTGACATCCAACTACAGATAGCTGCAGATGGGCATCATATATCTACTGGCACCATATATCCAAGAGCTCTCTTAATTGCCCCTGTCCTAGGAAGATTTCATTGATTGATTTGGTGGACTTTGGGTTTGATCTAGCACCCAATAAAATCAGTATGAATCTATTTGTTGACTTCAGGGGATACTGATTCAGACCCTCTAATTTTGCAGGGATTTCAGGAACATGCCTCATTATAAATTGCCTCTTATGCATTCATACTGAGGGAGGTACCCCAACATTCCTGGCTGCCGCTCTGGGGTGCATAAAGTTAAGCTTGTGCATAAGTGTTTGCCACACTGCAGCCAAAGTTTCTTAAACTGCATCGCTTCATTTCAGTGCTTGTGAATATCTTTCATGCTGTCCTGAGAAATCTGTACACATAGACTTAAAGGTCAGAAGGGACCAGTATGATCATCTAGTCTGACCTCCTGCAAAATGCAGGCCTCAAGACCTCACTTACCCACTCCAACAATAGGCCACCAGCCCATGACCAGTGTTCCCTCTAAGCTGCGCGGGTGTGCGGCCACGCAGCGGCCGTCACACCCCCTGCACAGCAGTGAGGGACCCCCACGCAGCCCGGCAGCCCCCGCTGCTCCCTCCAACACCCAGGGCAGCGGCTCTGCTGTGGCACACCCGGCCTGCGCCCGGCCTCTGGGCTGGCCCTCCCCACCCCCAGGGTGGGACAGGCAGGCTCAGGCTAGGGTCAGGAGCGCGGGCCTGCCTGCCTGCCCCACGCACCCGGGGCAGCAGGGTGGCTGCGGTGGGCTCCCGGGCTCCCACCCGCCAACCGCCTCGACTTCCCGGCCCGGGGCCGGGCTAATCCACGGCCTTGGCCTCCCAGCATGGGGCCGGGATCAGCCTCCAGGGCTGGGGTCTGCTCGGCCCCACCGGCGGCTTCCCAGGGCCGCGGTAGGGTCCTCCCCCACCAGCGGCCTTGGCTTCTTTCTTTCTTTCTTTCTTTCTTTCTTTCTTTCTTTCTTTCTTTCTTTGCTTCCTTCCTTTCTCTTCCTTCTCTTCTTTCCTTCTCCTTTCTTCTTTTCTTCTTTTTCTTCCTTCTTTCTCTTCCTTTCTCTTCCTTCCTTCTTTCTCTCCCTTTCTCTTCCTTCCTTCTCTCTTTTTTCTTTCTCCCTTCCTTTTTCTTTCCTTCTTTCTCTTCTTTGCCTTCCTTCTTTTTTCTTTCTTCCTCTCTTTCTCTTCCTTTCTCTTTTTTCCTTCTTTGTCTTCCTTTTTCTTTCCTTCTTTTTTCTTTCTTTGTCTTCTTTCCTTCCTCTTTCTTCTTTCTCTTCCTTCTTTCCTTCTCTTCTTTCTCTTCCTTCTTTCCTTCTCTTCTTTCCTTCCTCTTTCTTCTTTCTCTTCTTTCCTTCTCTCTTTCTTTTTCTCTTCCTTCCTTTTTCTCTCTCTTCCTTCCTTCTCTCTTTTCCTTCCTTCCTTCCTTCCTTCCTTTTAAAAAAAAAACTTTTAAAAATTAATTTTAAATAAAAACCTTTCTAAAAATTAAATTTCAATTCTAAATTCATTCAAATTCAATTAAACCAATTAATTAATTATATTTACAATTACTTTAACTTCAATTAATGCCTATAATTTCTGTCGTGTGAGTTTACACAAAAATTTTATTCAGAAAAAGTTTTGCACACGGCTTGAAAATTTTGCACACAAGCCGCGAAACCTTAGAGGGAACATTGACCATGACTGAGTTATTTACCTCCTTAAATCATGATTTAAGGACTTTAAGATACAGAGAATTCGCCGGTACGTGAGCCATGCCCTGTGCTACAGAGAAAGGCGAAAAACCCCCAGAGCCCAGGCCAATCAGTCCTCAGGGAAAATTCCTTCCCAACCCCTAATATGGCGATCAGTTAAACCCTGAGCACGTGGGCAAGTCTCAACAGCCAGTTACCCAGGAAACAATTCTCTGTAATAATGCAGAACCCACCCCATGTACCCTCCCCTCTCAGGCCACTTGTATATCCACCAATATCAGTCAATTTCCAAAACAGGCTAATCATACCATCCCTTCCATAAATTTATCAAGCTGAGTTTTGAAAGCAATTATGGTTTTTGCCCCACAACTCCCCTTGGAAGGCTATTCCAGAACTTTACTCTTCTAATGATTAGAAACCTGCATCTAATTTCAAGCCTAAATTTCTTGATGGACAGTTTATAACCATTTGTTCTGGTGTCCACATTGGTGCTGTTCTCAGATAATTCCTCCCCCTCCCTGATATTAATCCTTCTGATGTATTTATAGAGAGCAATCATATCGCCCCTCAACCTTCTTTTGGTTAGGCTAAACAACCCAAGCTTCTTGAGTCTCCACTCATAGGGCAGGTTTTCCACTCCACAGACCATCCTTATAGCCCTTCTCTGCACCTGTTCCAATTTGAATTCATCCTTTTTAAACATGGGGGACCAGAACTGCACACAATATTCCAGATGGTGTCTCACCAGTGTCTTGTAGAGCGGCACTAACACCTTCCTGTCTCTACTTGAAATACCTCTCCTGATACATCCTAGAACCACATAAGCTTTTTTCACGGCCACATCACATTGGCGGCTCATAGTCATCCTATGATCAACCAGTACTCCCAGATCCTTCTCCTCCTCAGTCCGTTCCAATGGATGCATCCCCAACTTATAGGAAAAATGCTTGTTGTTTGTTCCTAAATGCATGATCTTGCACTTCCCATTATTAAATTTCATCCTATTCCTGATACTCCAGTTTACAAGGTCATCCAGATCTTTCTGTATGGTATCCTGAGCCTTCTACTTATTAGCAATACCTCCCAACTTGGTGTCATCTGCAAACTTTATTAGCACATTCCCGCTTTTTGTGCCAAGGTCAATAACAAAAAGGTTGAGCAAGATCAGTCCCAAGACAGATCCCTGAGGGACTCCACTGGTGACCTCCCTCCACCTTGACAGTTCACCCTTCAGTATGACCCGCTGTAGTCTTCCTTTTAACCAGTTCCTTATCCACCTTACTATATTCATATTAATCCCCATCTTCTGTAACTTAACTGATAACTCCCTATGTGGAACTGTATCAAATGCCTTGCTGAAATCTAAGTAAATTAGGTCCACCGCATTCCTTTTATCTAAAAAATCTGTTATCCTTTCAAAAAAGGAGATCAAGTTGGTCTGGCACAATCTCCTTTTTGTAAAGCCATGTTGTATTTTATCACAGTTACCATTATCCTCTATAGCCTTAAGTACTTTCTCCTTCAAAATTTTCTCCAAGACTTTGCATACTACCGAGATCAAACTAACAGGCTGGTAGTTACCCGGATTATTTTTATTCCCTTTCTTGAAAATAGGAACTACATTAGCGATTCTCCAGTCATACGGTACAACTCCTGAGTTTACAGATTCATTAAAAATCCTTGTTAAAGGGCTGGCAATTTCATGAGCCAGTATCCTCGGATGGAGATTGTCCGGGTCCCCCGGTTTAGTCGCATCCAGCAGCTCAAGTTTGGCTTCTTCCCCAGGTATGGTAATTTCCACTTTCATGACCTCATTCCCATTAGCTTCCCTACCTCTATCCCCCAGCTCAACTTCACTCTCATTGAAAACAGATGCAAAGTACTTATTTAGACATTCAGCCATGTCTAGATTATCCTAGACCTACATCCCATCCTCAGTTTTTAACGGTCTCACTTCTTCTTTCTTTGTTTTCTTCCTATTTATATGGCTAAAGAACCTTTTACTATTGGTTTTAATTCCCTTCGCAAGGTCCAGCTCAGCTTGACTTTTTGCCTTTCTCACTCTCTCGCTACATGTTCTGACCTCCAAAAGGTAGCTTTCCTTGCTGATCTCTCCCTTTTTCCACTCCTTGTAGGCTCTGTGCTTCCTCCTAATCGCCTTTCTGAGATGCTTACACATCCAACTTGGTCCACAGCTCTTGCCTATGATTTTTTTCCCCTTCCTTGGAATGTAGGCTTCTGATAGTTCTTGCAACTTTGATTTGAAGTGATTCCAAGCCTCTTCTACCTTTACATTCCTGGATTTTTCTGTCCAGTCCACTTCCCCAACTAATTCCCTTAATTTTCTAAAGTTAGCCTTTTTAAAGTCAAAGATCCTGGTCGCTGATATATTTTTGTTTATCCTTCCAATTAGTTTGAACTGAATTAGTTCATGGTCACTTGAACCTAAGTTGTCCCTTACAATCAGTTCACCTATGAGGTCCTCGCTACTCACCAGTACTAAATCTAAGATGGCATCCCCTCTCGTTGGTTTGGTAACATGGCCTGTTTTCTGAAATTCCAAAAGGGTAGCCCTGTTAGTTTAGTCCAGCAAAACAAACAAGGAGTCTGGTGGCACTTTTAAATACTAACAAATTTATTTATCGCATGAGCAAAACAACGAAAAGAGAAACCAAAGGAAGGCAATGCAGGAAAAAAAATGAACTCTGTGTCTGAAGCCAAACAGAAGAGGCACTGCGCAGACATCTCAGGGGGATATGGTGCAGACCACATACAGCAAGGGTATGAGCAATACATGCATCCAGTCTCCAGGGAGGCTAGTCCTCTGCCATGCTCCTTCTGCCTTAGGCAGAAACCCACCCTGTTTCTTCTACCCAAGGTCCCACCTCTCCTCACCCTTTCCATACCTCTCCCTCCACTCTCCCTGGCCAGCCCACTGGCACAGCCCTAAACTCAGGGGGATATGGGGCACAACATTTCTACAATACTCTGCAGGATTCTCCACTGCAAGTTACTGGGTCACTTAGGAAGAGGAGGTTTGTACAAGGTCCTCCAAGCCACGGCATAGAGTCTCCCAGGGACAAGTGCATCACTGCCCCGCACCAGCCCCACGTCCTGCCGCGCCTGGCCCCAGGCACAATCCACTGTGGTTGACCCTGGAGGCTAGCCAAAATGTCACTTATTTCTTTCACAGTGAACCCACCCTTCCTACATAGCTGACTGGCTGGGACATCAGGAACCAGTGAGGAGTAATAATCACCATTGTCCTCTTCATGATATGTCACCCTTTGATTGTATATCTGTTATTGACCAAGAAGCTGATGGAAAAGTCACCATCAGCAACAGAGAACTTGGAAAAGTGAGCAATCCTAGTTTTCAGAATTGTAAAACCAGGTGGGGAGGGGTGTGAGCACTAGCTCTGCTGGAGCTGTTCCTTAAGCCAACACCTATTTCCCCACCCATTGTTAAAGAATAGACCCAAAGATTCCTTGTAGAGGCTTTATTGTTATTTTGATTGAGCTGGAATCACCAGGGAAACAGAAACTTCCCAGCAAGCTGAAGTCACTGATGAGGAGCTGAAATCGCTAGGGAGGCAGAAACTTCCCAGCGAGCTGAAATCACTAAGAGCTGACTGAGGTCAGGCAGAGGGATGGAGCTCTGCAGATGGCAGGTGTGACCAACGGGCAGTGCGGTGGAGCCAGCGAACAGCAGGCGGAGCCAGCGGACAGCAGGTGTGACCAGCGGGCAGTGCGGCGGAGCCAGTGGACAGCAGGTGTGATCAGCAGGCAGTGCGGCGGAGCCAGCGGACAGCAGGCGGAGCCAGCGGACAGCAGGTGTGACCAGCGGGCAGTGCGGCGGAGCCAGCGGACAGCAGGCGGAGCCAGCGGACAGCAGGTGTGACCAGAGGCCAGTGGCAGAGCTGGCGGACCCAGACAGAGTCTGCGGACAGCGGGTGTGAGTGGCCAGTGGGTGGTGTGAGCAGACCTTCAGGTGGCAGAGGACAATTGGAGGGGAGGACTGAGGGCTGACTCCCCCTCCTCCATTAGTGGTGGAATGAGTTCTGTCTATTGGGTTTTGTGGGAATCTTTGCATTGTATCCCAACCAGTGCTGCGTTTTGATGTTGCCTTTATATAGGCTTTATTAAACCTTTTATGTGCTACACTCAGACTGGTGCTTGCGAGCGGGGAAGTATTGCTTTTCTAGAGCGCCCAGGGGGTGATGTGTAATTTCCCAGAAGACTGGGTGGGGGCTCGAGCCAATTGTTGGTGTAACATTATTTGGGAACCCCTAGAAACAGAACCCGGTCCTTTGCTGCTGCCGTCACGGCCTGGCAAAGGGGTTACAACAGGAAAGAGCAGACACTAGTGTCTTGCTGTGAAGGAAAAGGTGGCGGTTGGTTGTTGCGGGGAGGGATATTGGTAAAAACTACTTTTGTAATAGGAGTAAAGGAAAAAAACTGAATAAAAGACACCTTGACCCAGTGTCCCTCCTGTATGAAACGATTCACAAACTGCTTGTGAGCCAGGAAAATCACTATAGATTTGGTTATTTGAAAGGCAGATTTTATATTAGTACAACCATTACCACCCACAATCTCTAGAGAACGAGACAGAGAGGGTGAATCTACACTTACAAGTTAGGTCGACTTAAGGAGGCTTAAGTCGACCTAACTTACTCCCTGTCCACATTGGGCTTTTGTTAAGTCAACTTAAGCTGTTCTTTAGTAGACTTAAGGAAAGCTTAAGTCGACTTAACACCTAGTTTTAGGTCAATTTAAGGCTCAAGTTGATTTCTTAAGTTGACTTAAGCCAGTGTGGACCGCCTAAATTGACTTATTCCATAAGTCGACCTAGGGCAGGGGGACAAGGGAGCCCCGCATGGCTCCCTTGTCCCTGGAGGAGTCCCTGCCCCTTCTCCCCGGGATCCGCGGCTTACTGGCAAGAGGAGCCATGGCTCCTTTTTTGCTGGGAAGCAGCAGTCCCAGGGAGAAGGGAGCTGCTGGGGCTCCCCAACCGGGGCTCCAGCGGGAGAGAATACCCCTCTGGGGCTCTGGTGGTGAGGGATCCCTCGCCACCCTGGCTGGGGGGTGAGGGAATCCCTGCCACCCCAGCCAGGGCTCCAGCGGCAAGGGAATCCCCCGCTGAAGTCCCGGCTGGGGCGGCAGAGATTCCCTCCCCACTGGAGCCCCAGCCAGGGCAGCAGGGGAATCCCTCGCCGCTGGAGCCCCTGCGCGGCTGGCTCTCCCCGGGGGAAGCCGCCTCTCCCTTCTGGTAGGAAGCTGTGACTCCCTTGTCCCCAAGAGCTGTGACTTCCCTTGTCCCTGGGAGCTGTGGCTCCCCTTATCCCCAGGAGCTGCGGCTCCCCTAGTCTGGGGATCCAAGGCTCCTTTGGAACCTCAGCTCTCCCTTGACCTAGCCAGTCGACTTAGAGAGTCTAGTATAAACTCTCTAAGTTGATTTAATAAGGTCGACTTAAAGTCGACTTAATAAAGTCGACAACTTTCTGAGTGTAGACATAGCCAGAGAAAGACTGTAATACCTTGTGTAAGAGAATCTTCACTTTGGATCAAAGGGCCAGCTCCTCAGCTCATGTTAATCCCTATACCAATATATACCAGCTGAGGCTATTGCCTAAAATACTTAAAGCTATGTAAATAATAACCACCTGAATAGTTAAACCTTGTTATTCCAATGAATCATGCAAATGAAGGATCATGGACAACAAGGTTTGTGTCTTGAAGAATAATAAGGTTTTGTCATGTGTTTCTAGAGGGGTTTTCAAATCTCTACGAGGAATGGTTGCTACATAAAAGCAGAGTATAGTAAAGCTGCTGGAGTATACCAGTAACATCCATTTCCACTAGGGCTGGGCCTATTAAACTAAACAACT
Organism: Pelusios castaneus; assembly: GCA_007922175.1. Classification (NCBI taxonomy): domain Eukaryota; kingdom Metazoa; phylum Chordata; order Testudines; family Pelomedusidae; genus Pelusios; species Pelusios castaneus. The sequence continues at coordinate 984,601 of ML685875.1, read as the reverse complement.
GGATTTCAACGGGGGTCGGGGTGGAGGCTTAAGTACTTTAATTTTTTTTTTTTTAAATAACTCCTGAAAACAGACTTAGAATAAATGTTGGGATTGCTTGCATAGCGGAGTCTAACAAATGCAGACAACAGAAGTATAGAACATTTGTAGGCATCAAATGTAACTGACATGAGCGCATATTTTTAAAATTAATTTTTTTGACTCTGACTAAAACTTGCAAGAATGCTTTGCTCATGATAACTTCATTTCATGACCACTGTATTATCCAGCACTATACAGAACGTGTCATGTCATTGAGATGCAGTAGGCCACATTGCATTTAACATTCAACAACAAAGTTTTTTAACTATGTAATCAATCAGTTCACGTACATCCCATTAGCAATATTGTATTGGATCACACTACAAAGAAATTGGATTAACATAAAAAATATGCCAAAAATAATATATTTAATCAGTGAACTCTGGTATCTGCAGCCTTGCAGATACTGAGGAATCTTACAAACAATCCATTTCTTTTTTTCTGAATCAGAGAGCATCCATATTTAGAGATATGGATTTGATGGCTCTTGAGGGCTCTTCCAGCCCTAGATTGCTATGATTCTGTGAAAGCAAACCCCACCCCAAAATACTCAAAAGATTTACACAGAAATCAATGCATGGACAGTGGTAGAGAGAGATCAAATCTATTAGTGATGGAAGATTAATGCATTGTTTCTAAAAAGATACCTCAAGCGCGCGTGAGAGAGAGACTATGAGAAGAGCAGTCCTTAAGGCTTAATTCTGTTCTAAATAAAACTGACAGATAGAATTGCTTCACAAACTACAGAATGTGTTCCATAAAGGACGAGATGATGGAGCATGTATTGAGCACCTGCGGAAGCCTGGCTGGGATAGAAAATATATGAATAGACACAATGAGGTCATCAAGTGTTTTCATTGGCACCTCTGCGGTGAGTACAGTTTTAAAGGCACCCTTGCATTACTACCACCACTAATTGAAAGTGAAGAAACTAATGAAGAAACTAAGATTTTATCGGCCCTTGCCAGGGCCAGATTAACTCTATTGTGGGCCCTGAGGCTATTAGATTTTCTGGCCTGTCTGCTACTCGTCCCATGCCCCTCCCCTCCCCCCGCAACCAGTGGAAATCTTAGCTGACCTCTCTGCTGAAGCAGGCTGGGGAGCATAGGCAGCTACCAAGATGGGGTGGAAGCCCAATCCAGGGTTGGAGTGGGCCAGCAGCCACTCCAGCAGTGGGGGCGAGCTGGCCACCAGCCAGCTTGAGGATGCATCAGGCTGGTGCTGTGGTGTGGTGCTGTGGCATGGAGCATAGTGCTGGGAGCACTTGGAGCAGCCTGGGTCAGACTAGCCAGTCTGGGGGGTAAGACAGACCAGTGCTGTGGCATGGTGCAGACAGGTGGTGCATCAGGAACTGGAAACTCTTGGGCCAGAGGCATTTCGGGACCTGGGGTAGACAGGCCAGCCTGGGAGTAGGTGGGGCTATGCTGTGATGCAGGGCAGAGTGGTGGCAGTCTGGTCAGACGTGGTTTGGGGGCAGATTTATTTTTGCAGGGGCCCCCCTTAGCTTGAGGCCTTGGGCTGCAGCCCCTCAAGTCCCTGCATTAATCTGGCTCTATTTGTTATAGACTAAACAGTGCAGGTAAACAGGCAGGACATAGTTATTGTAGAAAAGAAAACAAACAAGACGATGCAAATTGATATTGTCATACCAGCAGACAGAAATGTAAAAAAGAAACATGAAGAGAAGATGAAGCATGAAAAGCTCTGCCACAAAGTGAAACCATTATGGAAACTTAGAACATAGACAATCCTGGTGACTACTGGAGCTATCCCTGAGCATATGAATGAGCAACTCAAGAATACATTAGACACATCATAATCAAAACATGATGCTCCGTGATTTTTGAAAGACAGCGCTCTTCAACATTGTGAGAATTTTAATGAAAATGTAAAGAGAATGAGTGCACCTGAGCACCTAGAATTTTGTGGAGAATTTAACCCAACTCTTGACTACCCAAACCTACTGAGTCGATTCATGGTCAGGAGTTACTGGTGATTCATGAGAATAAATTTTAGATTATGGCTTTCCCCTTTGTGTGTTTAAAGAGCCTGTATACCATGAAAGCTATTTGTTTAAAACACAGTGCCCCATGGTGTAACACCGATGAGTAAATAAATCAATAATGATGATTTTCCTGTTAAAATGTGTGGGATTTGTGAATATTTTCATGAATATTAGTTTTCAAATGAAGTCTCACAAATAACAAATAATATGGGCCTCAGGAATCAGTGTGAGTCAAATTCAGATAATTTATCTTAAGTATATTCACACATCTTTTTTTTTTAGTTTGGTTTGGGTTTTTTTGCCATTACGTAGCCAGTTCTGTCAATCATTTTGGAAGTTTTGGTAATGCTTCAACTGAGGTTCCCAAGCACATTCATCTATTTTACTTTGAAAGGATTATTTTATCTAAAATCACTGCTGACTTGCAATTTAAAAACAAACATACTGGACCTGATTCTCATCTCATCTTTAACCAATTTTATGCTGATGTAATTTCACTGACTTCACAGCTGATTGTCGCTGGTTTAATTAAGAGGTCAAAGATTTGTTTTTAATTATATGACTAACAGATGTAGCACTGCATGATTTTTATCCTCTGTAACATATTTTTATTACCCCTTTTAAAAAAAATTTAATGGGCAATAATTCTCAGCAGGCCAAATCCCAAATCCTGCCAAAGCCTAACTAAATGCAAGCAGGCATGCTGGAATCTGGCCTTATGCATTATTTGAACCACATTTCTGAATTTTTTCCATCAACACTAAATCCAGTACTAACTCTCTCCAAAGCCAACCGGGTATATGTGGTCACCAGAAAAAGGAATATTCTTCCCACTTGTGGCTATGTAGATATGTCAATGCCCATATGTTTATAAGTATCTTTCACCCTATTGCAGCAAATATATTTTTATAAACTTATTCTACAAGCAGCAAAGTAAAAAGGATTTATATATTAGCAGGGCCTTTCTGAGGAAATGAGTTAAAATGGTAAATAAACTTCCTTTTCTGTATCAGGGTTCAGGAACCCAATTTTCTTTGTCCACACAGGCATGGCACATTGCTCATTGGTGATGTATGATTTTTCTGCATGCAGTATTAGTCATACGGGTTCCTGCAGTGCCCAGGCCATTACAATGTGGTTGTAATATATGTTGCTGATAGTTTAATATCTAAAATGTATCTATTGTAACGGAAGAAAATTCAGACCTATTATATCACTCTCTATTTTATCTATCACTTAATTATAAATTATAATTGTAATTTAATTAAGATGATAATGCCAAAACATAATTCCAATGTCCAAATGTTACTTTGGCACCTGCCCACATCAACTCTGCCAATGTATGGTTACTAGATCTATGCAGATTCAGTAATGGTATTTTAATTGCAACAATGAAATCACAGATTCATAAAAAATTAGGGTTGAAAGGGACCTCAGGAGGTTATCTAGGCCAACCCCCTGCTCAAAGCAGGATCAACCCCAAATAAACCATCCCAGCCATAATTTTGTCAACAAACACCTTAAAAACCTCTAAGGATGGAGATTTCACCACCTCCCTAAGTAACCCGTTTCAGTACTTCACCACCCTCCTAATGAAAAGGTTTTTCCTAATTTTCAACCTAGACCTCCCCTGCTGCAACTTGAGATCACTGGTCCTAGTTCTGTTATCTATTACTACTGCTGAGACCTGCCTAACTCCATTCTAGGCCTTATCTTTTTTTCTACCATACAGAGGGCATTAGCCAGGAGCACTGCAGCCCACAAAAAATATTCAGGGCACTGGCCCCATACCTAACTCCCATGCCTTGCCTTGTACCACCTAGCTTCGGCTCCAGCTTCTCACCGCCAGGCTGGGCTGGGCCAGGTCAGGCTGGGCCAGGACAGGAGACTTAAAGGCTATGTCTACACTTGAAAAGTTAGGTCGACTTTATGAAGTCGACTTAATAGGTCAACTTTAAATCGACTTAAAGTGGACTTTATTAAGTTGACTTAACAAAAGTCAACTTAACTTTTCAAGTGTAGACATGGCCCCTTTTCGACCTTATTAAGTCGACTTAACATTTTAAATCGACTTAATAAGCTCCACCAAGGCGCTAATCCCCGTCTCCACTGGCTTAAATCAACTTAATAAAATCGACTTAAGCGCTAGTTTGAATTAAAATGAGGTGTTATTAATTTGAACTAACTTTTCCTTAATTTGATTTAAGGAGCAGCTTAAGTCAATTTAAGGAAAGCCCAGTGTAGATGCGGAGTAAATTAAGTCAATTTAAGCCTCCTTAAATCGACTTAATTTCTCAGTGTAGACGCACCCAAAAAGGCCAGTCCACGGCCCCAGCTGAGCTCCTCCCGGGTGGCTCAGGTAGACTGTCTGCCCCTACCATGGCTGTGGCTCGGGGCAGTGGGCAGCACAGTTGGGGCATTGTGCCCCAGGTATCCAGTGCTAGCAACATCCCTTGTGTTAGCTTTCATCTAGTAGGCACTAACACATCACCCTCTTAATTTTTTTTTCCAAACATTGTGCTATCTGTAATCTATAGTAGGTAGACTTCTGTAGGAACTATCCCCTCCCTTGTACAGGTCAATTGAACTGAGATCTAGAAGTTAGGGTAGAAGATATATTCATTTATGCAAGCTACAGGTTTCTAACTAATAACAGTTATTGGGAGCTACCATTTGATCCTAGTGAATGCATAACACTACCATGGGATTACAGACAAATTTTGGTCTTAGCTACACTGATGTAAATGATCACAAGCAGTGAGATAATGCTAACACAGCAAACAAATGAACAAAACCCCTCTAAGGTATAGGTCCAGTAAAGCTCTAAAGTATAGACTTTACTATAAACATGAGAGTAGTCAAGTTGAAGTCATGGGAGTACCTATGGCTATGTCAACACTAGAAAAAGTTAGGTCGACTTTGTTAAGTTTATTTAATAAGGTCGACTTTCAGTTGACTTAAAGTCGACCTTATTAAGTCTACTTAACAAAGTGGACTAAGTCGACTTAAAGTTAAGTCGACTTAGTCTACTTCGTTAAGTCAACCTAACCACCCTTATGTCAACTTAATAAAGTTGTCTTAAGGGTTACTCCACATCCACACCATCCTTAAGTCGACTTAAGGAGTCGACTGAAGGCTTAAGTCAACCTAATGGGTGGTTCTTATTAAGTCAACTTAAGCTTTCATTAAGACGACGTAAGGAATTTCTTAAGTCAACTTAATAAAAGTGTGGTGTAGACAGGGAGTAATTTAGGTTGACTTAAGCGTCCTTAAGTCGACGTAAATTGCTAGTGTAGACGTACCCTATGTGTTTAAACATAAGCCCATACTTATGTGCTTTGCCACATAAGGGCCTAAATTACTTGTTCCTTTGATTTCCCTTTTCATTCTATCTTCTATGTGTCTGTATTTTATGTCTCCATCTTGCAAGGGGTTAAGCCAGGCATACAGGGTTAAACTTTTAAAGTGCGTAAGTGACTTTAGAAAAGTTTTAGTGGGATTTACAATCCTAAATCACTGTGGTGTTTTAAAAAATTTTGCCCATTGTCTATATGAAATCTGGATGAAAACAGTGAGATTCTGCATAACAATAATTGCATAATTGGGTATAATCCGTTACCGCACTGGGGCCTAAGAATGGGATAGAGACTGTACATTTGCAGCATTTGACAAATAAAAAAAACTCCAGACTGCCTGCTTTGACTTTGATGGGATTACTGCATATTTAGCTGAGTGTGACTGAAAGCAGAATGTGGCTCTTAGTTCTGGGTTCTTTTGATTAAAATTTCCAGTGAAAGGGTGCCTCTTCACCTCCCCACACACCTGTGTAGCTCCCAGGCAGAATATAATTGGTGCACCATTATCATTGACAGATAGGAACCTGGATACTTCATGCAGAATCATATTTCATTTAGGATGCAGGTATTATTTATTAAGTGCATGTGAAATTCACGCATGTGCAGAGACTAGCACCAGGTTTATGTGCCACTTAAATCCTATTAAACCCCACCAAATAGGGCTTGTAAACTATTTTTTCCTTCCCAACTACCTTCCTGGTCACACAGCATAGCTTGGAAGGATCCAAGGATGTGGCCCATGATTTCTAACATGATAGACAGCATCCCTTTAATATAATGGGACTCCATACCAATAGGGGTGCAGATTTAATTATACATCTGTTCTATATGTGTAATGTCTCTGATGTTATTCAAGTCAAGTAGTCACCATTTCCAACACAGATTATTATAATATCAATATTTCTAGTATAAATCTTACCCTTACTGTCTGTGGGCAGATTTCCCCATATATGCAGTTTTCTATTCATGCATGAAATTTGGTGAAGAGTCCATCAAGCTCTGTGCTACTTCTGGACTTTTAAACTATCCTTTTTAATCATTTTTGTTTGCTATTTGCTTGAAAAAAAGTAAATTTCATTAAAATCAGACTCCTTGGGTATGTCTATACTGGCAATTTAGGTCTACTTAAGTAGCCTTAAATCGACCTAAATTACTCCCGGTCCACACTGGACTTTCATTAAGTCGACTTAAGAAATTCCTTAAGTTGACTTAATGAAAGCTTAGGTCGACTTAGCAAGAACCGCCAGTTAGGTCAATCTAACCCTTAAGTCGACTCCTTAGGTCGATTTAAGCATAGTGCGGACATGGATTAACCCTTAAATTGACTTTATTAAGTCCTCATTCAGGGTAACCACTTTGTTAAATCGACGTAATAAGGTCGACTTTAAGTCAACTTAACAAAGTCAACCTAACTTTTTCTAGTGTAGACATAGCCCTTGACTCTTCTTGTTTCCAAAAATAACAGAATAAAAACCTTGGGCCAAATTCTGCTCTTATTTATATCAGTGTAAATTATAGTAATATCAGGTTACAAAGGTATACCTAAGACAAAAATGTGGCTCTCATATTTATAAATATGTCAAATTGACAAATTCTGCTGTAGAAGCAAACCCGTTTCCACTATGCTCTCTGTCCTAATTTTTAGCTCTAAGAACAGTGCTTTCCATTATCCTTCCCTAAATTTAGAATGTCTATCTTTACAGGTTTAAATTTTCTGCTTACATTATCAGTAAATCTGTAATCTTTTGCAATCGTCTTAAATAAGATGAGGTGTTAAACCAAATTATTCTGCACCCACAGGTGAAAAATATATTGATGACACTGTCAGGATAGAAAAAGGATATTAATTCATGAGTGTAAATGTGGTATTTCTAGGAAGCTTCATTCCCTTCAGAGAGATTTCTTTTTTGTTTATTATAGAAATCCACAGTCTGGAGAAAGAATACACACCAATACTGTCACTTAAATTAAAAGAATCATTACAAAAGATAGAATTGCTTAAAACTAAAACCTTTCCTTCTCTCTCCACCCCTCTTTTAAATGTGATGTCTGCTGTCTAAAAGATTACAAAATCAGGGTTACAAACTATTAGTATTAGAAACGCTCCATCAGAAATTAATATAAAAGGAGGATTTGTTTAATTTAAAAATACTTTACTGGACTCCTCAAAAAAGACATGTGCTCTAGGGCAACTCTTTAAAGCAGGTTAATTTTAAGGTCCAATTACAATGCAACATAATTGGTAGAGAGAGGGGAAAAAAACAACTAAATATCTATTTAGTCCATTTAACCTCCTAGCAAGTGTATGTGATAGTTGGCAAATATATTCTACTGTATTTTCTGATTCTAAATACACTATATTCCTCTTTGCCTTTTTTGACTTTGTGCATCCAGACCACAATAATGAGCCTGTTCCATATTCCAATTAATCTGAGAGAAGATTTTCCTTGCCAATTTTAGCTTGAACCAAAACCAAATGACAGAACTGTCAATTCTTCTTTTAAGGATGGGCATAGTGTTGTGTTTTGAGCCCAGGATCAGGAACTGGGAAATCCTGAATGTAATCCCTGCTGTTATTCTCTGTCCTGTCAGATATATCATTGGTTTTCCTTGCACATAAGTGGATGGGAACAAAATCAAATGTCACAGGAATGTGTAGCCAGAAGTTGGAGAAGCAGCAACTCTTCTACACACATTATTTTCCTTCTTCAGGATCCGACAGAACTCTTTCCATGCACACTTCTTACTATTTAAGAATCTGGGAAGTAGAGGCCAGATACAGCATGGGGAGGAGTCAAAGGCAGAATCAGGGGGCATATGTATTTTATGGCATGGTGCTCTTGTTGTGACAATGGAGATTTCCCTGCAGATGTTATTGCTGTTGGAAGTAACATTCATAGAATCTTAGGGTTGGAAGGGACCTCATGAGGTCAACCCCCTGCTAAAAGCAGGACCACTCCCACTAAATCTTCCCAGCCAAGGTTTTGTCTAACCGGACCTTAAATATTTCCAAAGGTGGAGATTTCACTGCCTCTGTAGGTAACCCATTCCAGAGCTACACCACCCTCCTAGTGAGAAAGTTTTTCCTGATGAAAATCCAACCTCGACCTCCCCAGCTACAGCTTGAAAACATTGCTCCTTCTTTTATCCTTTGTTACTACTGAGAACAGACTAGCTCCCTCCTCTTTGGAGCATCCCTTCAAGTAGTTAAAGGTTGCTGTCAAATTCCCCCTCAATCTTCTCTTCTGCAGACTAAATAAGCCAAGTCCTTCAGTCTCTCCTTGTAAGTCATGTGCCCCAGCCCCCTAATCATTTTCGATGTCTTCCGCTGGACTCTTTCTAATTTGTCCACATCCTTTCTGTAGTGGGGAGCCCAAAGCTGGACACGGTATTTCAGATGTGGCCTTACCAGTGCCGAATAGAGGTGAATTATCACATCCCTCAATCTTCTGGCAACACTCCTACTGATGCAGCCCAATATGCCATTGCCCTTTTTGGCAACAAGAGCAACACTGTTGACTCATATCCAGCTTCATGTCCACCATAACTGCCAGATCCTTTTCTACAGCGCTGCTACTTAGCCAATCGGTCCCCAGCCTGTAGCAGCACATGGGATTTCTCCGTCCTAAGTGCAGGACTTTGCACTTGTCCTTGTTGAACATTAGTTGACCCTCATTATCTTCCTGTCCCAGATAAACTAATGCTTGCTGTGACATTGGCTTCTGTCGCACTTGTCAAATGCTTTGAAGATTAAAGGCACTTGCATATGTAAGTGCAAACTTATTTTCACCTCACCCTGTAATAAATACAGTGGTTTTCAACCTTTCTTCGTTTGTGGACCCCTCAAAACAGTATCGAATGGAGCTGCAGACCTCTTTGGAAATCTTAGACTTAGTCTGGCCATGTTTTATTTCCCAGCCCAGTCATCTGGCTTGAGGCATGTTTACAAAGCTTAGTCCCTTATCATGTGACTCCAGCTAGCCAGCTGACTGACTTTTGTTGCAATACCTCTTGCTTCCAGGAACATTTGGATGCTCTGCAGCCGCCTCCTGTAGTTCCCTGTTGGGCTCACTTCTAGGCTGAGAAACTAAGGCAGTTTCATTTGTTTTGTCTTTGTTAACATTGTGGTTGCTGAGGGCTGTCACCACAGTCCAGACATTCGGCAGCCCTCCCTCTCACGTGTCCCCACAGCCCAGTTGGACACTCCAGCGTTCAGCTGCATAGCTGGCAGGAGATGCAGCTCACCCCCTAGCCACTGGGGGGTGCTGTGGCACCTAACCTGAGGGAGGCAGGTGGCCTCTCTGCCTCTCCACTCACTGCTCCCCTTGCTAGGGCGCAGCCAGCTGGTGTCAGGAAGGAGGCTGGTGGTGGTGGAGGCAGTAGGTAGGGCAGGAGAGGCCAAGGGACTGAAGGGGGCAGAGGAGCAGGGAGAGAATTGGGGGGGGGGGGGGGAGAGGGGGGAGGGGGAGTCTGCAAAGGGCTGCGGACAGGCGAGGGGAGGCTGTTGGGAGGGCGGGTAGGAAAATGTTTGCAAATATTAATTTACATAAAATGCCCCACATAGAGTAGTGCAAAACCCAAGAGCCACGCTTGCCTCTGCGGCCAACTGAGCAGCACACAGCTGTGCTGCAAAGAGATTCTCCTGGTTTCCTGGGCCGCTCAGATCAGGGCGGGTAAAATCCTGTGTCACACATCGCTGACTCCAGTGGCTGTGGTTAAACGCAGTTTTATCATGACTTGCAGGATGTGTGTGGGAGACCCAGCCCCTGACAGGGAAAGTCTGCTGAAGGCTGAAGCTTGGCTATTCATGGAGACAAAACTCTCCAGTAACTGAGCCTATACATTGGCCCTCGAATCTGCCACATAACCCCAGTCCCTTACGAGATCTTCCGTTGGGTACTACAGGCCCTACTAAGGCATAGGAACTATGGACTCATGTCTAGGGCACCATCTTCTGGAGTCACATGATTATAGCAGAATCAGAACTTCCATATATATATAAAAGCATATATAAAAACTAAGATTCAAGCCCTCCTAGTTGGAAAGAAAGCTACAATTTAAAGCAGCCTTGCAGCAGCCCCCAACCAGGGCCAGAATTAGAAAGGCACAAAAGTGGGTTAAAAAACCCTTTGCACAAAACACCACTCCTGTTTGCCCTGTCTTGCGCTGGGCATAGGGGAGGAGGAATAGAAACTACAAATACTCATTTTAGCAGTTATTTTGTCTCCTGAAGGGGGTGTTTTTCTTTTTGAATGATTTTCACTTGAAGAAGAAGGACTAGTAGACCTTGTACACACAGGAGAAACCGACTGGTGTAGCTGTTTGAGTGTAACTATTGTGCTATAGCTCTTCTGGTGTAATTTAGCTATTCTAGAATAACTTCTGGAATGGGACAATTTCTGGATTTTATTGCAGTATAATTATTCTGGCATAAAATCACTTTTATTCTGGAATAGATTCTCCCACAAGGCAGGTGTTACAGACTAGCTGAACTCAAATAGTTATGCTGGAGTAGCAATTGTTGATCTATTTCCCCATGTAGACAAACCCTGAATAACATCCTCTTCACTGACGTCTTACGAAGTGGATTTTTCTCCCACCAAAGCTCATGCGATAAATAAATTTGTTAGTCTTTAAAAGTGCCACAGGATTCCTTGTTTGTTTGGCTGACCTAGACTAACACGACTATCCCTTTGGATCCTATTCACTGTTATTGAGACATCTTGTGCTAGCTGCTCTTGTAATGTTTGTAAAAATATAGAATTGGTGACATCTAGTGGAAGAAAAATTAAATCTTACATTCTTCCTCTTCAAAGCAGCTCCCAATTCAAGCCAATGGTCCACAGAAACAAAAATATCTCTTCCTACTGATATTTACGAAACTTGGGGCTCTAAACAACTGAAGAGTATAGGTTATAAACCTGATTCTGTGTACTCAACCCTAATTGAATCTCTTTTCCTCTCTAACTATTATTATTCATGAAAGACAACAGAGTCTTTATTCATGCTACATGTCTCATTTACAAAACACAGCTCACCATACTGTTTGAGTGTGGAGAAAGATCTTGCAAAGGAAAAATTCCACAAAGCATCCTTTAAATCCTAAAGGCAGCTGATGTTATTTCCCAATAACATTTAATAGGACCACAGGGCAGAGCTGTAAAGGATCAATACCTATGAAAGACACCGCGTGTTATCAAAATATGAAAAATGCGGTTATAAAAGTCATGGAAAGGTCTCTGGATTACCATCAAGTGATTCAGTCTATGCTCCAAAAGCTATTTGCTTCCTTTTTCCTACTCTGTATGAAGATGGTGGGGACTACAGATGCTTTTGTCCAGGAGACTGAGTGATTTTATCATTCTTCAATATCAGCTCCCAGCATGCCTGTACAGCAGTGGAATTGTCAGCCTCCATGTGAGTCTTGTGTGTGCAAAAGACGATGCTTTCTCAGAGACTGGCTCATAGCGGGAGCTCACTTCCGGAGGAAATGAGAACGATCACAACCAGAGTCACTTTCAGGTCTCACAAACAGAATTGTCTAAGGCATTAATTTGACCAGATCCTCACAATAACAAAGCAAAAGGGATGGAATGACAGAAGAGATTCCCTGAATGCAGTATTTTTTAAAGCCCAGTGTCCCTTACCTAAACTTTAAAAATGCCTATGTGATTATAATCAGAGCAGCTACAAAGGATTCTTAATCTGGTACTATACTGGTTTACATATATCATGTTAACCTGCACAATATCCACCACAGAGTGGATAAAGTGACATAACCAGATTTTGCAATGCGGTAGGTGCCAATGGACAGAGAGTGCATAAGATATCCCCTGAAGAGACTAGAGAAGAACAGGCCTGCTGTCCCCCCTCCCATCCCCAGGGATGGTAGCTTGGCCCCTATCTCCTATGAAGGCAACTACAGCTAAGGACAGCAGGCTGCTCAACAATTTGATTAATTTTTGTGGTGAAAAAAAATTCCAGCCATAGGTAAGAATGTATTTGCACCCTTTGTATTGGTAGTAACTCAAAATATTATCTCATCCACATTTTGCACCAATCTATCTGATCCAGAACAGATGCTTTATGGGAATTAGAAAGCTTTGTTTTGTGCCATACTGACTAGAATATTTGCCGTATCTAGCTATCTGCATTTACTCATAGACTCATAGACTTTAAGGTCAGAAGGGACCAGTACGATCATCTTGTCTGACCTCTGCAAAATGCAGGCCTCAAGACCTCACCCACCCACTCCTGCAATAGGCCACCAACCTATGACTGAGTTATTTACCTCCTTAAATCATGATTTAAGGACTTTAAGATACAGAGAATTCACCGGTAGGTGAACCATGCCCTGTGCTACAGAGGAAGGCGAAAAACCCCCAGAGCCCAGGCCAATCAGCCCTGTACAGTGCCAAACAATTTGTACAGTGCCAAACAAACATGCATAGAAGTGCAAGGCAATAAGGGATAAGACTCCATATACTCCCTTGTACCAGTTACCTTACCACAGTTGAGGAGGAAAGCAAGCTGTACAGAGCCAAGAAAGGCCCTACCTGTGAGGTGGAGACTGTGTGGAGCCAGGGCTTCATCCCTTCTAAAACCCCCTCCCCTCATCTATGCTAAGGGAAGTAAGTTGCACAAGTTATAGAGCTGGCACAGGGCACTTCCTCCTCTGAGCAATGGGGAAACTCTGTCACAATCTGCCTCCTGGTCTGCTCCAGATAAGCAGAGCAATGCAGTGACCCCTGCTCGGGGATGTCGCAAAGCCCCAGATAAGCTCAGAGTATTTTTCATATCGGTATCTTAATGCAGGCACAGGCATATTGATAATTTTAGAGATGTCAGAGTTGGAGGCCAGCCTAATGAAATGCAGATTTACAAATAACACCCAGTGGGTGCATCTACATTTACAAATTAAGTCGACTTAAGGAGGCTTAAATCGACTTAATTTACTCTGCGTCTACATTGGGCTTTCCTTAATTCGACTTAAGATGCTCCTTAAGTTGAATTAAGGAAAAGTTAGGTCGAATTAATAACACCTCATTTTAATTTGAACTAGCGCTTAATTCGACTTTATTAAGTGGACTTAAGCCAGTGGAGACACGGAGTAGTGCCTAGGTGGAACTTTTCAAGTGTAGACATAGCCTATGAGTGTGTATGGATAGGGGTGAGTGGAGAGGAATTGGGGTCAGAGTGACTCAGTGACCAATCTGAGGTGGGAGGCTGTAGGCAGTGTACGACAGTACAGCAGCTGATTTCAAATGAAAATGAGAGACGGAAGAGACTAGAGGCATACGTGTGATGACATAACTAATGAAGAATCTACTTTGCTTATGGATTTGAATTGCAAACTAGTAAGAACAAAAGTTATCAGAATGTTTGCAACTGTCTAGGTTGTGACGCTGCAATTCTCGCTGGCTTTTATGTTATTCAAACTGGTTCATCTATTCAGCAGTATGTGAGGGTTCTCAATGTCTCACAGGAGCCCCTTTTAAAACAATGCTATTAAACTTAAGGGAGGGTTGAGATAATCTCATTTCCTCTGATGGAAGTACACTTCCTTCATGCATATCACTAACCTTTTCTGCCAGTGATGACATAGCCCTGGGTTTTATTAAAAATAAAATTTCTGAAGAGTCAGTCTTGGGCCTAGAAATATAGCAGATTGTATCAAGAGTCAAGTATTTTCAGAGAAAAAGTGTTTTCAGGATGATACTCCCTACCATAGCCATTTAAAAGGTGGGCCCTCCATCTGCCCCTACAGTTCACCTTCACCCCTAAAAGCACACAGACAACTCATTTCCAATAACCCAAGTAGATACAATCAAGATGCTCAACAATTTTTTTCAGGAACAAAGTCTAAATATTTCCATGGAATTACACTTGATACAAGTTTCTCTGCCAAAGTAGCACCCTCTTCTTCCTAATAGTTACGAGAGTGCTTTTTTGGTTTACACTAGACAACATTTCTCCAGTTCCTAACCTCTGCTCTCTACTAACAGGTGCACACCTGGCGCATGGGATTTATCACAGCCTGAGGAGCTGAGAGCTCCTTGTCAAAAATATACCCAGTGCAGCATTTCACTCATCCCAATTTGGAAACATGAGATTTAAACAAACACAGAGACAGACAGTGCCTATGGCACTGGACTAAGACTTAGGAGACCTTGGTTCTGCTCCACACACTGTCACTGGTTTGCTAGGTGATCTTGGGTAAGTCATTTTAACTCTCTGTGCCTCAGTTGCACCACCGTAAAATGGGGTTAATGATACTTGACTCCTTTAAAAAGCACTTTGAGATCTCTGAATGAATAGGAATTTGGCATTATCAGACCAGATTAAGGTACCTGGGGGTCCTGGGCTGCCCACTTTTGTGGGGCCCACCTAACCCCTGCTCCACCATGGCAGCAGCCAACAGATGGCCAATCTCGGGGGGGGGGGGCCAACCAGCACTGGAGGGGAGGGGGCACAGACTGTGGCAAACTGTGGGGCTGGGGCGGGCTGGTCCTTGATGTGGGGGAGGGCCGGCCAGCATACAGAGGGGTGGGTGGGGCTGGGGCCCTCGGGCGAGAGAAGCCGGGGTCCGCAGTGCTTCTGCCCCACCCCCAGGCTGGTTGCTCTGCTCCAGTAGGTCCCAGATGACCTGCTGGGGGCTTGGGGCAGATCGGCCAGCTGGCAGTGCAGCACTCCAGTAGAAGGGACTCGCTCTCCCCCCGTGAGCTCTGTCAGGCCAGCGTGGGGTTGGGGCAACAATCAGCAGGGAACGGGAGCAGGATGGGGCAGAGCGGCCAGCACTGCAGTGTGCAGCTGGTGGCAGCCGTGTTCCACATGGTGGTGGGGCAGGTAGACCCGGGGATGGGGGCCCCAGCCAGTAGCAGGCAGGGAAGCACTAGCAGCACTCAGGGCTGGATTTTTGTGCCCTCCATACCTCACTTTAGCCCAGGGCTGCAGCCCCTAAAGCTCCTGTGTTAATCCGACCCTGGTATTATCATCATGAAGATGCCTTCAGTCCTAGCACACCTATATGCTCTTTATAACCCAGCCTGACTCATATTCAAATCACTCTGGTACTAGTGGTAACTAGTTTAATAGCAAAGTACTATATTGGCATAATAGAAGATAAGGACAAAACTGTTTGTTTTTCTTTCCAAGAAAAAGTCAGAGTGACACGCTGGCACTTTTGCTCTGCAGCACTCTTGCGCTTTCCTTTCATTGTCTGTTCTGTCCCTTCTGTCCTCTTTTCAGAGTTTTGATAACGCCTTTTAAGAATTACAGATGTTAATGTTCAGAAGTGGCTAGTGATTTTGGATGACTGTTTTTAGGTGCTCAACTTTGCGACCCTAGAGGGTTCTGACTTGCAGTAGGCAAGTGCTAAGCATGAATTTCCAGCTCTCTTGAAGATCATTCATCATTAGCTATTAGTTAACAATCTCAAATAAGTATTCACCAACCAGATTATTTTAAACGTACATCCATTAATGCTATCGTGCACTGTGTACATTTCACACACATTGTAGAATGACCCATACATTTGAGACAGGATGTATATGTTACATAATATTCCCTCTTAACATATAACTATTGGAAAAAAGTTTTCTGAACTTTGGAAATCTGGTTTCAGTCCTTCAGTATTACTCAGTGCATGTAGAATTTCTTTTAAATTGCAAACTGTAGTCAATAAAATGACCAGAACTTGAAATACCACTTGCTAACACTTACCAAATATTTTTTACTCTATCTAGATATTCAAGATGTATCATGGAAATAATGGAAAACATGAACATTTTATGTATGATGAACAAATGGTACTGGGGGCACAAATGCTGTTAGGTAGACAAAACACATTTTAATAGTTTACATTCTCTTGATAAAGATGGGCAGTGAGAATTTTTGGTGATGCATCACATGAGGACTATATATAGAAGAAACATATTTACATGTTATCAGTTATGAAACCTTGAGGTAAATCTCCACGTGAGTAGTGCTTTAGAGCACTCTCTTTTTAGGGTGTCTATCTGAGACACCTTAAGGAGGCCTGATTTTCAGAGTGTAGGTGCCATTATTAACTCATCGGTTTGAAGCCTTGATCCTGCAGCTGACAGCATATGACAAGATTACAACACCAACACGAATCATGTTGCAGGATTGTGCCTTAACTAGCATCCAGAATAATCAATGTTATTAAAATTCCAAATGTAATTAATTTCATTGTGCCCTCTGCTCCTCCCCCAAACACAGCTAAAATGCATATTTCTGTGAGCTAAGTTTATAGCGCCAATCTACATTGAAGTGTTGGATAAAATAAGTCCGCCATTCACATACTGTTGGAAGTATCGCATTGGCCGCAAACAGGAGTTTCTAAAATGTTCATCTGATTAATCACTTATTACAGGTTTGCATCACTGTTTCTCCATTAACTCCAATGGAGATACTGCATATTTACATCAACACCGGTGAGAGAAAAATTAAGCCAACAGTATTTCCAATTTGATGGTAAAAAGCAAATTTCACTGCCAAAAAACTCCTTTTATGCTTGGTATTTTGAGGCAATTTGAGTCAGATTAGATTTGGATAAGCATCTAAACGAAACTTTTTGAGATCCATTCAGCATGAGCTCATCTTGTTTCCTTCTTTCTAGCCTGCATGTGTGTAACTATTGTTTCTGTCTGTTATTAGGTAATTTGAACAAAAAAGGTGAGCTCCTAAAGTTGGACTATCAAGGAGCAGTAAGTACTGATGACCATGGGCACCTAATCCAGCAAATACTGTGTATGACTTTCAAGAATAAATACCCTTTCCTTTTATTTGAAAGCAAGGCTGCTCTGCCACAGAAAGTAAAGTACAACTCAGTTTTAATTCCTTTTAATTAACTCAAAGTGCTAGGTCTGTCCCTTTCATCACATTTCGCTTCCTTGTCATATTTTCCTTCAGTTTGATTTTTTTTTTTTTTTTGCCAGAACTTCACTCTTTATGCTGCTGGCTCAGCTCCAACCCACAATGAAGAGAACAGTAGATGTAGCAGGAAGCGTTCACTTAGTAGGTCTTTTACTGGTGGAGGGGAAAGGAAGGTCATTGAAGAATGGCATTAGCTGTTGGATTGAGTTGATTGCTTGTTTGCTGAACAGATGTCAAGGACTATTCAGAAAGATGTGGGTTTAAAATTATATATATATATATATTGAATTAAATAAGTACATACAGGGCTGTTGCTAGGGTGGGTGGGAGAGGAGACAGCAGTATGTGACCAGCAACCACTCTGGACCATCAGCAAGTGCTCTGTGAACATCCTGCTTTACTGCATCCTCTTCCTTCTGATCTTCTTGGCTGTAGAGTTTGGGCATGAACCTCCCGCATTTCCTTTCTTTGTTTGTGTTCACTGACTACAGCCAGCCCTCTTCCAGTTCCTTCCTATAGAAGATATCAATTAACACTAATATTATTGATGTCTTAGTTTTTTAGCCACTACTGTATGAATAGATTCTCTGAACTGCTGAGCTATGGATTTGCTTACTCTCTTCTTGTTACTGATAACTTGGTAAAAATCCCTTTGACCTGACCGAGCGCTAAGCCATTGATCTCAAGACAAGTCAGTAGTTCCCATTCTCACTTACTGGAAGCGTTTTTCACTGAGACCTGACAGAGAAATGTTCAAATATGAGAAAGGAATATACTCTTGCAGTTCCTTGGATTAGGGCATTGAAAACCCTGAAAAATAGTAATGCTAAACAAATCTTGAGAAGATCACTTTACACAACTTCCACAGTTGCTTCATCATGCAGTCTTCTCATCATACCACTCCAATTATAACTTAGGTACTTCTTTATCTCACCTCAATATTTAGATCCAAAAGGTCAGCTGTGTTACTAGGTCAATATTCGTTTGGATCTCACCCAGAATATCATGCTGCCAGCCAGTGACGTCGCGGGTGCTGGGCACACAGGCCATAAACCCCGAGTCCCAGCGCCAGTGCCCCAAGTTCGACAGGGACCCAAGCCTGGCTGCCGGGGGATGCATGATCCAATGCCGGCCCCAACTGGGGACCTGGGCCCCGGGCGCCTACAGCTGCCTGATCCGGTGACGGCCCCAGCCAGGGACCCAGGACTGGCCTGTGGCTGCCTAATCCAGCGATGGCCCCTGGCGGGAACCCAGAGCCCAGGCGGTGGCTGCACAATCCAGCCTGGACCCAGCCAGCGCGGGCTGTGCAATCCGGCCTGGGTCCGGGTGGGAACCTGGGGCCCAGCTGCCGGGGGCTGCGCAATCCGGCACCGTACCTGATCCCCGGGTTCCCTGCTGCCACGTGATTTGGTGCTGGCCCCGGGGCCCAGTAGCAGCAGGATCCGCCCATGGCCCGGCCAACATCAGTGACCAAATCTGGTGCGGGCCCTGACCAGGGCAGGACGAGTGGTGCCAGAAGCCTGATCTGGGCCCCAGCCGTGGAGCCAGGGCCAGATTGGACCCTGGGCCCAAGGGGCAGGGCCAGCACAGGAGGGGGGGGAGGTGGGACTCTGAACCAATTTCTGGGGCAATGATGCCCCTGCTGCCAGCCAATCCTTTAGTATCGAAAACTAATTTTTTTATAAAAGGAAGGAAACAAACAAGATGAGAGATGTTAAATGGTTAACACAATCAGATACATACCAATGACTTCCAAGTCCATGTATATATCAGATTTTTAGCCGACCCATGGAGATGGCAGACTTGTATAGATCCTGTGATGTATATCCAGTATCTTTGTTTCACAGCCTCAGATATAGAGTAGTACTTGATCCAGAGGTAGGAATTAAGAATGAAGACAAAATGGAGATGGTGAAGCTTGCATTTTATAAATTCCAAAGATGAAGTGGTATATTCTCCTATGAAAGCTCATGCAATAAATACATTTGTTAGTCTTTAAAATGCCACCAGACTCCTTTTTTGTTCTCCATTTTATAGTTTCTGCCATATAGCCTGTTCCAAACACAAGCTCCTAGTACATGGGCAGGGGAAACCTCCTAGAATTCCTGTCCACAGGCATGTCCCTACATGTCCTGATGACGCATACATCTAGCCCTTGGCTTCTCTCTCTCTTCTCTCATTGTATAGGGTAGTGGTTTCAACCAGTATTCTGTGACAGCTGTCCAAGTACCATGAAATTTTGTACAAAGGTAATGAAAATCAATGAAAAAAAAATAGTGTTTCATCTTAAACAATATTCTATCCAACCAAACTTGCAACTCATAAAACTCATGAAAATTAATCATCAAATTAAAAGCGAGGTATTGGTCTTTCGATTCTAAAACATTAACATTCTAAACACAGGTGGCCAAAGGGCAAAACTGAGATGACATGTATTTTTTTACAGTGGATTTGAAACATTAGTGCATTTGATCCTTCTTTAGCTTGTTGTATGCACTATGTTGCAAACCTCTCTGGTAAGACCGTAACCATAGTAAATGTACATAAAAGTGATATTTATGGGCAATCAATGTAGCTAAAAAAAGTCGGTGTGCCGTGGAATTGTTTGTGCCACTGAAGTATGCCGTGTTACTGAAAAGGTTGGGAACCACTGGTATAGTTGATGGTCCTTGACTGGCCCTCAATCAAGCTGGGGAGTGCTGAAGCTAGATAAAGGCTGCACCACAGCAGTGTTACACCATAAAACAATGGCATAGCTTGGAAGAGAAACTGGGACCTGGGGTCTTCAAAAAACATACATATAGCCTCAACTTCAAGGACTTGTTAGTCCCTTTTGTTCCCAAGTTAAGCATTTATGTGTTTACAGGATAAGGACCTAAGCATCCTGATCCTTAGTCCCTTTCTCTAAACTAATCAACTGGGAAATTTCTACTGAAACCACTACATTTTTATTATTTATTTATTTTGCACTGATACTTGGAAACTTGATGAGAAAGAATCTCTTCCTTTTATTACTTAGACTGGCAACATAATCCTTCTCAAAAAGTGGAAGCAGAACTCTGAAAAGAATGTTTTTAGTTGGGGAGAGCAGGTGATAGCCACTATCGATACATAATAAATATTCCTCACTTTTGCACTTGAAATGCAGAGATACCTGTGGAAGGGAAGTCAGAAATGAAAATGGGGTACACACATAGGATCTCTCTCCAATTCTTGTAAAAATAAAAAATACCTGCACTGATAGCTCAATCTGAGTTGGATCAAATCAGGAGGTAAACATTTTATGAAGATTTGCAGTGTCACCTTGAGGGAGTAGAGGGGTAGAGGTTCTATAAATTCTTGACATTTTGTGAGGAGGGAAGAGATTAAGCTAATTAGTATTTTGGTTCTGTCTCATCTGCTTTCTCAAAACATTCATGTAACTCCTCAGGGGCTGTCTCTGTTTCCAGCTAAACAGCCTCCTATTAGGTGGAAGGTAAACATAACGATAACCCACAGAAACAAAACCACTGTAATATCTGACATTATCATCTTTTCTGATTTGATCCATCACTCACTCCAGGAACCCAAACTTTATGGTTTGACAAAGTTTTGATTAACCCCATCACTAAAGGAGAATGAGACAGGGGATGTCCACCCTGTTTACAATTCTATCTGTATAACTTTCTAATTTGTCCATCTCTCCAAAAACACAACTCTCCACTTTGTTAGACACCATTGAGGGCCTCAAGGTTTTCTGATAACCTTTCTGTGGGGCCCTAGCTGCCAGTAAAATGAAATCTCATATACTCTTGGGTGCACAGTGCTCTAGGGCATATGTATCGCCTCAGAGTTTGAAACATTACAGTGGGTCAAACCAAGAATTTGTCTTCCCCACAGACTAGCTGTCAAGAAAGGAGAATTAAACTACACATGTTCTCTCAAAGACTAGTACCCGGGATGAAGCACTTGTTTCCAGCAATATGCCACGAGGGATAAGGCTCTGAGGCATCACCAAGATCATTAAAGAGAGAGGAGCTAGGAATTTCAAACACTAGAAGAACCCAGGTCTGTTTAGGGGTCTAGCTGAAAAAAGACCTAAGAGTCATGTCTGAGAATCACGCAAGGTGCAGACCCTTAGAAAAGGATGACAAGTCAGATTGTCACAGAGAAATCTTACCACAGAGAAAATTATTCGTTTTCATAATTAAAACAGATTTTTTCAAAACAAAATTACAGCTGTCCCCACATAGAAACAGCCTCTCATTTTTACCAAAAATTCAAAGTAAACATGAAAAAAATCTGTTTTTCTTTTTTCTGGTCCTTTTTTAAATGTACCTCATGCAAATATAATATCTCACTGGAAGTAATGATTGGTTTGGGCTTTTAAAAATTTTTTTTTTATTTTGGCAGAGGTCTGATGGCATCCAATAGCATCTGACTTGACTCCTTGCTATGCTCTTATATGAATTGATTTTCTTTTTTAAAAAGATTACAAATGAGAGAAGGATTAATCTGACTCTTGTAACACAATGCCAAATGTACTACCAAAAAAAAAAGTCCCTTGCAAGAATCTTTGTTATTGTGGAATCCAAATGTTCCTGCCTCTAGACCTTCCAGTGACCCACCTGTCAGAAAAGACATTTATTTTCTCTTCTGTCAAATGGCCTTGTCAAGCAAAAACTGATAAGAAGCGTTTGATGTCTGTTCTAATTAAGGTGAAAAATGTTTAGGACTGCTCCTTCCTGAAAATGCTACTATAGTAAACCTTACTAGCCTTCCACCTCTGCCCTCTGCCCTAGCCTTCACTCCCATTCTATTCCCAAGTGTGAATGCATTAACCACAACAAAAACAAACCAAACCAAACCAAATTAAGAGTCTACATTACATTAAAGGCTAACTTGGTGCATACTCACGCAAGCAGCTAGGCTCACTGAAGTTGATGGGCTTACTCAAGGGAGCAGGTGTGCGCTAGCGTAAGTAAGGATAGCACAATCTAGCCCTATGTGTATAACATATCTTTCACTGTTGTAACCCTTGCCTTGCTTCCCCCGCTTCCCCTCCACTCTTTGTTTATTATTGTCCCTTTCTTTGGCTATGTCTACACTTGGAAATCTAAGTCGACTTTAGCTAAGTCGACTTTAAGTCGACTTAGTTAAGTTGACTTAGTGAGTCTACACTTAAATTTTAAGTCGACTTTGGGGGGAACTTACAAAGTCAACCTAGAGCATCCACACTGGATGCCTAGGTCGACTTCTAGGAGCTAGGGGGACTTAGGGCAGGTCCACAGGGCGGGGGGCACCCCTTGCCCAGTGCCAGGGGGCTCAGCCTTTGCCCCATTGTACATAGGTACAATGGGGCAAAGGGAGACAGGGACCCTGGCAAGGCATAGGGGCAGGGTGGGCAGGGCTCTGCCCTGCCCTGTGGGGGGGGGCATGCCCGGCTCCCCCTGGACCCCCCCCCCCAGCAGGGAGGGCATTGGTGCAGTCCTGGGGTAGCCCTAAGTCGACTTAATTTACAAGTGTAGACGCACCCTTTGGTTTTAGTTAGAGGGAATTGTGGGTACTTAGCAGTGCTCAGGATTGGGCTTTTTGACTATAAACTCATCTGTCAGGCACCCATCTTTATTTATCTGTGAAATGCCAAGCACAACTGGCATGGCAGAAATTATTAAAAATATACCATAACCACCACTGGGTACTGCCTTAGAAGCTGAAAGATTGACGCTGCTTTGCTGTTTGGAATTTCTCTTAATAACTTGTTCATGCTTCAAAAGAATTAATTGATACCATCTGTGTGTATTCAATGTCCTAACTTTAGCTGACACAGCAAACATTTTATATCTCCCTTTAAGTTCCTCTTCTGTTTCTTTTTTCTTTTCTTTTTTTTTTTTTTTTTTTTTAAAAGGTACATTAACGCAAGAGAAATTCTTTAAGCTAGTGGCTAAAGAATGTGCCTTGAGCCCTATGTGAATGCCTAATGTCTTCAACTGTTTGTTTAAAGGCAAAAAACAATACTTCTGAAGGATGGCCCTCCCACTCGCCTGTGATAGGCTACCAAGAATAGCAACAGGCTGTGTCACTGGAAAGGGCAAAGCCGTCTGAAATAGAAACAAAGTTGTTCACAAATCACTTTGTGCCTTCCATTTAGTTTCGGTAAGCTTCTGTAACACGCTGCCATGAAGGAAATAACCTGTACATTTGTTGACAGGACGGGAAGGACAATTGCCCTGTAAAGTGCTTCTACCCTGAAGTGTGGGAAAGAACTGTTAAATGGCAATGGTACCTGTGCAGAAAGTGGAGGACTTCAGTCAGCAATGCCGGAAAATGAGAGCAGGGGAGAGTGATGATAACAGATGCAGCAGCAGCAGCACCAATCTGCACAAGCTTTCCACTCAGACAGGTAACGTGGCACAGTTTGAATACCAGCGGTGACTGGTTGACAGTAGGGGAATAGGTGTAACTAATGTTCTGGTTTGGAGTCAAATAGCCTGGCAAAAGCCAGGAGAGTTTAAATTAACACCCTCCCTCTGCCACCTAATTCCTGACATTGCCCGAGAGGGAAAATGTGAGCAAAGAACAAAATGTCAGCTTTAATTTTGAGTAAGGGTATTTGAAATACTTTTCTCTGAAGGCCTTGATCCTACGGCTCATGCATGAACAATCTAATGTGTAAATCCTTCTCCTTTTGCAGATTTGTCATCTGAAAGAAAGATAAAAAAAATCCATTGTTGCCCATAATGGCTATTCTATTGCAACCCATGCACGCTAAGGACCAAATTCAATCCTCCCATTGAAATCAGTGGAGCTCATTGATTCCAATGGGAGTTGCACCTGCTTAGGCCAATATGAAATTTACATGCACACGCACACGCACATGCACACACACACACAACTGTGAGCATAGAACAACCTTAATCTACATGCATTTTGCTGTTTTAACTGTCAGTTTCTCTCAGGCTGCGGTGTAACAGATTTTTACTTAGAGATTCTTTTACTGAGATCAGAAGGAGGTGACACAAAAGTGTTACAGTCTGTTATCATGATTTATAACTGAGGCTGAAGAAGAAAACCATTGCTGTAAATCATAGGGGGCTATGTCGGAGTTAATATTTTCTTAAAAATATATGAATTGCAGTGAACTAACTAACCCAAATATCTTTAGATACTATGGGCACAAATAATACCATTGGATTTTAATAAAGAGTTATTGATAAGGCCAGCAATATCCACTGATATCTGGGATCACTGGAATGTAAGGGAAGCCAAGGCTAATGAAGAACAAAAAGCCATTCAATTTGCAGATACACTATCGAACTGTTGTTTCTAAAATCTGTAAATTATTTTTGCAACATAGTCTTCAGGTTACAATGTGCATAGTACCCAGTACTTTACAGCATCTCAGTCTTTTGCACTAAGCCAACCACAAAGCGTGAACTGGGTTGGGTTTCCTTTTTGTTTTAGCTTTTAGTGACACAGTAACTGTACATGTTTAAGTTTTAAAGAACCATGTTTTCAGCAAGATTTTTAAAATTATTGTAGATTTATGAACATACGAACTACCTATTCCATCAGCTGACTTGAAAATAATCTTCAGTTTAAAGGATCCATATCCTTCTGAACTTTGTTAGCATGTCTAATAAAGTTCCATGACAAGTTAACATCTTTTCTCCCCCCTGTAACAAACAAATTCCATTCTATATATGCATAACTTCTATCATGTTCTCGGAGAGCTTAGAGTATATTTCCATCCACAGGAACTTGAATTGCTTAGGTGTATGGCAAAGTGCGTTGCATGTACTTGAGATTTAAAATTAAGCTTCCCATATGTACAGTGGCTTCTGAACTTGCTACACTAACTAGTCAAAATTTTATAGAAGCTTTAGTTGGATAGTAGAAGTGAATAATATTATATGGGGTACAAATAAAATGTTATCTCATAAGGAAAGACATTGGATTCACATTAAGCTTGCTACATGCCTTAGGTCCCAGTCCAGCAACTTTCCCATCCTCTTGAATCCAGTTATAAGAGTGTGGCGTAAGGCAACTAAATTTAGGAATTGCAATTCAGTGAGAAAAAACAAAGATATTTCATACCTACCCTTCATGCTGGATCTAAATAAGCCTTGGGCATCAGAACAGTTTAATGGCATTGGCATATAGTTTTTCCACACAGTTTTAGAGAGGGAGACTGACTGCATGATAATATATAAGTTTTATTGCATGAGATTAGGATGGCCACCTTGCATACAAAAGCCAGACCTAGGAATGAATTATGCAGTCATTCCCAGAAAGTACCAATAAGCCACACCACAATGTATACACAATGTATTCTGGATACGTCATATGTTTTAGAGAAACACTATTTTAAAAATGTATTCAAGCATTTTAAAATCTTTTGTTAATACTTTTTTCTATATACTTCCACCTGTAAAGTTATGTTCTCTTTATACTGACCAGTTTTAGCTCTTCCAGGGAGAGGAAAGACATAACCAGAGGAAGATGAAGGATACGTTGCATAAATCTCTAAAAAATTACTTAAAATCAATTTTTCATACACATGGTTCAGTTTTTAATTTCATAATCTACCAATGCTAGAAACAAATGTCTTCTCCCATTGGAAAGAGGGGCTCCCACTGTGTGGTAGTGAAATCTATATGATGAACTTTAATCATGTACTTTTGGCTGCCTGACTTATTTATCATTAACCTATTTTGGACAGAACTGCACCCAACTTTTCAAATCTCTGGGTAGTTGCAAATAGCAGAGATATTTTTAAAATATAACCTTCTCAAAAACTATTTGCTTCTATCCCTGAAATGTGGAATTTTTTACCCCAGATTACCCCTGAGGCAGTTCAGGAAGATGAGGGATTGAGGAAAAAAAATTTGTTTCTAGGCACTATAAAAATGGGCTTAATTTGAAGTAGGGAGGCAGAGATGAATGATTCCACATTCTATTACCAACATATCCTGTTTCAGGCAGGGATTCCCTTCTGTTTGATTGGGAGCATTAGGGTTACAAATTTGTCATGGAAAATTAGGCAAAAATCACAGAACATTCATGGCAAAAACTAATAAAATTGTAGCCATAAAAATGTAGAATTTTTAACAACGCAGTATTACATAATGTAACGTTTGCACTGCCCGGTCGGCCTCAAGCACCACCCCACCCTCCAGCCAACAGTGACACTCACCTGGGGGACTCTCCAGCCTGCCAGCCCTGCAATTGGATGCTGCCTCCTGGGTCCTAGTGCTAGAAAAGTTCTAATTCTATGTATGTTGGGTGGCCCAGCATACACAGAAGTGGAAAGTCATGGGAAGTCAGGAAAGTTGTGGGAGGTCACTGAAAATCATGGTTTCCATGGTCTCTGTGACTTGTTCTGAGCTCTGGGCATTACTGTAATACAAATAAATTATAACAATAAAAATAATATTATTTACAGTTTTAAAAAAATAACGTGTGTGATTATGGAGACAGTAAAATTGAAATGTACTCTGTGGAGTAATTAAAAACCATTAAGAAACATGTGTGCACATAAGAATTCTCCATGCCTGGAATAATTTCAAATGTGAAGCTGTGATGATGTGATGAACAGGGTTCCCAAATGCCCATAGTCAGGAGTCTGCTACAAATTAAAGGGCAGATTAGGATGGTTTCCCTGCTTCTGATGGGATCTTGGATGCATCTGATGCTTGTAAATCTTCCCTGCCAGGAATGAATTGCCTCTTCATCTCATAATATAAAGTTACCTTTGGAAAGGACCAGATCATTGAACTAAGTGATAGGTTAATAAATATGGGAAAGGATGCACACCATCCACAAAATCTTTATCCACCAACTCCACCCCAATTTCAATTCACACATGTTGATTCTGGGAGATACTATTACTATCTTCAGTCTATTTTTGAAGAAGAAAGTATAAGCATTTTAGCAAATGTTCTTAAAGATTAATTTGTTTGCCATGCAGTGCTGCTTTCTTCCTTGGTTGTGAGAAATCATTTTTGTAGAAATGGGAAAACAAATGAATAGCTCTCGCAATCATTTTAATTTTCAGTAACACACCCATTGGCCAGTGGGTTTAATCACGGAATTTTTTGTCAAACCCTCCCATTAAAAAATATATGAGCAGCATATGACTGCCAATTGCTATTTATATTTTAGGTGTCTGACAAAATCAAAAGTAATATTTATTATTTTAAAAAGACAATGTAATTTAAAGGGAATATCTAAACCCTCTCTGCCCAGAAATATCACAAAAAGTCTACATTTAAAAAGGAGTGTCTATAAAACCACTGGAAATATTAAAGCAAAATTAACATTGATGTTAATGGAAGGTTTGTCGGAGAAAGACTTGGGGCTTGTCTTCACATACAGTGCTATAGCGGCATAGCTGGAGAGCTTAAATGAAGGCGGCATTATGCCGACGCAAGAGCTTCTCCCATTATTATAGCTAATTCACCTCCACAAGAGTCAGCAGCTACCTCAACAGGAGAAGCTCTCTCTTTGACAGGGCACTGTCTCCATCAGGGGTTCTTTCAATTTAACCATGTTGCCAGTGCTGTGGATTTTTCATATCTCTGAGCAACATGGTTATGCCAACATAAATCTGTAGTGTAGACCCGGCTTGTGTGGAACCTGAGTAAAGATTTCAGGATTTTCCCCATGTCAGGACTGAGTATATACTGTGTAAGGGACATTAAGATTTGACTCCACAATAATAAAAATGTGTGTAGGTTCCAGGGAAAAGCAATGACTGTAGATTGTGTGTGATTCATTCAGAACTGCTGAGACAGCTTGCTGCTGAGAGTGTAGAATGTTCTGTTTATGCTTCCATGCCAGAAGGTGCTGTACATTCAAGGGACAAATTTGAAAAGGCAGCACAATTAGTTTCAAAAGGATGCCAGGATTGACAGATGATAGGTTCATCTGCAGAACGGTAGTGGGTGGAGGTCACTATCATACAAAACATAGGAACCACAGGATTTCTGAAAAATTAAAAACCGGCTCAACTGGTATAACAAGCTGTTCCCAAACATGCTTGTGGCATGAGAGATAGGGGGTGAAAGTTGTAAATCAATAGTGTAACACAAGTTGCCGCACGTTGGTAAAAACTGAATAATATGATGCGAAGGCCCCTTAGGAGGTTCTCAAACTAGGAGTGAAAAAACAAAGCTAATATTTAAAATTACCAATACAATAACCATGCTATTCTTACTAATTATTAGTATGCATCAGTGGTGCACAACCTTTGTTGCCTTGAGTCCCACTCTGCCAGCGTCCCAGCTGTCTGAGGATCACACCCCATTGCCATTGTCTTTTTGATAAAAAATAATTTAACATAACCAAAATATTTACCCTGGGGCACAAGGCAAGTCTCATTCCTGCCAATGAATTCCTCAATCAGGACCTAATGGAAGGATTTTTTCCCCCAGTACTATTAATGTACTAGAAGCAGAAGATCAAAGGTAGGAGAAGTTTAGTTTTCTTCGGTGAGATTAACACCTATATTACATATGCATACCGTGAGCCAGATTTTTTAGCAGGTGTGAACTGGGGTAGCTCAGCTGAAAGCATCTTACTTCCCCTGAAGATCTAACCGATAGTTTAACTTTATACAAATCACTGCTTCCAATAGTAGACCTATTGGTCTTGGATAGGGTGACATAAATGGAAAATAAATATTGGGTATTATGCAGAGGAGGTCACAGCAATTGAAAATAAATATAGAAATATCCATCACTTTCAGAGAGACTTGGAATCTTCCTATCATACCCCATTCCAGCCAAGTCAACTGAACTACTCAGCCAAACCTTCCCTAAAATAATTAGTTGAAGTACTGGCTTTTCTACATCACACAAGCCACATCCCACTGGTACATGATTTCTCTGCAATTAACTGGAAAATCAACAGTGAATTGACTTGGCCTCTAATTGTGTGGCAGCCAACATCATGCTGAGGAAAAAAAACAACAAAACCCTATGCTGAATAGAAGAATTAACCCAACAATAATAAACTAGAATTATCCATCAAAGGCGAGGTTGCATAGGCTTCACAACAAGCAGAATATGAGCAGTTACATCTTTCTTGTGACAATAAACAATGAATCTCAGTTGTATAAAACACTGTTTCTTTTAAAGTGGAGAGAAAAGGGAGAACATATGCCATTGTATCTACTCTTTTAACATCTGATATTTATTCCCAGTGGTGCAGCCATCAGAAACGATGTGAAACAAAGGTGGTGCTACCCCACTGGGGACACTAAGCAGGAATATTTTAAGCCCCCCCTCCCCAAAACATACTAATAATTAATGGAAGGCCCCTTGAGCTGTTCAGGGCCCTAAGCAACTGTTTAGTATGGTTATGTCTAGCGCCAGCTGTGGTGTGAAATATTATAGACTCATAGACTTTAAGGTCAGAAGGGACCAGTACGATCACCTAGTCTGACCTCCTGCAAAATGCAGGCCTCAAGACCTCACCCACCCACTCCTGCAATAGGCCACCAACCTATGACTGAGTTATTTACCTCCTTAAATCATGATTTAAGGACTTAAGATACAGAGAATTCACCGGTAGGTGAACCATGCCCTGTGCTACAGAGGAAGGCGATATTGATCTTTTTGTTACACTAAAACCAAGGATTAATGATGAGTGAATCTCAGAGTATTCAGAGGTTTGCACCCCAAAATTTAGCTTATCTGAAATATCCAGTCTATCTGGATCAGCAAAATTGGCCTGGAAATCTTAGGCTACTTCCCACTGGCTAAATGTCTGCATCACATAAAAACAGCCTCAGAATCAGAAGTCTTAACATTCTCAATAAGGCCAAGGATTTAATGGGAGTCCAGGATAAACTATATTTTCACATGTAGAAGTGGTCCCTCAATGGGAGCACTTTGGTTAGAAAGCATACTCTACTCTTTTTCATAATATACCACAGGGGTCTGCAACCTTTACTAACCCCCATGCCAGCCTCTTCTCCCCCATTTTTTTTTCTCGATGGCACATTATAGTCTAGTCTCCTGTAAGCTGCAATACTTTAGTCTAATTTCAGGATTTGTCTTCACATACAGCACTAGAGCACTGCTGTAGCATGTTGATGAAGATGCTACTAGCCAACAGTAGAGCTTCTCCTGTCGGCATAGATAATCCACCTTCTGGAAAGGCAATAGCTGTATCAATGAAAGAAACTCTGAATGATGTAGTTATACTGATATAGGTCTGTAGTGGCCTCAGTTGTTGGGCTTAGTGTGCAGGTGCTGGGTGATGTGGGTGGCTTGTGATATACAAGAGTTCAGACTAAATGATCTGGTGATCCCTTCTGGCCTTAAGCTCTATAAATGAATGGGAGTCTGTTGAATTTAGTGGGGTTGGTTCTTAAAAGATACTGAAAATAAAGGGGGGAAATGAAGTGCATTACAGTCTGTATTTTTTCCTGCTTTCAGCAACATCATTTGATATTCCAAAGGGGTAGCCGTGTTAGTCTATTGTAGAAAGACAACAGAGTCCTGTGGCACTTTTAAAGACTAACAGATTTATTTATCGCATGAGCTTTCGTGGGAGAAAATCCCACTTCGTCAGACGCTTTGAAGATGGGAAACTTACAGAATGGGAGGAAATTAAATGCAGGGGAGTGTATGCCCCTCTGCCTTATATATTGGACAAACAGGACAGTCTCTGCGCCAAAGAATAAATGGACACAAATCTGACATCAGAAATTGCAACACTACAAAACCAATAGGGGAACACTTCAATCTCCCTGCTCACTCCCTTGACGACTTGTTAATAGCTGTGTTGAAACAGATGAATAACAAATCACAGCTTCAAAGAGAAACTGCAGAACTCGAACTTATATGCAAATTTGACTCAGTTGTCTTGGGGTTAAACAGGGACTATGGATTTTTCTCTCATTACAACAGGTGATTTGACCTCACCCTCCTCTATGTGCTGTTCCCCAGTGTTTGAATCCTAGCACCTATTTTGATTTGCTGTTACAGCCTGACCTGATCCTATGTCATACACTCCCCTGCATTTAATTTCCTCCCATTCTGTAAGTTTCCCATCTTCAAAGTGTCTGACGAAGTGGGATTTTCTGCCATGAAAGATCATGCGATAAATAAATCTGTTAGTCTTTAAAAGTGCCACAGGACTCTGTTGTCCATCATTTGATATGTCCATTTGGTATGACCAATATTGTTGGGTTCTTCATTTTGATCCTATTATTTCCCCCAAACTTAGACCTTAGAAACAGATTTTGAGGACTGGTTTATAAAGTAATTTTATTATTGATTATTAGAATGGTACAGAACTCATTTTGTTTGTTTGTCTTCTGTCATTCCAGGATGTGGAATGTTTACTTTTCTGTCATCTGCCATTGCTGCCATCAGTGGACTCCTAATGGGTTATGAACTGGGACTCATCTCTGGGGCTCTTCTTCAGCTAAGCAGTATATTAGCACTTTCTTGCAGACAACAGGAAATAGTTGTAAGCTCCCTCCTCATTGGGGCCTTACTAGCATCACTTACTGGTGGATTCTTGATCGACCAATTTGGAAGGAGAATTGCAATTATTATAGCATCTTGTTTACTTGTACTGGGAAGTCTGATCTTGATACTTAGTGCATCATATGGAATATTTATTGTAGGACGGACAGCTATTGGTATTTCAATTTCATTATCCTCAATTGCAACATGTGTATATATTGCTGAGATAGCCCCACAGCACAGAAGAGGCCTGCTTGTATCATTAAATGAACTTATGATTGTGATTGGCATCCTTTTTGCCTACATTTCAAATTATGTATTTGCCAATGTTTCTCATGGCTGGAAGTATATGTTTGGCCTTGTGATACCAGTAGGCGCCTTGCAAGCTATTGCTATGTATTTCCTTCCACCGAGTCCTCGATTTCTTGTTATGAAAGGTAACGATGAAGCTGCTAGCAAGGTACTCGGAAAGTTACGGGCAACTTCAAATATTACTGAAGAACTCACTCTGATCAAATCTTCTTTGAAAGATGAACATCAGTACAGTTTCTTGGACCTATTTCGTTCAAAAGGCAACATGAGAGCCCGAATGCTAATCGGGCTCATGCTAGTGTTTTTTGTGCAAACAACAGGGCAGCCTAACATTTTATTTTATGCATCCACGGTTTTGAAGTCAGTTGGGTTCCAGAGCAATGAAGCAGCTAGCTTAGCCTCTACTGGAGTTGGAGTGGTTAAAGTGGTCAGCACCATCCCAGCCACCATTTTTGTGGATCGAGTTGGAAGCAAAACCTTTCTCTGCGTCGGTTCTTCTATTATGGCAGTGTCATTGGTCACCATGGGATTGGTGAATCTTAATATACACATGAATGTCACTACTATCTGTAGAAACCAGTCCCTGGAAGATTCCATTTTTCATGGACCTGGAAACTTAAATGTCAGCAATGTGAGTGTCAAGGAGCAGTTTGTTGGTATGCCTTCCCAGGGCAGATCATCACTAACCATACTTAGAAATCCTGAAATTGCTATGACAGAGGAACAGAATAGCACAGCCTTGGCAGGAGGAAGGACCTCTGCAGCAAGCCAAACAGGATCCCACATAGTAATAGACACTGTGGACGTTCCAGCTGCTCTGAAATGGTTGTCTTTGGCCAGCTTACTTGTTTATGTTGCTGCCTTTTCCATAGGTCTTGGACCAAGTAAGTGTTTCTCATTTTCTATTCCTTTTAATGATTTATTTAAAAGTAAAGTAAGTGCTGATGTAAGGTGCCCCTGTTGACATCACTGGGTCAAAATGAAGTTCTGAATCCACAGAATAAACCCCACAGTGAGCAGCAGCATATGCTTCCACCATGCTGCTCTGCCAACAGACTCTGATCCTGTTCTGCAGAAAACAGCTCAGGCAGGGGAGGAAGAGTAATTCAGCCTCCATTTCTAAGTCACTCTTCGATCTCTCTGCTAAGATCGCCAACAGCAGCACCAATGGTGATGAGGGCATGTAAGCGCTACAAAGAGGGTTGAGAAACATTCAAATAAGTCCACAGAATGTCCAACAGAAGGTAACTTTCAGGGTAAAATCCTCATCCCTTTGAAGTCAATGGCAAAGCCAGGATTTCACCCTCAGTCACTGCTGACCAGTGTTGGATTTGAACCAGGGACCTACAAATGAAAAATGCTATATCCTATATTAATAATTATCTGATCCATTTTTTCTTCCCCATGCTCTCTCTCTTTTCTTTTCTTTTTTTTAACCATTTAATAAATAAACTGTACTGTGACAGTGCATAAATTCAAGTTAAAAACTTAATGCTAAAGCCTTCAGATGGTAGAATTGAGCATAGCATCATCATCGGCTCTCCAGAGGCTTTGCCAATTGACTCCACCTGAAGTTCTGTGTCTCTGAGCATTCAGCCAAACTGACATGTAAACCAACATACTACTAAGAAATGGACAAAATTTAATCACACTCGTTCCCTTCACTTCCTATACTGAACAGAACAAACAACAAACACGTTAAGAATTGTTCAATCTATAAAATATCAATTTAAATGGAAGTGAGCTATTAGAAAAAACATCAGTGCCGGATCCTCGCAAACTACAGAAGTAAACTTTCAGGCCACCCAGTGACTAGAACTACTCTGTATCCTTCTTTTTCACAAGCTTTTTCATATTATTTTACCCATCAGGGGCTGATTTTTTTACAAGACTGTAAAATGTGTATGCACAAAGTCCATTATTTATTAACAGACTGTGTGTGTCTTTGTGCCCTGACACAAACTTGGCTTGGAAACAGACTGTACTCCTTGCAGTTAATTATGATAAAGAGTTTACAGTAAGCATAACAACCCTACTGTTATGCTGAAGGCAGAAAAGAGAAGACAAAGCTTGTCTTCAATAACCCACAATAGATATTTATTTAAAATGTTGCTCACTAGGCTTGTTGCCTGAGATCACTAAGAGCATCCAAAGGGATAGCGGTTTGACAATCTTTCTTCAGCATACGGAAGTATATTATAACCAGTTTAGGAACTAGAGTCCGTTCTCAGATACACTGGTGTAAATTCTGAGTACCATCACTAAAAAGAGTCAGTTCAGATTTACACCAGTGTAACAGCGAACACAATCTAATCCTAGAATAAGAATCAGTAGGGAACCAGCACAATTTCAATTTCTTTTCCATTAATAAGTTTAACTCAGTGTCAAAGTTCAGCTCAAACTAATTAAATGCAGAAAGCTCAGATTAACTAAACCAAGGAATTGCTGAAATCTAGAAAGAATAGAGGGTTTTATATATTGTAATTAGATGTGCTGTGGCTGAAAGGCAGGATAAGCACTGAGATTCAGATGGAACTCCTGACTTTTTCTGCTTGCAAATCAAACCCTTTAAAGATATTTCAAATGTGTAGATTTCACCTGATAAATTTACTTTTCTTAGTGTTAGATTTTTTTTTAATAAAAATTAATCCCCCACTTACATAAATTAGCCCATTTAAAATGCTTGGATTACTCATTCTCTCAACCTGTTACACTGTCTCTACCAAATTGGTACTTAAACCATGGCCCTTGTGGAAAAGAGAATGGAGGGGCCATGTCAGATGTTCTGATTGATTGAGTAATTAGCAGCCCCCAGTGAGATGGGATTGTGACTGGCCTTGAAGGGGGCAGAAGGTTCTTGCAATTGCCACCTCACGCAGCTGTGCAAAACTGGCCACAACCCAATAGTCTCTTCAGAACGTATATGATATTTATAGTCTGTGTGGTTAAAATCCTTATGGCAAGTACATGGGAATCCATCAGAAACATGGCAGGACCATTCCAGTTCAGCTCTTTCATCTTCCTTTTTTCTTACTACGCAAGAACTTTTGACTGTACTGTGAGGTCCAGTTATTGCCTAAGTGTTCTCAATAGCCTTTAAAAAATATATATATGTATTCTATACCTGGGTGGTTTCTTCTTTTTACCAAATTACCAAAAGCAATTAGATTTTCTTGTGAACTGATTTGCTAAATATTGCTGTCTATTACTGTTTATGAAGGTACTCAGACACAACCATGATGAAAACAGATAGATTAAAGCCTTTTTGCATTATAAAAGAGTTGTAGGCAAGAGAGCATCTGTCAGGTCCCATTTTAATGCCAATATACTGTATATTTATATAAACAAGCTTTTAGGCAAGCTAAGAGGGACGGCTTTATTTGTCTGTTTTGCATTAAGTTTGATGAAGTGCGATCTAGCTTCTCGCTTACACTGTTTCCAATAATTATTAGGGTACATTACAAGCACAATAAATCAGTGTTGCACCACATTGCAGAACAGCATATTGTATCTCTTTAACAGTGCTCACAAAAGCACCATGAGCTCCTATTAACTAAGGTGCAGATGTTAACATACTTGACACACCTTTGGCTTCAGTTGCCAACATCTGGCATTTCAAAATGGTCAAATGGAAAGAAGCCCCCTCCATGAGGAAAAAAAAGACTTACATAGCAGATAACTGTCAATCCATAGTGAACATAAAGCTGGAAAGGCAACGTGAGTGAGGTGGAAGGTTGTTTGATTTCAGTGAGTGATTGCAAAGAGGTACAGGCCCTCTGGACCTATGTTTCGGCATAAGATTTCCCCTACACATAGGACATGAGTAATATGAGCCTACAGATGACAATATGCCTTAAACAGAAAACAGAAGTAGAATGCTGAGTTTAATGTTGTATATAGATGGATCACAGATAAGTTGCCTACATTGAAAACTGGATGCAGTACTGAAAAAGTATTTAATATAGTCTACGGAACAGAAGTCTTTTCTACTGGGTATCTGTTCATGGTCACATATGGCCACACAGCAAAGGAAAGAGAATTAACAGAAAAGCAAGTCTTAACTATGATGTGATAACCATTTGGAGACAGGAAAAATAAGTTCTTTATTGTAAGTAAATGTAAACTTCTCCACTGGTTGCCATTAAGTTGTAAGACTGGGTGCTGTAACATACATAGGGAATGCAAATTCTTAATGATGAGATTATTTTCCTAAATGGGATCTGTGAAGTTGAATGCAATAATCCTGTTGGATAAATACTGGGATGCATTCTCAACACATCTAAAACAAAAAATGGGCAACACCAGCCTGGTGTTTTCTCCACAAACATCACAGACCACATTCAGACCTGATATATGTAGAGTTCCACACTAACAGTAATGGGATGGCAGCCATTTACAAAGAATCAGATTCTTTGTCCCAATCTGCTCCCTTTGTGCCCCTTATGATTGAAGCTCAAGCAGTGCAAAGAGAATGTAAAACTCCTGTAAATTGCCTGCTAGGGACACCCTAGCATCTGGAATTCCCCAAACAAAGAGCTGGCAGCTCAAGTTCCTGTACCTCCTGGTCCACGGGAAGAGTGAGAGAATACCCATAGCATGATGAATAGTCAATTACAGTGTTATCAGTAGAGGATGATAGCTAGTTGGCATAAATTAGATCAACTTTCAGACACTTTTAACCTGCAGCACGGCCAGAGCCAGGACAGATTATTAGGTAGCCATAACCAGTTCTCAGTCTCATGGGCTCCCATTAAACAGGTCAAAGCGACAAGGTATGGCAAGCTCTGAATTTATCCCAACAAGTGAAATCCAACCCAGGAATATAAGAGCAATTCACAGTTTGAACAGACCTGACAGAATGTGGGACAATGGCAAACTGACACAGATAAGGGGAATTCAGCACGCAATTCTGAAACTGCAGGGATGAATAACCGTCCAGCTGATGAGGCCATGTACACACTACAGGAATAATCGCACAACAAGCCCGTTGCGCTTTAAAAGTCACGTGGTTTTTGTAGCACAGGATTGTGTACACACTCTGCCACTTGTGACGGAACACAGCCCCACCCTGCGATTTCACAAGACACCCAATTGAATTGTGGGAACCTATCCCACAGTTCCATCCATCCTGATTTGGCGCTAAGAATCCTGGGTAGAAGGAGAGTAGCGCTGAGCACCATGGGTAAAGTCTTGGTTTCCCATGGTGCATTCTGTTCCCCTTGTGTCACAAGAGTTGCTACTAGCAACTCGCACCCATTTTCAACAGTAGCGCATTGCTTCCCGGAAGTCCTTTGGCAGCAACATGGATCCAGGTCTGATCTCGACTGTCGCCTTCAGCATAATGAATACATCTCGGCTGGTGGCACAGTATGCGTTCAGCTCTGAATCAGACCAGGATTCAGATGACCCTGGGCTGGTGACTGCCAAGCAGAACAACAGCACCGCATTGCTGAGCTCCTTCATAGAGCATCTGCACACGGTGCACCGCCGGTTCTAGTCACGAGAGACAAGCACTGAGTGGTGGGACCGCATTGTTTTGCAGGTGTGGGATGATGACCAGTGGCTACAGAACTTTTGAATGCGGAAAGCCACATTCATGGAACTGTGTGAGGAGCGAGCCTTTGCCCTGCGATGCAAGGACACCAAAATGAGAGCCGCCCTCACCGTGGAGAAGCGTGTCGCAATCGCGCTGTGGAAAATGGTGACTCCAGACTGCAACCGCTCGGTTGCGAATCAGTTTGGAGTTGGCAGGTCGACCGTCGGGTTAGCACTTTCACAAGTGTGCAGAGCCATTAATTGTGTTCTGCTCCGGAGGACAGTGACATTGGGCAACGTGCGGGAGATCATCAATGGATTCGCGGCCATGGGATTCCCGAACTGTGGAGGGGCAATAGACGGCACGCACATCCCTATTCTAGCTCCGGAGCATCTTGCGACTGATTATATTAATAGGAAGGGCTACTTCTCCATGGTGCTTCAGGCACTGGTGGATCACAGGGGGCATTTCACGGACATAAATGCGGAGTGGTCGGGTAAGGTGCATGATGCTGGCATTTTCCGGAACATGGGCCAGTACCAGAAGTTGCAGGCAGGGACCTTCTTCCCTGATGATAAAATTACTGTAGGGGATGTGGAGATGCCCATAGTCATCATAGGAGACCCAGCCTACCCACTGATGCCTTGGCTCATGAAGCCCTATACTGGAAATTTGGATCCCAGCAAGGAGCGCTTCAATTACCGGTTAAGCCAGTGCCGAATGACCGTAGAGTGCGCCTTTGGGAGCTTAAAAGACCGCTGGCGCTGTTTGTATGGGAGGCTAGACTTAAATGAGGACAACATTCCTGCCGTCATTATGGCGTGCGGTGTCCTGCATAACGGCTGTGAAAATAGGGGAGAGAAATTTCCCCCTTCATGGGACGTGGAGGCTCAGCGGCTAGAGTTTGCCTTCCAGCAGCCAGCCACTAGGAGTATCAGGGGGGCACAGCTGAGAGCTGTCCACATAAAGGAAGCACTTAGAGTGCATTTTAGTGATGGGGACTCATAGGACGCATTGCATCACTGTGCAGTAGTGTTCCCAAGCACTATTGGGTGCTGATTGGGGGTGGGGGGATGGTGCCGGTGGGCATGTACTGTACTATGCTCGAATGAGTGACTACTAAACATGCAACAACTAATCTTATTGTGTATCAATAAAGACACTGTGCAAAGTTCAAGTGATTCAATTTTATTATTATAAAACATTAAATATTTACAGTAAGCATTGCCTGCAAAAGGGGCTATAGATGCGTGTAGGTGCGTGTCTCAATGCCATAGCTTGGTGCAGGAGTGGATGTAACATTGTACCAGGAGGGTCCCTGGGCTTCAAAGAACTGCTTTGAGGGAGAATGGGGCATGGGGGACAGAAAGTGTTGCTGTGGCTGCAGGAGGGGGGGTGAGTCTGGAGCAGCTGGGTCTGCAGACCAACCATGGTCTTCAGCAGTTGGGTCTGCTCCTGTAGGATGCTTATGAGGGCATCCTTCTGCTTCTGCCTCTTCACATTGTTTTCTTTGCGCTCCTGCCGGCACTCCTGCCTCCATTGTCTAGTCTCCCTTGCTGATGCCTCGTTGGACTGCATCAGCTCCTGGAAGATATCCTCCTTGCTCTTGCGAGGCCTCCTCCTTATCTGTCTCAGCCGATCAGCTGTCTCAGACCACCGACCGGTGAAGGTTGTTTCTAAGGAAAAATGAAACATCATAAGTAGTGCTATTGTTCTCACTTTGGTTAAGGAGCCGGTAATATGCTCTCCTGCCACATTCCGCTGTGCCCACGGGACAGGTCATTGCCGGGGACTGAAAGGGCTTTTGCAAAGGGAGGTTCGGGTTGCCGAGACAAGACACACAGCTCCGTGAACTATTTGCAGTGCTTTGGGTGATTAGTTCACATACGGCACTGCCATAGAAGCCGATATCTCGCTGCTTAGAGTGCCTCTGCAAGCCAGAATGCATATCCTGCATGTCACTGGTTTTCAGCCAGGACCGTCCACAGCAGGCTTGTGCGCAGCCATGGTTCCCGCTGCTGTGCTTTGCAACTGGCAAGGGAGAGTATCCCTCTATGGAGGAGGGGAAACAGTTGCTCTCCTATCGAATTTAGCTAGGAGGCTGTGGAAATACATCGAGGACACCTTCAGTGATCTCAATGGAGAGGATTTGTTGGCAATTACAACATGCATTGATGCACTGCTCATGTAATGCGGGGTAGACCCCCCCATCCAAAAAAGAAAAGAAAGGATGAAACTCAAAACGCCTATTTCCTGCCCGCTCTTCATTTGCCCGCAAAGCATATCCAGCTAGCATAGAAGCCACTTCTGATGAAACTTACCAGAGCTCCCCTCTACTGCCTCCAAAGACAGTATGGAGAAGGAATCTGGGCAGCACGTGTCGGGTGGCGTGGAGAACAGCTCCTGGCTCCCTAGGTCAGCTGCACCGCTTTCACCCTCCAGGTCATCTTCCACCTCCACGTCCTTGTCGACGAATTACTCGTCACCGTCTGCTCCTGTATCCTTTTCATGGGAGCATGCTGATGTGTCCACAGGAGCTTTTGGGGTGGTTGTGGGATCCCCGCTCAGGATTGCTTCCAGCTCCTTGTAAAATCGGCATATCGCCGGCGCTTAGCCGGAGCGCCGGTTTGCCTCTCTGGCTCTGTGGTACGTAATCCGCAACTCCTTCACCTTCGACCTGCACTGAAGATTTGGATAAAAAAAATTGAAATATTTTCCAAAAATGTCTCAAAATGAAATGTTTTGATTTTTTCAGGGTTTTTTCCCCCCTGACTGAAACAATTCTGCAAATTTGACATTAATTTGCAAAATGTTTCTGACAACCCAAATCTGCATTTTTCAGTGAAAAAATTTTCGGCCTTAAAATTTTACCCAGCTCTAAACATAATGCATAATTCTCAATAGTTGCTTTAGTGGACATTCTTCAACTATGAAATAGTATAAGCCATATGGCCTTACAATAGATTGGAAGACACTAGTAGAAGATGAGTGTTCTACAGCTCTCATCAATATCTGACACTAGACAAAGTAACATTTCAAGCTTTTATAAGGCATGAATTTACTATATTTGTTTATAGTGCACAGAAATTTAATATTAACAATCATTCACACTATAACATTCCCTTGTACATTTGTTTGAAGCATTTTATTCATGAGTTACTAAGTTTTACAAACCCTTTATGATCTTGCCTTACAGTTCACAAAGTTTACATGATGTAACAAAAAAAAAAAAAAAAAAAAGCAAAGTGCTTAA
The DNA here is from genome assembly GCA_007922175.1 of Pelusios castaneus. Classification (NCBI taxonomy): domain Eukaryota; kingdom Metazoa; phylum Chordata; order Testudines; family Pelomedusidae; genus Pelusios; species Pelusios castaneus. Next base: position 943,698 of record ML685875.1, on the reverse strand, counting down.
AGTTAATCATGTGCTTAAGTGCTTTGCTGGATTGAAGCCAGAATGTACAAACCTGGAAAATGTATGTTTAATTGGTTTACAATACAGAAACCCTTCTTTTGAAACAAATTTTTAAATGGCATATTTTAAGGTTATTTTTGTTAAAAAACAAAACAAAACAAAACAAAACAAAAAAAAACCCCAAAAACCACAATGTTTTCTTTTGAGGTTCCAGACAGCACATACAGCAGAGTCATTTGAAAGTTTGCTCTGCTCCAATGAATTTATCTTGTTTTGGATTTGATGCAGATAGCTCTCATTCAATCCATTGTTCATGTGCTATTCAAATCATGCCTCATGTAGTCTTCATTTCATATGACATCCACAAGCTGATAGGCTGCAGTGTAATGAGAGCACTTGCCAAAATACAAGAGAAAACACTTGTTCTGGATTGAATACCATCCATTTGCCCAAATTCAGTTTGAATTTTCATAGAATACTTGATGCAAGTAACATGTCAGATAGTTTGAATTATCCTTAGGTAGTCTGAGACTGATTATAAACTTCACAGAGCAGTGTCAATTTCTAAACTGGCCATAAAATAGATTAATTTCAGCCAGAATGGTGGAATAACTAAATATTATTTATTTCATAGCAAGGAAGAGATTTACTTAATCTGTGCATAAGAGTAATTGAAAATTTTCATAGAAATAATTTTTAAAAAAATCCTAAAATTTCAGAGTTTTCCCTTAGTTCAATTTGGATTCAATTCTGCGACATGCTGAATAGTCTGGCCCAGTTCAGCAAATCACTTAAATACGTGTCTAGCATTTAGCACAAGATTTGTCCCTCCCAGTGACTTCAATGAGGCCAATCAAGTGCTTAATAGTCAATTTATGATGAAGTGTTTTGCTAAATCAGATTGAAGTGCTCGACACCCTGAAGGACCAACCCCTTACTTACCACCAACAAATGGATTCTATGATGAGAGCAGAAACCCAAATCTGTTCTCAGTAATATACCTATGTAACCCCATGGAAGTCAATGGATTACACATGTCACTAAGGGCAGAATTTGGCTTTGTGAGAAGAAATTGACCAGGAGTGAGGCTTGCTGTTTATTTCCATAAAAGATCTTCAGTACAATGGATTAAAATCGGATGCTATAATGTTAGGTGTTCTGACCCTAGTTCAGCACGGTATGTGAGCATGTGTTTAATTTTAAGTGTGTGCATACTCCCATTAACTTCAGTGAAACCACTGGTGCTTAAAAGTTAAGCATGTGCTTATGTACCTGGCTTAAGCAGGGCCTCTCTTAGCAACACTGGATTGGATTTGCTCCTATGCCATACAGCAGTGTCACTCAACCTTTCCAGATTCCTTTCAGGAGTCTGACTTGTCTTTTGTACCCCCAAGTTCCACATCACTTAAAAACCACTTGCTTTAAAAAACAGACAAATATCCAAGTGTGTCCCAGCGCACTGTTACTGAAAAATTGCTCTCTCATTTTACCATATAATTGTAAAATAAATTGATTGGAGTCTAAATATTGTACTTACATTTCGTATGGTGTAATATGAATAAATCATTGTCTGTATGAAATTTTAGTTTGTACTGACTTGACAGGTGTTTTTATGTAGCCTGTTATAACAGTAAGCAAATATCTGGATTTACTGATGTATCCTCTGGAAGACTTCTCTGTGCCCTCAGTGCAGTGGGTGTGCCAGGCGTTGGGAACTCGAAGTCAGAGACACAAATTATTTTTCATAACTTGCGTATTTCCCTTTGACTGCCACCAAAAACAGCGGGCAGTGTACACCTGCCCTTAGAAGCAAACCCAGTGTAATTCCCCTATACAAAGTGGGAGGTTGTATGCAAGGGAGCTGTGTTGAAGGAGCATGCGGTGGGGTAGGAACTGGCTAGTTAACTTGTGTAAAATGCTTTCAGGAGGCAAAGCACTACATATATGCTGAATATTAGTGTAACAATAATAATGACACTGGCCTAAACCCATGTCAAATGGATTTTCCAAATGCATGCAGACTGTCTCATTCATATATGTTATTACAATATGAATCCATTTTTATGTGACAGTGACATTCTCCTCTGCAAGGCAGCACACAAATGAAAATATAGAGCATTCTATGTGTTTACGAAAGATGGCTATTATTTACTGGATGTTTGAATGTAACATTTGCCCTTCATGTAGTGTAGGTCAAATGTTACATTCAAATATACAGTAAGTAGTGGCCTTTGATTACAGTAAAGGTTTTACATTAGTTTCACTTGACATTTACTTGAGTAAGTCTGTTCATGGTCATTGTGACACTGAATTCAGTGAAAAAGATTAAAGAAAACATATCACATTCAACACAGACCAGTAACACTTGGGAAGATATTTCAGCATTATCTTGATCTTGTTCAGGTTTGGTACAAAAGCCAGAATAATTTTTATTTAATAGGACCCTAAACGCAAACACACTACTTTATTTCACCTGCAAAGATAAATGTATCACATCAAGTATTGTAAGGTCCTACTGAATAAAAATTATTCTGGCTTTTGCACTAAACCTGCATAAGATCGAGAAAGTATTGTAAGGTGAGAAGGAACCTGATACCAAAAAGGTAATTTTTAAAAAAAAATCACAACTTTATATCTTATCCAAGTAGAAAGTTCAATGGGGCATGTTTTACAAGGAAAAAATTACATGAATATTTTGATGGTATATGAAGGTAGCTCAAGACTGCTGCTGCATTTTGTGCGTGATCCCACATGGCTCCATCATGGATGGTCTTAAATTTAAATCACGAGAGTAGTTTCACTGAAGCCAGCACAACACAGGTGTGTATCTGCAGGCCTGGGGCTCTAACCTTATGAGCCATTTACTACATGGGGCCTAGTCTGGATTTATACCAATGCAACTGTGGGAAAGAGCTAGCTCACTAGATGTGACTGTTCGATAGCTATCTATATATAGATAGATATATTGACAATCCTGCATAAGTTTTTATTTGTTTTAAAAATCTGATATATTGGATTTTTAAAACAAATAAAAACTTATGCAGGATTGTCAATATCAGGCCCAACTCTACAAACGTTCCGTACACAGAACTTTTCCTTCAGTGAAATTTGTAAGATCCAACCTCAAAGGGAGATGCTTGGACAACGACCAAGAACAGATATGCCCTGAACAACCTCTCTTCATAGGAAGGAAATATTGAAAACATTTACACTTTTCCTGCTTAAAGAAACTTTCTGTTAAAAAGCATTAAGACTAGAATTGCCCTGTTCCTCTGACTCAATCAGCAGTCATTTCTGTTCTATAGTCCTATAGTAGTAGAAACTACCCTCTTTTGTACTAAAAAAAACCAGGTGAATTCACCCACCCAAGTTGTGGATTTCCCGCTCTCCATGCTTTTCTGGTGTGAAATATGCAATAATCCTAAAGAGTTTATGAATAATTTGCTTATGAATTAGAGCCTCTGGTTTTTGTGGCCATTCCTCTGCAAATGCCTCCCAGGATAATCCTGGCTTCAATATTCTGAACAAACACCCACAAATAGGAATGCATATTCCCCATTTTAATAAGAAAGGCATTTCTTAAGCTACAGTATGTGACAATGTAATTAATCAAGTTTTCCTTTGGAAGCTTATTTTTTCATTCTTTTGTGCTTGCCTGCAAAGTGGGCTGTTTGTTAATGGGGCAGCATGAATGCTGATATGGGCAAGAACAAAAAGAAAACAGATTGTGCAGGAAGGCTACAGAGAGAACCTTTACCCCATACCTCAGGGTATCAGCCTGAGTGGGGCCCCCCTGGGCCAATTGCTCCACACCCGAGTGGGGCGGGCTAGCCTAGAGGCCGGTCTCTGCTGCCCTGTACCTTGCCTTCAGCTTGCCACCGAAGGTAGTGGGGTGGAATGAGGGGCAGCACGACAGTGGGGAGCTCATGGAATCGTGGGGCCTGGGATGGTTGCCTGGCTCGCCCCACCCTAAAGACGGGCCTGTCTGTTAGAGATTAGGATGATACCTCATGTGGGAGGCAGATTATTCCACATAATCTACTCGATGGGTTCTTACACTTTCCTCTGAAGCACCTGGTACTTGCCATTGTCAAGAGACAGGATATTGGTCTAGATGAATCTCAGATCTGACGTAGTGCGGCAATTTTTATGTTCCTATAGTCTTACAGGACACAATGGTTTTAATATAAGTTAAAGTATGGATATAACACCAAATTTAAACTTCTAATCGCAATAGAATTCCTAGACATAAACTATATAATCATTCCCAGCAAATTACTACCTTTCTATTGATACCAAACATGACATAGTTCCTATGGATTATAGAGCATTTATGAGATGTCCATTGAAAATAATATCATAAATGCTTCCTAAATCCAGACAGCGTCACACCCTGCCCACATGCCCTGCCAGGGTCCTTGTACCCCTTTGCCCCATTGCACACAAGGGGTGCCCCCCCTGCCACCGTGGACCTACCCAAGGTCCCCCTAGCCTCACAAAGTCGACCTAGATCATCCAGTGTGGATGCTCTAGGTCGACTTTGTAAGTTCTCCTTTAAGTCGACTTTAATTTTCAGTGTGGACACACTAAGTCGACTTAGTTAAAGTCGACTTAAAAGTGCAAGTGTAGACATAGCCATAGAGTGGCCTACCTCTTGTATAGTGGTTTTCACAACAGTAGTTACCTTTTACAGGAAAGTAATCCACATTCATGAATATTCCTTTTCTTCTTCCATATAATTGAATATATTTGAAAAAATACTGTATTGCTTCTGAAAGATACTAGAATTGTTGCAGTTCTTGTCAAGTACTTAGCACACAGAAATGAGGCCATGGGTTCTAATGGGGATGTTTAATTCCTCTGTTCTAACATGAACTGGAGGAACAGACAGAAGGAAGAATGAAGAAGCAGTACATATTTTAGGGTTCAAAAGAAGGTTCCTCAAAGGGTGCTTATCTTATTGCTCAACTTATCTCCATATCATTGATGTTCATGGTTTGAACACAGACTAATTACTTTTGCCTTTCATACCCACTTCAAGGACTTGCCCCCCCAAAATTATCATTGATAACAGAAGGGGGAAAAAAGTGAATTTAAGATTTGCTACACCAGACGTTTGGTCAAGAATTCTGGTATCCTACTTCCAGCAGTAGCTAATACACTTTTCATATGAGAAAAACAGAAGTAAGATACCCAAAACATCACTATACCTAAAATGGGAAAACATTTATTTCCTGATCTTCCAAGAAGTTAAAATGCAGAGACAGTAGATTTGATTACCTGTGTCTTAGTTTGCTATTTTTATCAATGGTAAATAAATCAAGCCATTTTTCAGATCTAGACACTGTATCTGACTTGATGAGTGACACTGTGTTGAAAACTTTCTACAGCTATGAATTCCACTCTTTGATTACATGCAAAATAATATATACTTTATCTTGCTCCATATTTCCTGGCTATTAATCTTGAACAACCACTCCATAGACTGCTGCTCCCCGCTCCCCCCACCCGCCCAACTCTTGACGTCCATTTAGATGGTGGAGGAGCAACTGCAGAAGGATGGGGAATGGGTAGAATTAAAGTGCTACTAGAGTGGGGTAGTAGCTCATTTTGTTCCAATGGGGAAATAGAGGGAAACCAGGTAAGAAACTCAAACAGAGTCCTGTGGCACTTTTTAAAGACTATTGCATGAGCTTTCATGGGAGAAAATCCTGCTTCAAAGCATTTGACGAAGTGGGATTTTCTCCCATGAGAACTCATGCAATAAATAAATCTGTTAGTCTTTAAAAGTGCCACAGGACTCTGTTTTTCTGCAATAGACTAACACGGCTACCCCTTTGGAATGGCTACTCCCTTTGAAAGGAATATAAACTAACCCAGAAAAGTCACTTATTCCAGAATAAGAGTGTCCATGCAGGGAGTTAGAGTGATATAACTATATAGGTATCATTACATCAGAATATCTCCTCATGTAGACAAGCCTTTAGAGTCACAGTTCTTTCCCTGGGCTGTACATGCTCACTCTAGACCCCATTATGTGTACTTTAAAGGTCTGTGTCTTACTCTGCAAGAAGGCCCACTGAAATCAGTAGGATAATGTACTATTTTATGAGAGTAAGCAGAGTAGCATCTGACCCAGGTAGTTTAGCAAAATGTGAAGATGCCCTTCACTATGAATAGCTTAATCATCTAGCTCTTTGGAAATACTCAGGGCCAGGAGTTTAACAGGAGACAAATTTAAGAAGAGTTTGCCCTCAGAGCAAATTTAGTCACTAGCTGCACACTCTGATTTGTTTCTTTGTACAGTTTTAGTGTCGTTTTTTGTTTTTTATTTCTTTGCTTATTTCTCTCCTTGACTTTGGAAGTTTGTTACATGTCCTCAGCACCTTTTCCCAGAGACATTCTGCCTGCATTGCTTACAGGATAATCCCCTCCTTATCTTCAGTGTGGACTTCTTGTTGCTAACAAACCCATTCCTTTCAGTCTTGCATACCTCTACCTCTTTCATTTCTAAGCTGTAAATCTGCCTAATCTCTGAGAGCTAGGCCAACCAGATGTCCTGATTTTATAGGGACAACCTTGATATTCAGGGCTTTGTCTTATATGTGTGCCTATTATGCCTCCTAGGTGTCCTGATTTTTCACACTTGCTATCTGGCCACCTTACTCACAATTTATACTGCTGAAACCCTGAATTTTTTCAAGTACTCTGCTTTTTAAATCTGTCCATAAAGGGCTTGATTCTGCACTGCACAGGAAAACACAAGCAGGGAAATAACTGCAGGAGGAGACAAATTTGTCACGAAGAGCACTGCTGTACGGCCGCTTTACTTACAAGCAGGAGTGAGATCAGAGAGGGAACTTCTTAGTCAATTACTTCAAATGCATGTTCAGATTCACACTAAAAGACACTTAATTCTTCAAATATGCTCATTTTTCCCCTGGAGTGTGCTTTGCACTGCACTATAACCACCATTGCCCCGAATACTTTATAGTACAACCATTGAGAGGCGCTTTACTGATTGAATGCGAGTCCCATGAATAAGGTATCACCACAGCTTTGAATTCAGGCCAGTATTTCGAGAGTTGGTTCAGTGGGAGCTATTGTGTTCAGCATCTCAAAACAAAATTAGATTACTCATTCTTGTGCCTAATTGTGGATATAGGTGTCTAATTTTAGGTACCCAGGTTTTCTTTCAAGAATAGTTTTATTTTTTTTCTTTACTATTAGTGACCTGGCTAGTGCTGAGTGAAATTTTCCCTGGTGGAATCAGAGGACGGGCCATTGCTTTAACCTCGAGCATGAACTGGGGTATAAATCTCCTCATCTCCTTGACATTTTTTACTGTAACTGGTAAGCATTCTTTTTTTCTCCTTGAGTCCATATTCCCATCATCAGGCATTGTGTTGCTTTCTCCAGATGTCCAGCCTGTAAGTCATTCTGGCTATGTCTACACTAGAAAAGTTAAGTTGGCTTTGTTAAGTCGACTTAATAAGGTCGACTTTAAGTCGACTGAAAGTCGACTTACTTTTCTAGTGTAGACACAGTGCCTTATTGACCTTATTAAGTTGACTTAACACTTTAAGGCGACTTAATAAGGTCGATTTAGGCACTAATCCCCATCCACAGTAGCTTTAAGTTGACTTAAGGCTTAAATCGACTTAAAACAAGTTGTTATTAAGTGGACTTAAGCTTTCCTTAAGTTGACTTAAGGAAATGCTTAAGTCAACTTAATAAAAGCCCATTGTGGATGTGGCTTTGTTTAGGTTGACCTAAACCTCCTTAAATCGACCTAAGTTGCCAGTTAGCCCTGGATCTCAACATAAAAGGGAACTGTTGGTATTAAACTGTGAGAATCTCCCCTCCCCCCACTCCAGTTTGTTAGCCAGCCCCAAAGATTCCTCAGGATTCTGCCAGTCCTAACTTTGTTTTGCAAAGCAAATCTTGGTGCGCTTCTGTTCCAGACCTCTCCAGAAGCATCTCCTTGCAGCACCTAGCCCCTCACTGGGCACTCATGGAAATTATCAAGTCCACTGGCTCTAAAGAGACAAGATAATCTGGTTGATTTAACTAGGAATTCACATTCTATTTAACATAACAGCACTGAGCTGTACTTATAATGAAACAGTGAAGTTTATTAACCAAGAACAAAGATTTAAGCAATACTAACCAGAGATAACATCCAGGAAATGGTTACAAATAAAACAAAAGTATCACACACTCTGGTGATAAAATTCTTATTAGTTATCCCACCTGCAGCCACTTCTTAGTGTCACCAACCCCCATTCATGGATCCACAGGGATCCACCATTCATGAATATGAAGAAAATTGACGTCTTTGAACTCTCAGTGATGGATAACCACATTTTTTTTTATTTCACTTTTCCTTATATTCCCCAAAGTCACTAGCATCAGAATGAAGGTTCAGATCCCAGTGTCTTCCTATGCTGACTTCACATGTTCATGTTAATTTGCTCCTCCTGTTTAACTCAAACGCAAAATGAACTGTCCAATGTCTGTGGCATGACCATGCACAATTTGCATCAGAGCATAGGTTCTAGAACTACAGGTGCTACCATATCCGCTGGCTTGAAGTGGTTTCCAGCATTTACAGAGTTTACTGTTTGGTTCAATGGCTTTCAGTGCCTCACTATACAAATTGTTCCAGCACTCGTGCATCAGAGAAATGGAGAAAGCTATCCTCCCTCTTGTCTGGGAGAAAACCTGTTTCTATTTGGCTACAGATTACAAAGCTTGACATCAGTAAGTATCCATAATTCGTCATGTAGTGTTAATACACACATATCAAAATAACAATCACCAGTGTATCACCACCTTTTATTTCACACAACATTTTTTACAGATAAACACTGGCAACTTAGGTTGACTTACGGAGGTTTAAGTCGACCTAAACAAAGCCACGTGCACACAGGGCTCTTATTAAGTCGACTTAAGCATTTCCTTAAGCCAATTTAAGGAAAGCTTAAGTCGACTTAATAACACCTGGTTTTAGGTCAACTTAAGCCTTAAGTCGACTCCTTAAATTGACTTTAAGCTAGCGTGGACGGGGATTAGTGCCTAAGTCAACCTTTTTAAGTCAACTTAAAGCATTAAGTCAACTTAATAAGGTCAACAAGGGGCTATGTCTACATTAGAAAAGTTAAGTTGACTTTGTTAAGTCAACTTAATGAGGTCGACTTTAAGTCGACTTAAAGTCGACCTTATTAAGTCGACTTAACTTTTCTAGTGTAGGCATAGCCTATGACAGCAATGTGTTACATGTAGTGAGTTTTTCAGGCCTGACAAGAGCTACTGATGCAGTAGTGAACTACCAGTGGGCCTCTGTGTCACAGCAGGCATAATGAACTTTTCCCATATGGACAATATAACAGTCACCAAAACTTTAGAAATAAAATACAGGGGTCCAATTTAAAGATGGTTTGTTGGTGAGTCTTCCAGATCCCTCAGAGTGTACACCTGATCACTTTAGACTTCATCTACACCCCAACTGCTGATAAATATACCTGAGGAAGCATAATGAAGTCAGAGTACGGGACTAAATTCTACCACCTTACATATCACCTCTGAATTTGGCCACAGATCCTTATTCTAGCTATCAAAGATCTTTTCACTAATAAGCTATTAAAGTAATAGGACTCAATCCTGCTCCCCTTGATGTCAATGGAAGTTTTACAGACAAGTGCTGGTGGAAAACTTACCAGTGAAATGTTTTTCCAGCAGAAAATGCCATTTAATCAAAACCAACATGTTCCTGCAGTTTCAATTTTGATGAAGATTTGTTTAGGAAAGGAAACTGGAAAAAATTGTTTTGGTAAGACTGAAACATTGTTTCAAGCTTATCAGGATGAAATGTCATGATTTTTTTTATTTTGAAAAAACAAATATTAATATGACTGTTTATAAATTACAATGTAACAAAATAACAAATAAAGCAAACTAAATTGATCAACCTAAAACAGTTTTTTCCCCCAGAACATTGTTTCACAGGAAATTTAAGAAATGTTTTGGTTTTAGACCATTTGAAACAAGTTTCCACATGTCAGAATTTCCTGCAGAACAGAAATTCTGAGTTTCAAACCAGCTCTACTCTAGATTTCAGCAAAAATAGAGTCAAGCCCTCAGGTGACTGATTATTTTGGAATTCTCTGCATGTTTGGTAGAGTTCAATAAGGTTAGATGGAGTGATGAGATTAGGTTATTTAGAAGGGGTACTGATCCCGATTTAAAACAGATTAAGAAAAATCTGCTTTTCCCTTGTTAAAACTCAAGAGAAATTTCAGGCCAAATTCTGTTCAGTTCAATGAGTGTAAATACACTAAAAATGGAGTTAGTCTGGATTTACACAGACAAGCAAAATTTGGCTTAATCTTCAATCAAAAGTGAGAAGTTGAAATTCGGCCCCTAAATGCATGCTTCAGATTCCAATGAAGCCAGCAGGATTTGTACTTGTACATCTCAGCTTGCAGTACATCCCACAGTGTCAGCCTTAACTTTCAGCTCCTGACACAAATTAAAAAATATTAGGCGATTGTAATTCTGATCTCATTTCTTCTCCGCTTCATAAAATGTTCACCTCAAAAATACATATTGGAGGAATTTCAGAGAGCCTGTGACCTTTCAGACCTGCACCAATGGTTACCAAGTTTTAATTGGGGGAGAGCAGCTAAAAGTCAAGCCAGTAGAACAAGACTGAATTCCATTGTGGTTGCAGAGTTTGCTCACACAAGGCACAATAAAAATGTAAGTTTTCCTTGTGGCATAACCATTACTTTGAGATAAGAGGATTTAATGCTGCCAACACTGATTACAATGGGACTGCCTTAGAATATCCAACACCCCCTCCCTGGCCCAAAATCGATCTTGTATACTGACAAAACATATTGTTTTTTCTTTTATAGACCTAATTGGTTTGCCATGGGTGTGTTTCATTTATACAATAATGAGTCTGGCATCACTGGCGTTCATCCTTGTGTTTATACCAGAGACAAAGGGATGCTCTTTAGAGCAAATATCCATGGAACTAGCTAAACAGTAAGTATCAAGTCCTTACAAGATCCAACTTTGATCCTTCATTCACTGAAGTCAATGGCAAAACTTCTATTTATTTCAATGGCGAAGGATCAGGCCCCAAGAGAGGATTCACAGTCTCCCACTATCAACTTCATTGTGATCAGTAAGTAAAGAATAAGAGTATCTAGCGATGAGGTTTACTGGTACACTCAAGCTACTTTGTATCAGAACAAAAAACAAACAGAGCATGCTAGTGAATCTGTCCTTCAATGATGAGAAGAACCTCAAGAGCTTCAGAGGTTCAGATGAGTTTTGATAAGTACACAAAAATCCTGATCTGAAAGAACCTCCAGAATCGTTCTGGTTTGCAGATTTGTTGTGGAAAACTCACCCAAAAAAGAAAGTTTTGTGTATATCCCTACTCAGTTGTTGCGGGCAAACTCCCATGTAGCAATAGAGGAAGTTAGATCGCTACATGGAAGTGAGGATTCTGTCTGAACATTTTCCTTCTGCCTGGCCCATTGGGACCATCACTTATGTGATGGAGTTCCACCTGCTCCCTTCCATAACATATAAGCAGAAGAGATCCTATGTGATTACATATTTAACAATGAAACCACAAGTTACAATTCTATCATACTTATACACTCTATCCACATTCTTCGAGTAATACCTTCACAAATCGTAAATTAACTGATTCCTTTTAACAGTGTGCTGTCTAATTGTGTGTCCCCTAAAAATTTTGGGTGGGATAAACAGGACTGAGGTATAAAACTCAGGATCTTCCTGAGGTGCTCAAGATATGCTGTGCCCCTTTATAGGGCACAGAACTCCAAAGGAGCTCCCGGGTCAAGATCTCAGATAATCCCATCATGTAATCCTGTCCACAAATTTATCAGGCTCCATTTTAAAGACTAGACAGGTTGTTTGCCTCATTTTTCCAATTGAAAGGCTGATTCAGGATCTCACTCTTCTCATGGTTAGAGGCCTTCAGCTACACCAGTTGTCTGCTTTTACAAAGATCAGCCCTAAAGGAGTCTAACATCATGGATAGAGGGGGAGGGGAATCACAGGAAAAGTTACTTGGACACAGTAACTTATGGAGTCATGTTACAGGTGTCATAGGGTGAAATCCTGGCTCCACTGAAGTCAATGAGAATTTTCCTATTGACTTCTCTGGTGAAATCCTGTTCCCATAGGATTCTTTTAGTTAATCAACAAACCACTATCTGAATCTGAGTATAGTAGTCCTCTTACCTATCTCATCTCTGCCGCAGGTCTGTGCCCAGGTAGTACTGATCTGAAGAAGGACAGGGTAGCACAAGTTCCACTAGCTGGATGTTAAAGTGAAAAACATTCATGGAAATAAGGGCCCTACTTACTGAATTGTGGAATTATTGTCCAAAAATTGCAGCTGAGTTGCAGACAAGCCATGAAAAATTGTGGGAAGTAATAGTGAATCTTATTATTTGCGGTAATAAAGTTCATTACTTTTCCATGATTTTCTGCTGTCCAGGGCTGAGAATGGGGGTCCAGGGCTGGGAGAAGGGGCTCTCATTCTCAGCTCCGGGGTGGCCAGTGTTTCCACTATCAGCCTGGTGTATGGTGGGGCTCTATCAAAGTGAAGGGGAAGCTTAATATTTCGGGATCTGCAGTTTCCACAATATAGCAAGTAAAATGGGGCTTTTCTTACAAGAAAAAGCATTTTTGACCATGAGGGAAGTTAGGCATTGGAAAAGCTTAGCAAGGGATGTGGGGCGGTTCTTTATGACTTGGAATCTTGATTTAAAGACTAGATGTCTTTCTAAAGGGACTCTAGTTCAACCAGAAGTTATTGGGCATGAAAGTATTCACTTACATAGCAAGAAAGAATAATTCCCTCCACTGCAAGAATTCTTAGGTGAAATTCTGTTATCAAAGATCATCATAGTGGCCCCTTTTGACCATAAAAATTAAACTTCTTGAGAATACAATAGGATAGTAATTTGACTACCAATCTGAGAAATACCAGATTTATTGGATAAGTCTAACGGCACAATCTCCTTTGCTCTCGCCTTTGTCCTGTATCATCAAATAAAATGCAGAAAGATAAAGAATCATTATAAAGATCAAAACTCCCAACATGCAAGTGTTGGCTTTCACATGGCCTAAAAACGTATTTTCTTTTGTCCAATTTAAAAAGAAAAAAGTTAAGCAAAATCTGCCACCTAATGGAGAAGTGGGGTAACAAGTTACAACTGTTCATTGGACCATCTCCAAACACATCTTTGGTGCTGTATAAATAGTAATGTTCCAAAGGGATAGCTGTGTTAGTCTAGTTCAACAAAACAAACAAGGAGCCTTGTGACACTTCTAAAGACTAACAAATTTATATTTCACATGAGCTTTTGTGGGAGAAAATCCCACTTCGTCAGACGCTTGAAGATGAGTTCCATCTTCAAGCATCTGACAAAGTGGGATTTCTCTCACAAAAGCTCATACAATAAATAAATTTGTTAGTCTTTAGAAGTGTCACAAGACTCCTTGTCTGTTTTTATAAATAGTAAAGTGACTAAAATTAAGCTGTAGGAATCCTGTGTCAAAACTAAAGCTGGCTGAGTGGTATCTCAACAGTCTAGCTCATGCATTTTGGCTCCTTACGTTCCTCAGCAAATAATGTTTCATGTTAAAAGCTGGTCAAACGGTGCTTATTGAATAAATCTATTCAACAAATCCCTACAGCAGTTAATACACAATCACTTGCTATGAAAGCACTTATGTGACCAGCTGTCACTGATCAGGCCAAAGAAGAAGTATTTATGAAAGGAAAACAAACTTTGCCCATTAGATTGAATGCTAAATGTTTCTTCTCTTTTAGGAAGTACGAAAAGAGCCCAATTTGTTGGATGGGCCGACGCAGGGACAAACTAATGCCAATTGAACTTCCCAAGAGAGATCACCATGAGCAGTTCTATTAGAGATGAGAAGTATATGTGTCCAAGGGCAACCAAGACCATGTCTCAAGAGAACTAATGCTCAAAACCATTCTGCCATACCAACATGGCTACACAATGCTTATTATAGACAAGATATCCTGTACTCCATTCTCTAGTAGCTTTATATGGCCACCAAAAGAAAAATACATTCAAGGTTTTTGTAGTTTAGAGTTGATTAGAATGGCTTAAAATAGGATAAGCCAATATTCCTCACCTCCTCTGAAATAACCCATGTCTAAAATATGGGACATTCATGGGTGTTGGAATAAAATAGTGACAACATTTAACGTAGCGATAGCCACACCCCAAACGTATTCAACTTGTGGGGACCCTCAGGGAGAATGAATGGATTGAGGTCTCCTTTATCCTAGCAACCAGAGACAAAGAATCAGAGTTGATTCCAAGATCAATTTGCGTCCCTGCATAGGTCATATTGGCTAGGAAGCCTTGAATGTCTAAAAGGAAGAATCTGCGCAGTGCAGTTAGCAGCTTTATTATTCACATCTAGCCTTGCAGGAGGTCTACATAACGCTCTCAGCATCCTGGCCCAGCATGCATGAGGTCTTATGTGAAACTTGGATTGGATTCCATAGTCTACTTCAGAGTCCTGGTTAGGAATATGAAAGTGTTTTCCCCCAAACAATCACCACTCACCCTACATTAGGCACTAACTAGCTCACAGTTAGTTGCTTTACTGAAATAAAGTTTGATTAACCAGGGTTGGACCAACCCCCATTTTCTGGCCAGGCCCCTAAGTCTCCTGGGTGGGCCCACCTAGTCCTGCTGCCTTGCAACTAGAGCGTCAGGCAAGAGGGAAAAAGGCAGCCTGGCCCTTGCCACATGAAGGCCACAGTGGCTGCCAGGGCCAATGCTGAAAGGCAGTGTGGGCGGAGAGCACCCACCCCCACCCATCTGCCCACTGTGCCGCTACCAGGCATTGCAGCAAGTGGGGATGGGCAGGCCGAAGCTATGCCCCTGTGATTAGCTTTAAAAATGTCAGCAATAACAATTAAAGCTACATTATTGAACTTCCAGACTTGGGAAGCTGTCAGGGCTGGTACCTGTTGAAAGAGACTTGGAAAAAGGAAATCAGCAAGATGCAAATGGCCATTTTCCAATGTCTCTTACATGTGGAGACACATAGGACTACACTCTGTATTCAGTGAATGACGGTAATTAAGTGGTTGTACTGCTTAGAAGTGTCCAGCTGTAGCTGTCACCAAATGTAGCCTCTAGTATTCAGCACATCTATGAAGTGGCCACCTGGTTACCCAGCACAGTTCAAGTGGAGAAACCTGTACTCTCTTTGGCTTGTTAATGTTCTAGTAAAATGAGTTCTTGGAAGACCAATAAATGACCCAACAGACAGGTAATCTTTTTTAGGAAATCCTGATAGCTCACCATAGCCACATCCTGTCATTTCTTCTTCTCATTACCAGGATTTACTCAAGAAATCAGAAATGATACCTTCAGTTGAAATTTGCATACAACTTTGGGCAAGAAACAGGGCACTACTCTTTTATCTCATTGAAAACAAAGCCTATTTCAATAAGTCCATCTATTAAAACAATGAATACTAAGTTCAAATACCATAGAAAAGCCAGAGAATAGTCAAAGATGCAATTTATTAGTGGCTGTTAGGAATTTAGTTACCTTAGGATGTGGGCCTACTGATCAGAGCTTCACCTTCTCCATCGTACTATGGAGGCGTACAGCCTGGTGTCTCAGAAAATTGACATCAAAACCCTACCCAATCTTTCTTGTTCAGAAAATATCAGTTGTAGTCCATGCTCTTGCTAATGCAGGAGTTAGAACACCATAGTTTTCAGAGCTTTCCTTGGTTTAAAGGACACAGGTCCTAGAGGTTCCACCACATCCCTTAGATAATGGCTCTAGTGACTAACAAGATGTCATGATTGCTGCTTTTCTTCACACTGGTTTTGTCAATAATCACCTTACTAGGAGCATCAATTTTGGGCTGAATTATGTGGGTTCTCAGCACACAATCAGACAGCTGAAGAATTTTGCCTGAGTCATCTGCACTCTTCTTTGTCTGGCACTGAAGTCCTGCTTGCCGTATAGTGGTATTTCTGTGAGCTCTGAGGAGGACAGAGCCGGCACACTACAGCGCAGCAGGAAAACCCCATCCTTTACCCTGAACTAAGTAGCAGCTTCTTCAAACTCCCCCTTCCCATCCGAAACCACTACATTGCAGGAAGGAGCTGTTAATAGAAGTAGGAACCTCACCTGCAGGCTAGAATCAGGATGCAGCTGCTGGAGCCAAGAGGGGAGGAATTTCAGGAGCTGCTGGAGTTTGGCAATAAGGCACTAGAGAGTCAGGAGGGCCAGAGGGGTGGGGAACTGTTGGGGGCACTGGGAAGAGCTGAGCAGAGATGAAAACAGAAGAGCTGACTGTGTATGCGCATGTGTACATTATGTTTGCATTTTCAACCTGTAATTGTTGTATACACCTTGAACATGGCAAGGGGTTATGCAAAAGCCAGCAAGCAGACCACAACGCATAATGGATTCACTTTTTAAAGTCTCAGGATATTTTGGGTTCAGACATGGGTTTTGAACTGTTAGGGTTGGCCATACTGTAACACAGCCCGAATGTCTCTGCCCTTAAGGCAGGTTGATAATATAAAAATACTAGTTAGTGTCCTTCCCTATGTCAAATACATCACCTTGGACTATTGAAACTGAAAGAATATTAAAGTTTATAGTTTACCCTTCATGCGCTCTATTTGCTTTGTGCGTCTCACCACTTGCGTAGAGAATCTAGACTGGTGTGGTTTTTGTTTGTGTTTTAAACACAAACCAGGCAGAAAAACAAAAGGCAGATTCCTTTCCTCATGCATTAGCAAAATACTGTGAGTTAGGGCATCAAACACTGCTGTGTTGAAAAAAAAAAAATACAGTGAAATTAGAGTCACAGAATATTTCTGTCGCTCCTAGCCATTTGTACAAATGTACTTTTAGAAAACAAAGTTTGGACCAAATTTAATGTAAAGGTATTCTATTAGTTACATGACACTGTTCCCTAGACTTCCACATTCAACTAAGTAGTTTCCTCATTTTTATCTTTTTGGCACCATAGGAGAGTGACTCACCAAACAGCAGACTCCCTCAGAGCTCAGGGTGGGATAGCAGGCTCGCACCACTGGAACCCACTGCTAACAGCCACTCCAGCCGTCCTATGGCCTACTTCTTCTCATGAATCAGCCCTCTAGCCAGGTCCGTTACAGCCCTCCCCTTCCAGAGATAGCAGAAAGTCACACAAATAAATACTTCAGCAACCTTCTATCATGTCTTCTGCCCCAACACAGAGCTCTGTGGTCCTTACACTCTTTGTCTCAGAGCATCAGAGTCTTCCTACTTCCTCAGGTTCCACAGCCTCTCAGGATTCACCATTTTCACAAGGAAGAGGCTTCCATGAGTCCCCCTAGGACTCCCCAACATATTCCAACTAAAACCATGAACTGAAACCACTTCTATCCCTCTCTGGCTTGACTTGTCATCCCTACATTTCACCTGTGCACCATTCCTTAGCTGAACGCAGACTCCCAGGGCTACCTCCATTAGACTCTGTAAAGCACCTAAAGACCCACCAAAGAGACTGCCTCCTTCCTACAGCTTTCTCCTAGTTATCCTCCTAACTTCTATCAGACTGAGCTCAAGCATAGGGAACTCTTGAAGCTCTCTTTCTCTCTTCTCTTCGTAAAACTTTCTTTCTCAGCTCTCCAACAAGCCACCCACTCAGAAGAATTAGCAGGGGAATCATTGCTGCATCACAGGTGAAGCTGAGCTCACCATCACTTAAAGGGCCAGCCAGCAACAGGCATTGATCCTGCACTGAGCTCCACCCAGATAGACTTCTATACCCTTTTCATGATTATAGTGTAGGCAGTTATCAGTAATCCATTCAGGCAGCTTTGGGGCAAGTCATCCTTTTCTGCAAGTCATCCACTTCAGTCCTTCAGTGATTCTTATTGCTTAATGATTTGCTGCCAATTTGCCAATATCTTTCCATTGCCAAAAAGTGTCCAAAAATAAATGTTGCATTCTTGGTATAGTCTTAGCAATAGCATTTGGCAGGAGATCATTAGCTTCCTGATTTTTGCCTCTCAACCTTCACAATGTCTCTATGCACGTAGTCCAAAGTTGCACTAGTTTATTATTACCACCACACCACATTCTTTCGGTAAGTTACTTTCCATTATCAACTACTTTGTCCTTTGCTGCATTATTATTTTCTAAATAAATGTCTGACACTCAACACTGCTGTTATAATCCACAAGTCTTCCTCCAAAAAAGACTCAGGAAATCCCATGGCAGTTACCTCCCAAACAATTTTAATGAAGGACTGGACATGTTCATGCTCTCACATTCCCCACTGACCAGGCACCTGGCACAAAAAATACCTCTCTGAGGAAGGTGAAGGCACAAAGTCACCATAAATTTAGCTGCAGCTATCTAACTGGAGCACCAAAATGGGATAATGTAGACTGTGGCTTTCTGTTTTACTGTCCAAAGCTCTATGCAGCCCCATCCACAGGGAGCTCTAGTAGTGGGATTTACACAAGGTCGCCGTGAACCTTCTGACGGCAAAGTGTAGGCACTTGCAGCCCATAGTCCACCTTAGTAGGGTCATTTTGGGCTATGGAAATAGGGGGGAAGATAAGGACAACTGCAGCCTTTTGTATTATTTCTGTCTTAACACCATCTCTTAGTTACAATTCTCTGGAAATTTAAGAATCACACACTTTGTTCCCTGTTCTAGATCTTAGACATTAAATAAAACTAAACCTTACACAGGTCATTGCAGAAGCCCATTGGATGCCTTCTCCCATCTTGATGCATTGCTGTGTTTCATTAGCCTTCATTCAGACTCTTAACAGGCAGCTTCCATGCCAAGTAACTACTGACATCCACACCAACAAGAGTGTTTTTCTCAAATGAATTTTAATGAAAATCCAGAAATATTTCACCTACTTCAGCCAATTGTTTTATGATTGGATCCAGAAAACCCCCCAGAGCAACCAAGACCACCTTTTGCAGTTGGGTACTCCAAACTCTTCTTCAGTAGTTAAGAACTGAAGGATCACAACCTAGATTTTAAACTGTAATTTTGTTCTTTGGAATCCCATATGATTTACTGCTCACAGTCCTATTATATATATCAACATGAATCCAGAATTGCTGCATCCCTCATACACCCTCAACCTGCAAGTGAGTTATGCAGCTCCTTCCAACTAGTACCACTAAAAGCTTTATACATACACCATCATGCATTTCTAAATGACACATTTTATATACAACTGTTTTAGAAATTATAGAGTCAAAAACTGTTGCTCTAAGTTATTTTTCAGATATGAACAATTTATTCAGTAATTAGGGCACAAGCCTAGGACAGGATAGAGTCACAAAAGGGTGCAATATCTAAGTCCTAGGTGTTCTGCCATCTCGTGTAATTCACAGCCCCAAGTAGGCATCTAGGCTCCCTATAAATTACAGAGTCACCTAAGAGAGTCTCTGAAGACAATAAGATGAGCAGAAAGATGTCTAATCTAGCCAGCAGAGAAATACAGAGGAAGGAGGTGGAGCTGAGGGCCCTGAGCCACAAAGGTACCTGAGCACTAACTCCTATTGATGTAAGCCTGAGGCACCTGTGCGACAGGTTGGAGACATCTATCTCTACTTGGGATTTGGATTGCTAAACCCTTCCCTGAAATTAGGGATCTTAAAACAGGTAAGTCCTTTCTCATGGGGGGGAAAAAAATAAAGACCCCAACCCTGCTATAGCTAATAGTCCAGCACCTGTGCTGGGCACCAGCTCTGCTTGATCAAGAGCAGGACTTGAACCCAGGACTACTTGATCCCAGGTGAAGGCACTAACCCCTATGTTATGGAGAATTCTGAGAAACAGAGCTCCACTCTCTTCTGTAGAACCTGTTCCACTTTGGATAAATAGTCACAAGACTGATGTTAAGGCCCAGTGGTGAGGGTACTCACCTATCCTGTAGGAGAGCTGGTTTCAAATCCCTCTCCAATAGTTATTTTATACAAAGCTTCAAACAGGCAAGAGTGAGAAATCCCCTCCCATGAATACAAATAAGGCGGTAAGTAGGGCATTCAGCTAAGACTTAGTTTGACCTGGATTTGAATCCCTTTTCCAAATCAAGTAGAGTGGGAATTTGAACCTAGGTTTCACCATCTCAAGCAAGTACCAGCTAGAATCACTACACTACTGGGTATTTGGACAAGGACGCACAAATTCCCAACTTGCTCAATCTCAACTGTTTTGTAGGGGATAGCAGTGCTCTAACCATGCTTACCAGACTGCGCCCCACAGGTGAGGTGGATGAAAAACCTAACTTGGGAATTGTGCTAGGGCTTAGGTGTGGTTGATCCGAGCAGCTCATTAAGTGTCAGGTGGCAGCAAGACTTAGATAGGTTTCTGTATTCCTACTGACACAAATGTAGGCGGATATAGTCTACAGCAGAGAAGACTGAGGGGAGATTTGATAGCAACCTTCAACTACTTGAAGGGGTGCTTCAAAGAGGAGGGAGCTAGGCTGTTCTCGATGGTAACAGAGGACAGAACAAGGAGCAATGGTTTCAAATTACAGCTGGGGAGATCAAGGTTGGATATTAGGAGAAACTTTCTCACTAAGAGGGTGGTGAAGCATTGGAATGGGCTACCTAGGGAGGTGGTAGAATCTCCATCTTTGGAGATTTTTAAGGCCCGGTTAGACAAAACCCTGACTGGGGTGATTTAGTGGGAGTGGTCCTGCTTTTTAGCAGGGGGTTGGATTAGATGACCTTGTGAGGTCCCTTCCATCCCTATTATTCTATGATTCAAGTACCTACAGTTAGCTGGCAGCTGAGCACTAGTTTTGTGAATGTGAGTGGCACTTATAGGTTGGATTAAAATGCTTAAAGGGGCACTAAGGTACCCAAGTCTCTTGGAGATTTAGTCTCTATTTCAGTTTTCATTTGTAAAATGTGGATAATAGCATTTCTCTTAATGTATTTATCTTTACAACATCACAGTAAGGATGACGAGGCACTCACATGCTATGGGAACCAGGTAAGTATGTTAAACACACAATTGCTTAATTTCCAAGTATGATAAATTGAATAGAAATACCTAGACAGATGAGACATAACTTTATTAAGCGTATTTACTTAACTACGATGAACAAGATTGGCTACCACATTTGCTTACACCATCTTGTTAGCACCATTGTTCTCAATGACTTTTCAAGTAACTCCCACTGATTTAGTTCCAAAGGGGTAGCCGTGTTAGTCTATTGCAGAAAAACAGCAGCATCCTGGGGCACTTTCAAAGACTAACAGATTTATTTATCACATGAGCTTTCGTGGGAGAAAATCCCACTTCGTCAGACACTTCAAAGTGTCTGATGAAGTGGGATTTTCTCCCATGAAAGCTTATGTGATAAATAGATCTGTTAGTCTTTAAAAGTGCCACAGGACTTGTTTTTCCACTGATTTAGGATACCCTTGAATCTATATTATACAACATGCAATTTGTGTTTGCAAATACTTAACAAGCAAATGAAAAAGAACCATTAAAAGATAGCTAAAGATACTTTTAAAAAACATTTCTCAGTAATTTGACAGTTTAGTTTTAAATGCCCCCCCTCGCTCTTCCCCCCGTACCATCTTCAATGGTAAAAACCATTATTTCACTTAATGTGTTTGGCTACCAGTAATTCATTCTGCCTTTTGACTGTTGGAGATTCTTTTCCTATACCAACCTGGACCACATATTTTCTGTCTGTTTCCCTCCCTTTCTCCATCATTTCAACACATGAAAAGACAGTGATTGTTCCCAACTCCTTCCATTTTCTTCCCACACTCAGGATAAAGGGTGAGCTGCTGTGCTTTAACTATGATTTCTTTAAGGTGCTCTACTTTTGTTTTTCATTTATGGATTTCATGTACTACGGAAATTCACAGTACAATTTTTTTATGACTCAAGTTAAGGGTTGCACACCACCTGCAACACCAAATACGCACATTGCGTTAATTTCTCAAGGCTCAGATAGGGGAAAAAAGACATACACCATTATACATATTTATTGTATCTTTTAAAAGTAACATTTTCATTTACTTTAAGTATTCACCTCTTCTGTGTTCCATATGTGCATGTATTGAGAGGATAACAAATACTGGCTTTCAAGTCCAAAATAGCAATGAAACTGCATGCCAGAGCCAAGCTTTATTGCTTGTTGGCAGCTCTTGTCAGGGTAATACTATTATACAATACCAATATGAAACAGGACTTGGTGAGTCCTTCAGAAATCGCTTAGGACTGGATTAGCATGGTAATTACTTTGCTTTACTTTAGCAAGAAGCTCATACGATGGCTCCTTTTTCACTTCCAGGCAGTAGACAAGGGCTGTCTGTTTTTCTTCTGAGGCTTCTTCAGAATGTAAGATTTTCTACCACCTATATATGAAAGTTCATTGTTGGAAGCCATTATGCTTAGAAGCAAGTTCTCTTCAACACAACAGCAAGAAAATTCTCTTAAAATCTGGCATTTAGTTAGGAGAACTAAGAATATAACGAACCAAATTCTGCTCTCTGATACACATACGCAGCTACCATTGATTTCACTCTAGCCCTCTGCATATTAATTTATATACACATACTACAAATAGGAACAAAAGTATCAGCAAAAGACTACATTACATTGTTTCCAAAGTAATTTGCTACTATACAATTTTAATTGTAATAGAAAAAGGGGAAGGAATATAACAACAGGTATGAAGAGAGATTTTCCAAATTTTTATTTGTGCACATTCATCAAGTGAAAAAGTTAACTTTTACAGCTTCTTTGGTGCCCAATATTCAGCATACAAAAATGTAAGACTATTCACAAATAAAACACAAGCTCAAACTAAAAAATGTTTGAAAGGTAGTGCACATCGTGACAGCTTTGCTTATGAATACACAGAAATTACTGCAAAAATAAATAGAATGTCTTTTTAAAAGCAGCAATTTCATATCTTGTAAACTTTCGTTTTTACAATACAGCACTCTTCAAAATAAAATCCAAAGGGACTGGAGTTTACACTGCGGCCATGAACAAGTAAAAGAGTCTGTGTTTCCTCAGGTATTGTTGGTCCAGTTTTCCTTTTTGCTTTTAGTTCAGTGTGAAGCAGTCTTTAAAGGTGCTTGGTTAGAGAACCTAACCATTAAGTGGTGAATTATAAAATTTCTTTTCTGCTTTGAAATACGAATGGGTAAATCTGTTCCACAGCACTGGCAACAGCCTTTACGTTGGGCCCTGAGACATTTAAAAAATGGAGAAAAAAGGAAGAAGTAGTCAGGACATTAAAAAAGCAAAAATGTAACAGTATCTCAAAAGCCATTCAGAATATGTTAGCTAGCACAACTTTACACAGTACACACACTTTTTTTCATAGTCAAGAACACTTACTAGGTAGTTAAAGGAAGAAAAAAATATGCAGCTTCTAGAGCCTGTAATACATTTGAGCTGGTTGTTGACTAGATTAGAAATTAGTAACTCTGTATCTGTCACTTTTATCACATAAGAAATTATATATACTGTCTAGCATGCTGGAATAGAAGTATCCCATGAAGGTTAATAAGCATACCATATGCCTTCTGATTTGCTGCTGCCCTCATAATCTGTATACACACAGCAAAAGATGACTACTTCACTTTCTCATTTCATTCATTTTAATCTATGTCTCAAGAAAAATTATTAGACAGTTCAGTGTAACAACAACTTGATGGGTCTCAACTCTGTAGTTTGGCTTAATGAATATCTCTGCCATCAACCTCGGTCCTCTACATTTAATCCAATATCTAGTTATCTCCTCAGTGTGAAGCATCCTCAAGTTATTATCTAAAATGATCTGATGATGCTTTAGAGAAGGAAATGGAGAGATGGTGATGTCTGCAGACAGCACTAAGTAACTATATGCGAACAAGGAGGGTTGCAAATGATTGGACAAAATGACAAATAAAAATAGTCTTGGTAAGAGTTTAGTGATGCGTTCTGAGAAAAGTAGCTAACATTTTCATCCATCTTGATAGCCTGTGAACATATGATTTCATCCGAGGAAAAGTAATTTGGAGGCTCAGTAAAAAATGGCTGCCTAATTTGCAGCAGCATTTAAAAAAAAAAAAGTATAGAAAATGCAGAAAATACAACTAAAATTGTATCAGATGCTAGCACGCCTTCTTCTAGAATACTAGAGTGCCCTCCTCCACTGTCAACTTTTGGTGAACCAACTTAAAAAATGACCCAAGATTGAGAAAGTTTGCAGACACATTAAAGATGAGTAAAGGGAGAGATTTGGGCTCCTACCTGCCCTTTTTGCCATTGAGAATTTTTTCCTAAAAATATTTTGGATCATGTAGGTAGAAAAACTAGGATTAGCTATCCCAGAAGGGAAAAGAGTTAGAAAGAAATTTAATTTATTTAAAATTTTCCAACCCTCAAAAACCACAATGGGTCACACAATGAAAACATTATTTTTAGGCAAAATAAAAATGCAGTAATCCTTCAGATAATTTATGTAATTCACTGCCTCTTGGAGTGTTAAATAACATAGCTGGATTTTTAACAGGCTGCATAGTGTTGAGATTAACAATATTTATATAAATGAAAACAAGGAAAAGAGTAATCAAGTCACGTTTCATGGCATAAATGAATACTGGTTGTGTCCCTCCCTGCTGCCTGGATAACATTGCCAGTTTGGCTGAGTGGATTTGGGGAGGGTTTCTGCTTTCCTGCTAAGCCCTAGCTACTTGCCACTGTCAGAGACAGAACACCAGAATTGATGAATTAATGGTTTGACCAGGAAAGAGAAGAGGACTTCAGAAGTTTCTTCTTAAGGTAGTGATCTTTAAAGAGACCATTACATTCAAGAAACCCATAAATTGTGTGTTCCAATTATGCATAAATTTCAGGAAACATCATTTTAGGGCTATTTTGTACATTTACTAACATAAGAAAACAGACTAGGAAGAGGGTCTTTCTCATATTTTTAAATCTTGTGACGATTATGCAAGGGCTATTACTCCACAAACCACTTTCCAGGCAGGCACAACTGAGTGCCCTGCACCTCCCCACCATTTCTAGTACCATAGAAATAGGAAGTTCTAGAGACAGCAATGCTCAGTAACATCGAGCAGGCTGTGGAAAGCAGAGAGAACGTGTCTTGCTGGGAGAGTAGTGACCCCCACAAGGCTGAAGACCTGGAAGGAAACTCCACAGTAAGAGAAAGAGGACTGTGGAGGTTAAGACAGGGAAAGAAGAGAAAGAGAAGTTGAGGAAATCCAACACTCCTTTCAACGGAAGAAAAGCTGGAGTTCATGACACTTCCACCAGCTTCCTCAGTTCTTTTTTTCTTGCTTCATTGAGCTGGTAACTCTCCCCATCCGCCTCATTTAAAAAAAAAAAAAAAAAGTATTTATCTTGAATTTTAATAGAGGTTCCTAGTTATAAAATATAAACAGTTAAATCATACTTCAATAAGTTGGCTGCATTCCTGGGGAACATTTAAGTTTCTCATTTACTTGAAATATAATTTGTCTTCTGTTTTGCTGTCACTAGTTCAGACTAGTGTGCTGGAACATTTATGTTTTTGGTAGGTTTCCATTTTGTACCTTTTTGGGTTTAGTTATCATGACTGCACTTAAAAGAACTGTATTCTGTAATAGGCCAGGTGTGCCTAAAAATGATTTTAGATACCAATATGCTATCTATCATTTTCAGCCAACAGAAATTTAACATTTATTTTAAATTCCATATCATATGTCTTGGAGTTTTATTTTAATTTCCCACAGTTTTTGCATTTGTTTTCTTAATGTTTTTCCCCATTTTAGCAGCTATTGTATGCATTCTCAGTTGATGTTTGCGCATATCTGTGAAACACAGTAAAGACCTTTTTGAGCATATGGGGCAGAGGATGCCAAGTAAGAACAGAGGAGAAGGGAATAGGGGGGATAAAGCCTCCAAGAAAACCTTTACAAAAATGTTTAGGACCTGTCAACATAAAAGTTCCAATGACTAAAGAAATCCTTTAGATGTTGTATCTAGGAGAGGGTTTCCCCACAACTATTTTTATTGTTTGCTTTATTTTAAGTTTCTAGCCAAGGTTGTGTGTAGTATTTCCATCCAACAGGGGCAGGAGGAAGAATACTCAAGCATTTGGTAGATTTGGAGCCCCTGAAATATAGCAAATTCTACCACCACTGAGTTTTGGTCACAGGGTGATGTTGCCATTTTATATGGGCTGTGCCTCTCTAGTCTCAAGGTGCATGCTTGTGCTAGGGACTGTTGCTTAAACAGCAGTAGTTTATGAGACTGTATGGAGGAAAAAAGAGAAGGAAGGTAAAGTTTTAGGATCTTTAATTAAACAAGCAAATATCTCCCATCTTTGCTATATAAACTCAGTTTCCTCATATGCCCCATCTCCCCAGAAACTGATTACATTCACTTTTATAAAACAAACTTATTTGATCAGCTAGGAGTATTGCATTCTTCCACAGCTATTCAGGCATTTTCACTGACAGCTTTTAGTACAAATGTAATCCCACATGCCTGTCTCTCAGTTACTTTGAAAGTCTAAACTAACTTCAGTGAAAGAAAGTTAAATATTCCCAAGAAGTTAAATATTTATTTTGGCATCATAAAGTACCTGTTACTGTGATGCTTCCTGTTGAAAAAATCTGTAAGGTAGCTCTGAGAGGTTTTATTCTGTAGCACACTGCAGGATGAAGCTCCGGTTCATAACTAGAAAACACAAAGGATTACAAAGGTATTTCTATAACTTGCTAATAAAAAGCTGATAAATTGCAGAAAAAGATTACACTTTAAAGATAATACTACTTTACCTAGCATGAGGTCTATTACTCTTCGTAAATTCTGGCAATCTGATTTCAAAGGGCATGTTGCACACTGCTAAAACATTGACAACCTTAAAATCTGTGAAAATTACCTTTTGGAAAGAGAAAGAGAACAAGAATTAGAAACGTTAAAAGATACCCGATTTGAAAAAGATATCCTCAGACAATAATTTGACTATTTTAACTAATAAAACCCTCTGCTTAGCACAAAGCTGATAAGAGTAAGAACCCAAACAGAACTAGGTAGATTTTTCAATACCTTACTTAGTTTAGTATTATATAGGTAGCCTAAAACCTTTGATAGCAAAAAATAAACAAACACAATTGCCATCGCCTGTAGATTCGATTTTATTTAGAATGAACTTCCACGGTCCACATCACAATGGTAAGCACCTGTAACCAAGTTTAAAATAACTAAACCAAATTATTCATGAAACATCAAAATAAATGGCATGGAGAAAGCTTGGTTTGTATTCCTACTAAAATCCACTGAGGTGTTACATAGTTTGTTCATATTAACCATTTCTCATTATTTTATTTAACAGTTTCTCCCACAGCTAAGAATAAAAACAAACCAAGAGAAAATTGCTTGTTGTCTTTCTCCAGTAGCCAGTACAGAGAAGACATTTTCTTTCTGAAACAAAAAGCTAAACTGCTGACTTCCACCAGCCTTTTATCCACAGTCAGCCAGTGCTACAAGATAATGGTAAAAATGCCTGTGGTGAATTACCAGCAATACTATGGTGGGAGAGTGTCCTGAAACAGTTAACACAGACATAGCCAATGAAGAACCATTTTTGCTCAAACTGGAAAAAAAAAAATCCCAGCCTGATGAGCCTACCAAATTTCAGTTTGAAGAGTTAAATTACAAGCAGATGAAAATGATCTCTTAGAATAGAAATGCTTGTGAAATCTTAATTTATATAGACATCACTATGTGCTCTGCCTATAACGCTCACTCTTGCAATAAAGTTAAACCACATTAATCTGTTTCTGCACATAAATGAACCTGTTTATTTCCTGTAAAGCTATTAGTAAAACTTTACATAAGTATATATTTCACCTGACTTAATTCAACATTCTACTCCATTTTCACTTTTACATGATATCCAATATTTTAGTCACATAACTCAGTTTTTCAGTTTGATTTAATACACTTAGGATAGTAAGAGTTGCTGTAGGCTGGCTGCCGATCTCTAAAATTTGGTGGTCATTTTATACGCTGAACGACCTTGGAAGTAGGGCATACTTGCTTTTGAATCACTATTGTGTCTGTCTACTTGACTGCCAGTAAATTTATGGTTTATTTGAATTAAATGAGAACAACTGGTTTCATGTTGCTTCTACAATTTTGTTACATGCTGTTGTGTTCAAGGACCAAACACCAAAGTGAATGGTTCTCGCAGCCAAAGCCAAGTCATTTCCAGTAGCAGGCTTTGTAACCAACTAGTAGATGTAACTGACCCAAGCTCAGGCAATGAGGAGTTCCACTTTGTAAGTGCTAACTCAGGAGTAAATCCTGGTCCCCATGCACAGCCTGACTAACTAGACCAGAGGTTCTCAACCCCTTGTCTGCTGGCCAAAAGTGGCCCCTGGGGCTTTTTAAAATGGCCAGCGCTCAGCTGTCCGGTTGCTGGCTGGGAGCCCTGCTGCAGTCACCTGCCTCCCCTCTGGTCCCGTCCCAGCCAGGGCGCCAGGGGTTAGCTGCGCTGCGGCGTGGCTGGGGGCATGCTGAGAGGGGAGGGGGACACAAGCTGGCACAGCACGGCTGAGGTGAGTGCTGGAGTGGGTGGCGGGCTGGTGCAGTGTGGGGTGTGCTGGTTGCTGGGGGTTGTGGCCGCGGGCAGCACAGAGTGAGTGTAACTGGGGGGTGGGAGGCAGCAGGCGGGCCGGGGTGGTGGGCTGCCACAGCTGTGGGGTTGGGGAGGCGGAAGCGTGGGCTGTGCTGTTGCTGGGACCCCCCGCTCGCCCACCACCCCCCTGTTCCTCGCCCCCCCGCCGGGGGGGGCGCCCCCCCCCCCCCTTTTTAAAAGAAAAAAAACCTTTAGTTTTTTTCAGTTTTTAAAAAAATCCTCTTGGCTTGAGGGCCACAAATATAATTTTTAAAACCCTGAAAGGCCACTAGTCTAATTAAAAGTTTTATTTAAATTTAATTAATTTTAATTAATTTTAATTTAATTTTAATGCAAATTTAATTAAATAGACTGGTGGCCCTTCAGGGTTCTAAAAATTATATTTGTTGCCCTCAAGCCAAAAAGGTTGGGAACCACTAAATTAGACCATAGCAACCCGCTTTAGTTTAATTTTAAGGAATTCAAACTTGCAGCAGTCAGGAACTGTTCACTGTAATAGCAAACCATATTTCTGCCATTCAACATGTTTTACGGAACAGACACATTTACTCTTTGAAATTTTTACTTTTATTCAGTATAATCCTTTTAGAGATTGAGTGCAGGAAGGACATTATCTGTTTGCAGGTGGTAATTTATCCAACCTCTTGAAACAAATTTCTGCTCATTGGCTAATAAGTAAGCATGATGCTGTTTTACCAAGTGGGATCACCAACAAAAGAAATACAATCTCAAGATAACCTGTATTGCTACACAATGAGAATTCAAGTGAGAAAATGCTAATTGTGAAATGATTTAACACCAATTCTGCTAACCATCAGTTCTGAAAGATCTAAACATGATATCCCTATCAATGTAAGTTCATGCATATACTATTGTTCACCCAGAGAAAATATTTAGAACAGAGGTGTCAAACATGCGGTCCATGATCTGCTCTGCTGTGGCCCACACTGGTTGTACCAGCCCAGGATTTTCCCCACATAAATCTATTAAGAATGAGTTATATTTGATCAAATCACATGAAAGATACATAAAGATTTACCCAACTTCATCAGAGTAACTGGGTTTTTTTTTTCATCCCAACAGTCCAGAGACTACAGACCATGTGTACAAGTAGCTGCTGTGAGATTTATTTTTTCTTATATCGTTTTGTG
Organism: Pelusios castaneus; assembly: GCA_007922175.1. NCBI lineage: Eukaryota > Metazoa > Chordata > Testudines > Pelomedusidae > Pelusios > Pelusios castaneus. The sequence continues at coordinate 913,773 of ML685875.1, read as the reverse complement.
GCCTGCCAGACTGAGCTGCTGACAAAAATGGTCTCCCAATACTAACTGACTTTAATACCCCCGATTTAGAAGATAATTTTCAATAGGATTATTACCTGAAAACCTAGTTTCTGCAGACTACGAGCTAAACGCCTGGCACCAAATTTAGCTTCTTCTTCACTATAATTTAAAGGAAAGAGATAATAAGCAACTAGTTTTACTAACATATATTTCAGTAAAACTAAAATTTTAAGGTGTATATACAAACACACATGCATATACTTGGAAATGTAATCAGACAAAACACTGTATTAAAAGAATATTAAGATGCAAAAGCAAGTTAAGAAGTGCCAGCATTAAAGTTGTCTCTGCATATGAAATCAGCCCTCTTTTAATATATATATATATATATGCATGCATGCATTGTGAAGCAGGTAGGTGGGTGACTTGTGTCCCAGGTGCTCTTCCCCTCCGGCTCTCACTTCCACTGGCAGGCAGCAGTGATGGGAGTGGGATCTGGGCAGCAGCAGCAGCATGGAGGAAGCAGCCAGAGCCAATAAGTGGGGCAGTCAGCAGTCTAATAGTGACTGTGGCCCAGCTGCAGGGAGGAAGGGTCCATCTAGGGGACTGCAATATGGAACAGGGCTAGGAAAGCAAGAGCAAGAGGGCGGGGGAAGAGGGGGAACTGAGCAGGGTGTGTGGGGTGAGGCCAGAGACAGTAGGGAGATGGAGGGCTGAAGAGAGGGGAGTAGGAGGCTGGAGAGGAGCAAGGGTAATGGCGGGTGCCCAAAAAAGAAAAAAATGCAGCTGATGGATCACCTTAGTAAAATGTTTGTTTAGTCTTCAATTACACCATCAATACTATGATTTATACAGGACCTTTGCTTCATTCAGTGCACAGAACAGACCTGCCCTGGGTACAAACCAGGGTTGTGTATTGAAGGAGTCTGTAGGATCCTTGCTTCATTTCAGTCCCCTTGCCCAGTCAAGCCCAGATTCCACTCTCCCATCCACCAGACTTCAATCTCAGTCACCCCTCTTTTTTCTCCTCTCCTCCCCGCCGGCTCTTTGTCCCAATCTATTCCCCTGCCCATTCCACTCGTCCCCTCTGCACCGGAATCAAGCAGCAACCTGCTCCATGCTGCCTGGTCCCAAGTATGGGGTCATGGAAACACAAAAGAGTTAGGCTTTCAACTCCCAGTTCAGGTGCTAGGACCCAGCTCTGGTACAGGCCACAACAATCCAAAGCTGCAATTGCAGCAAAGGTCCTGCTCAATCCTAGGTTGGAGCATGCCAAGTGCACACCACATCTTCATGGAATGTAGCAAAAACTGAAGAAGGGTCTATTAAGATTTTCCCCCAAGGTTTAGAACTTGGCCAAATTTGGCCAGATTTTCACAGGACAGAAAAGAGTATCTCCCTGACACAAAGTATCCCACTTGTCCTCACTCCAATTTCAAGTCCCTCCTTCAAAGCATAGAATTACTAGAGCTTTTTAAATAAAAGGTTTCCAGACTTTTTTTTACTGTGGATAAAAGAATGCATTTCCCCCTAGTTTCACTGTCAGAAATAATGGCTGAATTGTTTTAATGGAAATAAAAAAAAAAAAAAAAAAAAAAGCCTGAAGCAGACGTCCAGCACAAAAAATTTCTGCCCAAAGGGTTAAATTTTGCCAAAGTTATAAGCAACTCAGAACAGGTGCTTATTATGGAAACTGTCAGGCAACCTTCATAATAGGTGGTTGTGTCATACCTGCCAATATATGTAATAGATTTCACGACAACAAGCAGTATTTTTGAATTTCATGTACAAGAGTCTCATCCAGGAACAATTTTCTCTTTGTCCAACATAAAAGGAAATTTACCTTGTGGCTCCTGTGCAAATAACTTTTCCTGAGGACCAAATTGTGGCCGTAATTCTAGGTTTCCTAAGTTTCATTAATACTTTCTGAAAGAATTGGAAGAAAAATAGGTTTTAGCAGATGTGTGATTTCATAAGGAAAAACCAAGTGTAATACTAATAAAAGACTTCCTTTATTCTATTGTAGTCTTGAGGACTGTGCCTGTGTCTTCAGAAGTTAAATCAATATCAATTCCTAAGACAAGGAATTAACCCGGAATATCTTAGCTAATGAGCAAGTATTAAAGTAACAGGTTGGCTGGTGGCCCAAAATGAACAGAAATTATTGAAATAAAAATCTTTTGTAAGACTGGTAACACTGTGCTAAGATCATCTTCTCCTATCACCATGACCACATCATTGCTCTGTCTCTTTCCACTAAGACTGAACTTGTCTAGGAGACAAACTCCTTGATCTCATCTGCAAAGTTTTATACAACTTTCCTTTGTCTGTATTTCAGATCTCATTTTCTTTTGCTTCCCCAAGTACCCTTCACCTGCTAATTCCCTATTGATTTTTTAATGTTTGTCTCCTCCTCTAATCTGCAGATCTGCCTATTCCTTCACACCATTCCTTATACCTGGAATGGCATTCCTCAATCAGAATACCAACCATCTCACGCTCTTGCTTCAAAAACGCACCTCAAAACTTGTTCTGTGGCTTGCATTCAAAACTGACCACCACCACAGGGCACATTCCTGCTACCACTCGTGCTTGACCATGCCAGAATTAACAAAAACAACACTTTTTAACAAGCTCTTCCCTTCACCTATAGGTGGAAGCTGACTGAATACATTAGATTAAGTTTCTCAAGGCAGTGATTTCTATCTTACTTTATCCCTGCACAGCTGTATAAAAATCTACAATATGATGTTATATAAATAAATAAATAAGAATCTCTCCAAGTTTTTGATATGTCAGAATGAGTGTTTTTCTGGCCAACTCAATTAACTCTGCATGAACAAGAAAATGGACTAGATTACTTACCAGAACTTTCCTCCTGTTTACTTTACTATTAGGAGAGTGAGCACTGCAAATAAACTGTACAGATTTAATCTCACAAAATTTTGTATGGCTTCAAAGCACTGCAATAATTATCTCTTCAATTTAGCATACAAGAAAAGATACAGGGTAAGTCAAGCCTAGCAAGCCTGAACAAGAAAGAAATTGTAAAAAGTCAGAGAGACAAGAATGCAGCCTCCTCAACACAGTTCTACTATATCCAATGTATAGATATTGACAGAGTTCTAATTTGATAAACATGTATAAAATTAGGCTAGTTTGGCATTTGAGATATTTTAAATTTCTTACCCCAACATCACGCTTGTATATCACATTTGCTCCCTCTAATGCAATCTTCCTCAAGTTTAAATGACATCTTGTTCTAAAAACACACACTACGTTTGTGATTAAAATGTCCAATGCAACATCACTCTCTACATCCATTTGGGGTGGTTGAAGACTCAGATTCCCCACCAGCACACCATGAAGATCACATTCTGAGAAAGAAAACAATACAATTAAAAATACTGTCACACAGTAGTCTTAAGACATCCCTTTCATATACCTATGTTCCTTAAATGAGACAATTTTAGAATCTGGAACTGAAGAATAAATTTATGCCATTCTGACTCATTGATGGCCTGTGTTAACCATGAAAGTTTTGCATCCTGTATACCAGAAAACAGGAAACCTATTACTTATTTAAACCTATGCTTCAATACAGTGAAACCAACTTAACAGAAACAATGATGAAAGAACTAATTATATGTAAAAACTGGAAAAAAAATAGAATAAGATATCTTAATTATACTATGCTTTTTATTCAACCAAAATATTTTTAAAAGCTAAATATGAAGCTTGATTAGGATTTCTATGGAACAAAGGAAAAGATTTATAGCACCTATATGTGATAACCTTTCCTCAGTTCCTTCTTCAAGTTAATGTAGAATGGATTTAGCTATAAGGATATATTTTTTTCTCTAGACTGCTTCGATTTACGATGATTATTATATAGATGAAATTTAATTCCAATATAGGAATCAAATATTTCCCAAAGTTTATGCTTTGGAACTATATGCCTTCTCATTGCCTTTGAACCTGTAAGATATCAAACATGCATAAATTAAAAGAATAAACTGACTTTGAAATTATTTATCCTTTCATTAATTTTCCTGTGTACAGTGAAAGCTATGAAAGAACTGGGAGGAAAGGTTCTTTATTAAACTATGGCATTCCATTACACTCTTAACACTGTGTTTCATGTAGGACTGCAATACAAAAAGAAACTTCCACCATTCGATGGTTAAAAGTAGTTCCTGTTTTATGACAGAAACTTCTTCAGAATTTTTCTCCCACACATTAGAGAGAGAAGTTTACTGAGGTAACATCTTTTATTGGACCAACTTCTGTCACACTCAAGGATTGTTCACTTTCCTGTTTATGAAAATCAATCCAATACAACTAAAGCAAATTAATTCTGAGCTCAAGTGTCCTAATAGTAATAAACTGAAATTTCATGACTCACTGCAGATTTGCTATTTTAAAACCAATTATTTCAACACAACATTACCACTAACATTAAATGCAAATAGAACTATGCAATGATGGCGTCAATGGTTTTGTAGCTTTCACCGGCATACACCTATCCTCCCTAAAACTGGATATGAAAATCAGCCCCTTTGGTTTTGTGGGGTGTTTTAGTTTTGTTTTTTGAAGCAGGGAAGAGGCAGGAGAAGAGAAGAGGGACACGTTAAGGGTATTATCTACACTACAGTTGGTACCATGCCTTCCAGCCTCAGTAGACTAATACGTGCTAACTCCACTCAAGCTAGCCTGTTAACAACAGTAGGTGGCCTCCACACCAAGGGTTAATTGCCTGAGGTCAAGCCTGCCTAACTTCCTGGTCCTAGCTCAAGTGGCTAGTCCCTGCTGCAACAACTTCTCCACTGCTGCATGCGACCCACCCGGACTCAGCCCCAGGGAGTCAGGAGCGTCCCAGGTCACACTGGCCAGCGCCACAAAGACTGCACTGTTTTCAGTGTTCCAGCTTGAGTAGAGCTAGCACATATCTGTCTACGTGAGCAAGGAAGCATGTTCTCAGCCGCAATGTAATCATGCACTAAGGCAGGGGCGTCATACATGCAACCCACGGGCCAGATGTGGCCTGCAAACCTTTTCCATCTGGTGTGTGAATGTGCTCCATGGGACCACACTCTCTCCCAGACAGAGACAGAGAGAGAGAGAGTTGTCTCACATACCTAATGCTCTGTGATGCCACAAGAGTGTCAGGTCTCATGGAGCGGTGGGTACGTGACACTGTGCTCCGGGAGACCACACTCTCTCCCTAACAGAGGCTATGTCTACACTGGCAAGTTAGTTCGAACTAAGAAAGCTTAATTTGAACTAACTAAAGCCATGGCTACACTAGGCTTTCATTAGTTCGAATTAAGGACTTCCTTAATTCGAACATGCTATTTGAACTAAGGGTTAATTCGAACTAGTTAGTTCAAATTAACCAATGTGGCCATGTTAGTTCGAACTAATTGCTTAGTTCGAACTAACCGGCCCATTGAACTCAATGCAATTTGCTAATTCGAACTAAGCAAGTGCCATTCATGGCACTTGCTTAGTTCGAACTAAATTTTCCTAGTTCAAATTAAGTTAATTCAAACTAACTAAAATTAGTTTGAATTAGTTAGTTCGAATTAACTAATTTGAACTAACTTTAGTAAGTGTAGACATAGCCAGAGAGAGTATGATTTTGTGGAACACAGTGCTCCGCAATGCCGTGAGAGTGCCTTATGTGGTGTGTATGGCCCACCTGAAGTACATATCAGTCAAATCTGGCCCGCCATAGCAAATGAATTTGACACCCCTGGGGGTTTTGTGAAGTAAAAAAAGATTTCTCACTGAAGTTCTGCAATAGATTTTTGTAACTTTTACCAGCATACAGAAGTGAAAATCTTAATGTTGCTTGTTTGGAGAATCCTTGAAAAATTACTGGCTGGCAAATGGGCCAGAATTTGGGAAGATTCAAAAACTAAAGCCGATTACAACTCAAGAAATGGAGATCAGGAGGTTAATATTTTGTCAATTATTTTAAGTAAAATCACAGACAGATCTCTGGCAATAAATAAGAATTCACGGAAGCACAAGCCCTGCCACTTGGGAGACGGGTGTAGATTAGCCCAGAGCTGACAAACCCGGAAGCCCAAAGGTCACAAAAACCCATAGAATCTGTGGCCTCTGTGACAGCCTCATAGCCTTAGCCAAACCCAACATAGCACTCTGCCACAACTTCTGAGCAACAGTCTTCTCACACACCTTGAATGGAGGACTACAGCTGGATAACAAAAGAGAAGCAGCAACCACCACATACCAGTGACACATGAAAATGCAGTTGTATTTTACATATGGAACTGGCTGCTGTATGATCATTGTCTATTTCACTCAGCAGCTGGCTCCACATCTGAAGCATTATCACATAGCTCTTGGCTTGCCAGACAAAGGAAAAAGAAGGCAGATGTGGAGAGAATAAAAGAACAAAAAGGACCAAAAAAAAGTGAGAAATAGGAAGAAAGAACAGACAAAGCCAACAGAAGATGATATAGAGTGTGGAGGGAAAAGAAAACTAGTAACACTAATACATCAGTATTTCTCTACTGAGAATTATCCAAAGTGCTTTTTTTGTTTTTTTGTTTTTAAAAAGGTGCCGGTACTCAGCTCGATCTGGCCCCAACCCCGGCTGGGAACCCGGATCCAGCGCAAGCCAAGGACTTGGGGCCACAGCAGTAGCAGGAGCCAGGGCCAAATCGCTGTGAAAAAAAGGTGCTGGTACTCCATACCGGTGCGTACCAACACAAAAAAAGCACTGATTATACATATGACCAAACTTACTAGTGACCTAGCTTATCTGCGTTGAAGGCCTATTATAGTATAATGCTTCCAACCCCTGATATATAATGTAACTGCTTCCTTGAGGGATGCCTCCAACTCTTTGCCACAAAACACCAATCTTTTAGAGGTATATGCCGGCTATACAATGGAAGTGGTTACAGCATAGAGAGTTTACAAAACAAACAGAAAAACCACAAGTTCAATGTAAAAATAGTAAATTAACAGTAAGAAAACTAAAATACTGTGGGGGCCAGTCAATCAGAATTATTTCATCCACAAGACTATCATAAAATACAATTTAAATGTGCAGATTTTGGCACATTTTTATTTGAAGTTTTATATTGTAAAGGGCACCTATTTTCATCAGTTATGTTCTGAAAGTTCAGATGATGCAAAGTGGATCTCAACTGGAAATTTGAAAATAAATTTTAAGTTTAACTTCACAATTTTTGTTTATAGCTTGTGACAGCTCTTTGCTAAGAAGTGGCATTTGTTATACAAGCAATATTTGATCCCTATATAAAAGACTGAAAACCACTTTCCACTTCACTGGTTGAAAAAACAAAGAAAATTGAACATTTAGTATTTCAACATTGAATGTTTACATAGTAAACTATTTCACATGCTTAACACTGAATTAAGTTCCCTCATCAAGAACAGCAGTGTTTCTCAACCTTTAGTGAACCAGGGAACACCTAAAGGTATTAATTACTTTACGTGGAACACTGGATGAAAACGTTCTCCAAAAAGCTGGTAACAGTGGTGAGAGATTTAAAATGCCCCAGTCACAGCAAAGCTTCCTCGTGTGCATCAACACCTGCTGCTGCATGCCTAGAAGCTTTGCTGTGGCTGGGGCATTAAATTGCTCCTTCCCACTCCCCACTCAGCCCCCCGATGCAGAGGGGTCAGGGTGGGTCATGGAACACCTGCACTATGTCTGAGGAGCACCAGTGTTCCACGGAACACTGATTGAGAAATGGTGAACAACAGTACATTGAACCACCTATTCAATAAAAAACACTATTACTTTAGTGGTCTTTGAGAATCTGAACCCACAAGACTCAAGAATTTCATAGCTGGAGTTCTTGTTCACCCTTTGGTACATATACATAATGATAAGGTCTTTTATTACATAATCTAATGATACTAAATAAAAGAAAAGGGCATAACAAGTGGAAATATTTTGTCTTTGTCTCATTAAGAGTCCAAGAAGTTGGATGAAGGAGGAAATCTAAAACAAAATCTTCAGCCGTTCATTATGCTGAGAACAATAAAAAGATTCTGGGAAAATGAAGTGTGATGGGCCACCATCCCTCAGAATAGAAATATAGATTCAGTTTCATGGTTATTCTTTCCAAAGGGTAGCTGTGTTAGTTTAGTTCAACAAAACAAACAAGGAGTCCTGTGGCACTTTTAAAGACTAACAAATGTATTTATCCCATGAGCTTTCGTGGCAGATTCCTGGGCCGAGTGAAGGTAATGATTCGCTGCTAGTATCTATTCCAAACTCTGCCTTTGACTTGCTATATGACCTGTGAAAAATCATTTAATCACTATACCACAGCTTTTTTTTTTTTGTCTTTAAAATGAGGATAATAGTGCTTATGTATCTTTGAAAGCACTTTTTGAGATGTCTCAACAAATTGAACTATAGGGCTCACTATTATTATTCCAGATGTAGCACCTGTACTTGTAAAGTAATGGGACAAGAATGGGAACAAAGTTTCCAGTTCTTTCTAATTGTGCATTTATTATTATAACAAGATGTCAAATTCCTAAGGCTATATACACACGACAAACTTGTCCTGCAATAAGCTATTGCAGGACAAGGAAAGCGCTATAAATATAGCGCTTTTGTGTGTACACACATGCTTCTTGTATCGCAAAGGAGCATTCACCTGTATGAACGCTCCTTTGCAATACAAGGAGCAGTGCATGGTGGGCACCTGTCCCACCAGGCACTGCCCACAGCCAGCCTTTTGGCTGGCAGTGGGCTGCCCCAGTGGTACACTGGGCTAGGGGGCTGGCTGCAGCCCCCGCTGCCTCCTGGAGCCCCGGGGCTGAGCTAAGGGGCTGGCCTGAACCGGCTGCCCTCGTCAGTTTGGGCCAGCCCCCTAGTCCAGATGCAGGGGTTAGGGTGGCGGCTGGGGCCGCAGCCCCTTCTGCCACCCGAATCCCTGCAATTGGACTAGGGGGCTGGCCAGAACCGGTGAGGGCAGCCGGTTTGGGTCAGCCCCGGGGGCTTGCGTGGCTCCAAGTCAATTTCACTGCTCAGCTAGAGCAGTGAAATTGACATATCTGACAGCTCCAATGTCCCAGAGTGGCCTGGATTGGCACTCTGGGACATTTCTGGAGGCAGTCTAATGCACAAAATCTGTGCACACAAGCACTACCGTGGAACAGCTGTTCCACGGTAAGTCTAACCACTGTGGACTTGAGTGGTTTAACTGTTGTGGGGCAAGAGGGTGTTGCCGCGCAACAGGGAAGACACTCGTGTGTACGCTCCAAGCTTTACTGCATGGTAAGGAGCCTTATTGTGCAATAAAGTGATTGTGTGTACATGGCCTAAACCTGCCCTATTAGACTCCACTACATTTTGATTAGCTTGGTCATGAACTTTCTCACCTAAAAATATTTAAAAGATACTGTCAACTTAAAACAGTATTGCAACACTGTACCAATGTTTGAGAATCACTGGCTACTATAAAAAAAAACGAGAGTCCTGTGGCACTTTA
>ML685875.1:878237-903861 GCA_007922175.1 Pelusios castaneus | reverse complement strand
CATCAGACAAAGTGGGTTATAGCCCACGAAAGCTTATGCCGAAGAAAATCTGTTAGTCTATAAAGTGCCACAGGACTCTCGTTTTTGCTGTACACAGACTAACATGGCTACCCCTCTGGAAACTGGCTACTATGCTTTTTATTATCCTAACTTAGAAAAATGCCAAAGGTAAACAGCCTAGCTGGGAGGGGAGCCACTTAGATATTATGTTTTTCACTTTCAATAATCTATTCTAAGATACAAGTAGCACATGCTGAGAAACGCAACATACCATTTTAACTGATAAAGCTACTACCTTCAGATAGCTAAAAACGATTAATAAAAATTCAAACTAATTTGTAATACATTGACACCTGTCATTGGTTTATTCAGGACAAGCCTCTGGTTCCTAATGTTATAAGACAGTACTGTGAGGAAGTTAGTTGATGTAAGGGAGTAACTTACTCATAGTTTATGGAATTACCAGAATCTTTTGGGGGGGGGGGGGGGGGGAAATGACACTCATTGTTTCTTAATTACTTTTATGGACATACTAGTCTTGCTCTGCAAACCACTTTAGCCTCCAGACCACAACTGAATCTCTGTGGAAGACACCTGAGTAGTTGCATAGGGTTTGCCCATGCAGCTCTGACTGCAGAACTAAGGCCTTTGTAGTCTGTTAGCAAATAATGATAGTCATTCTATTAAACCAACATCCATATGATGAAATGATTAAAATGACAACACTTTGAATTCAGCAGAAAATATTCATGACTTAAGACTGAGTAAACCTTGGTAGATGCAGATGATGGCTTCACCTTCACAGTAATTTATTTTATTTAAGGGAAAGGTTAGCTTGTCACCAGAAGAAAAAAATTAATAAACCTCTAGTTCTGTGACAGAAAGCTGGGAAGCTATTCCAGGCAGAGAGCTTCCCAACCAACTGCTAAGCTATGCAGCTGTCAACGCCTAGGAAACAACCAATGCCGCAAAGCTCACTGAAGTTCCAATAGTTTTGTAATGTCTCTATAGTACCTATGAGTCCAATTTCTTGACACACTAAAAACAAATTTTAAAAAGAGGATGAAACCTGTCTTCCCTTCACCTGTTGGGTCTGGTATGTGTTTTTGTGTATGTGTATGTAACATGTGTATTACATTCACTCACAAGCATCATGGTACTTCTTAATTTCCTAATAAGATGATGGTCGATCAACCAGGGAGGAACCATTTTTTACATTACGATACCAGATAAGTATTTTGAACCACAATATCATAACCGTTATCTGATATGGCAAAAGTCAAGCTCAGAAGAGGATAATTTTTTCTCTGGTCAGAGTTGGCCATCATAATGCCTAAAGTAATATTCTGTTTGAGCTGTATTTCATTCCCTTCTTCTTTTGTCTAGTGTGTATTGATTTTTGGTCTTTCTAGATTGTAAGCTTTAAAGGCAGAGTTTGTCTATTTACACAGTACCTACCACACTAGGGTGTTGGTCCCTACTAGAGCCTTTGAGTGCCACTGCATATAAATATCATTGCTTGTATCCATTACCAAGACAGTATTTCCTCTTTTGAACTGGTGGGTCTCTACAGGTTTAGAGTTTAGGAAATTCAATGCATCTGACATCAGTTGTCCCTGGGGTTAATTTTTTCTTTACAGAGCAGCAGAAAATTGTTAACATGCCTCATTCCTTTTTTTTTTTTTTTTAAAAAGAGAGACAGTCAGGAACCTTGGGCCCAAAATATAAGTGATGGAGGGAAGAGAGACTTTATAAAGCCTAATAGTTATAGAAATATTTTCATGAAATGTTAAAAAAAGGCACTTAGCCTTTTTTAAAAGTTGTGTTAAACATTTCTTTGCAGAAGTTACTGCAATGTCTAGATTGCATTATAGTACTACATGAGACCTAAAAATGACTAGATCTTGTTTTGGGACAAACCAAATGAAGTACAAAACATAAACATACAACATAAATGGGAAAAGTAAGTAACGTTTTCAGCATTTATTTGTTTTTTAAACCACACCAACTTTTTCATGGAAATGTACAAATATTAAATTTCCCCCTAACTTCTGTTAAACCACAAAGCATGGATTTCAGGCCTAAATTATGCGGCCATTTCCATTCACCATGCTGATCACCTGGGCCAGATCTCCTAGCTCGTGCAAAATACCACCAGCGAGCATCAATCTAACCAACACCCCTTATTTTAGTAATTTACACGAACGTCCTGCTGTGGCTGGGGAGATCTGGGATTTGCCATTTTGAGGAGCCGTCTCCTGGTTGCCAGGAAACAGTGTTTCCCAGGGAGGATGCTCCGGTCTCTCCTCGCTTTTTACTCTCCCCCTCCCCCAGGAAAAGGGCACTGGGGGAGGGGCAGGGCCAAGGGTGAACAGTTTTCCGTGCACGCACGGTTATTTTGGCAGGCGGGACGGGCGAGGGTCGCAGCCGTTGCTCGGCCCGGATCTCTGCCCCGCACCCAAAGCACAGGAAGGGGGAGGCGAGAGTGCAGCAGACGTGGGTCGGGGAGAGCCGCAGCGCTGAGGAGCCCGAGCCCGCCGTGCCGAAGGGCCTGTGTGGGGGAGGGGAGCGACGGAGAGGCAGCGGGGGACCAGCGCTCGCCCTCGGGGGGCCGGTCTCAGCCCACAGGAAAAGGGCCTCGGAGCGGCGGGAACTGGAGCCCCCTCCCCCCGGCACCTGGCCTGCCCCCTGCCTCCCGCTGCCCCCGCCCCCAGCGCCGGACCCTCCCCACGCAGCAGCACCGCGGGCGGCGGCGGCCGCAGCAGCAGCAGTTACCGCGTGGGCCGGCGGTTGAGTGTCCCCGGCTCCGCGGCGCGCGGCCCGGTTGCTACGCGCCCCGTCGCTCCCACTCTTTGTTGTTCCGGGTCCCGGGCCTCGTCCCCGCGACAATAAACATCGCAAAACGCGGCGGCCATAGAGAGGGGGGGAGATCGCTGGGCTGGAACGGCCGCCGGAAGTGCCTCGGGGGCCGCGCTGCGCGCACGCTTCCGGTGCGCTTCTCCCGCTGCTAGGCTGGAGCGGAGGCTCGCGAGTTCCGGAGCTGCCTGGGGGGCGCGCGAGAGCGGGCGCGCGGCTGAAGACAAAGGCGGAGCAAGAGGCTGGTACTGGCAGGAAATAAGGGGGAGGAGTCGAGGCGCGCTCGATCGCTGCTACCCGCGTGCGCCGCTGCCCCTGCTTGCTGCAGCTGAAGACGTCATGCCGCGTGCGAGGGGCCAGCCTCTGGGCGGTCGCTGCTCTGCAGCCCGCGAGAGGAAAGCCTGCACAATACAGAGCAAGTCACTTTAACGGGGTAGCTCTTTGCTCCACCCCAACAAGGTTGTACTGGGGCGGGCAAATCCTGTGCTAGGATGCCGGCGGCCTCTGCATTGTTATTGATAGCCCGTCTGCCCTTGTTGCCTGCTGCCTTTGGTACTTCCAGGGTGGGTTTTGTGCTGCCCTTTTAACTTCACCTTTGTCGCCATAGTGGACCCAGACTCCCAGGATATTAGAGAGATGCAGTGGGTGAGGTCATCTTTTACTGGCCCTGTTTTGTAAAATCTTTTATTTATGGATTATGAAATAAATATGCTCGGAGCGCTTTACTATAGTGTTAAACAGGTCTAGAACCAGAGCAATAGGTTTCTTTACAGGTACCACAACTCCCCTCCATCTATTACTATGGCAACCCTAATCACACGTCCCTCTGTTACTATGGCAACCCAAATCACACTAATGTAACCCAAAACATCACGGGACCAACTTCTGTTGGTGACAGAGACAGAGACTTTTGAGCCACTCAGAGCTCTTCTTCCTGTCACATTCAGAAATGTATGCAAGTTCTCTATTTTCCTTCCATTATGTAAGTTCTCCATCTTAAAGCGTCTGATGAAGTGGGAGTTTCCTCCCATGAAAGCTCATGCGATAAATAAATTTGTTAGTCTTTAAAAGTGCCACAAGATTCCTTGTTTGTTATTCAGAAGTGTGTCTCACCACCAGAAGTTGGTCCAATGAAAGATATTATCTGGCCCATTTTGACTCTCTAGCTTGCAAATATGGTCAGGTTTGAATGAACCAGAGCAACAGCAGACAGAAACTAGAGAAAAGCCTGTTTTTTGTTTTAAAATTTGTTTTTTTTTATAATTTGACTGGTCCAGAAAAGCATCTGGAAAGTGGAACTCCTAAGAGGTCTACCTGTGACTTCAGCTAGAAGCAAATGTTACTGCTTGCAGCCTGACAAAGGGTTCATTCCTGTGAAATAAATGCTTCACTGGCTTTGCAAGTAACGAGCGTGACTGCACTATATTCAGTATCTGATCTCCCAAAACATAGAGATTTAGTGACATACACTGCTCTTGTGAAATGTAAATGAAGAACATGTACTGGCAGAAAAACTAGATTAATAGGAGCAGTCTAGTAACATCTGTTGGGAGAGGGGCTACTTGTGATTATGGTGTAGAGCAGGGGATGGGGGTAGAGCCAGGAGCGTGCAGCTCCTGCGGCCCCAGACTATGCTGGGGGGTGGGGCCAGCAAAGGAAAAGAGACACCATGCACAAAAAAAGCAGTACAGCAGGGCCAGGAGCACTGCATGCCACTTAGAATGGGTGCATGTGCCACCTTTGGAATGCGTGTTAGGGGTTTCCAACCCCTCCTGTAGTGGTTTAGAAAACTTGAAAGTTAAGACTCCTGGATTTTGTTCCCCGTTCTGAATTGACTTGAAATGTAGCCCTGGAGAAAATCACTTAGTCACTCTGTGCCTTAACTTATCTTTTCATAATATAGATATAATGGCTATATCTACACTTGGTAATTTAAGTCGACTTAGCATGTCCACACTTAAATTTAAAGTCAACTTAGGGGGGAACTTACAAAGTCGACCTAGAGCATCCACACTGGATGCCTAGGTCGACTTCTAGGGGCTAGGGGGACCTTGGGTAGGTCCATGGTGGCAGGGGGGGCACCCCTTGCCAAGTGCCAGGGGGTTCAGCCTTTGCCCCATTGTTCCTGGGTACAATGGAGCAAAGGGGGACAGGGATCCTGGCAGGGCATAGGGGCAGGATGGGCAGGGCTCTGCCCTGCCCTTTGGGGGGCATGCCAGGCTCTCCCTGTGCCACCCCGCCTCCCACTCCCCCCCAGCAGGGAGGGCAGTGGTGGAGTCCTGGAGAGCCCTAAGTTGACTTAGAGTTGACTTAGGGCTACTCCAGGTCCACAGTGGCTTAAGTCGACTTTAGAAAGTCGACTTAAGCCAAAAGTCGACTTAAAAGGAGGTTTAATAAAGTCAACTTAATTTTCCTTAAGTTAACTTAAGCAAGCTGCTTAAGTTGACTTAAGGAAAGTGTAGTGTAGATGCAGAGTAAATTAAGTCGACTTAAGCAAGCTTAAGTCGACTTAATTTACAAGTGTAGATGCACCCAACTCATAGTAGAGGTCTGAACCTTAATTTTGTAAAGCATAGGGTACTATACAGCACAGTGTATTGCTCTTACTGTTTTCTGAAACTTAGTTCTATAAATCTGTACTTCTGTGCAAGAAATTACAGAGGAATAGGACCAATTGAGTAAGTATTGGACAATGAAACTGATTTAAAATTGTTATTAAAGAAGCTCTGACACTCAAAGTTGGGATAACTTTTTCTATGTCCAATTTAATTTTCACCCCAAAATGGGCACTGAACAGAAGTAATTTTCTCAGATTTCCCCACTTCAATCTTTTAGCTAATCTCTGGGACAACATTAAGGATAAAACTGCTTCTTACAGCAATGTTTACTTTTTGCGACACTGGGAACATTACAGCTGCTGCCCAGTTTCCAAAGGGCTAGCTGTTATAGTCTAGTTCAGCAAAACAAATAAGGAGTCTTGTGGCACTTTTAAAGACTAACGATTTTAAATAACACCTTTAAAGACTAACAAATTTAAATTTAAATAACAAATTTGTTAGTCCTTAAAAGTGCCACAGGACTCCTTGTTTGATCTCCTGCCCAGTCTTTGCTTAATGTTTATGTGCAACAGGACTGCCACCTTGTGGTTCATGAAATGGACAGAAACTTACATGAAGTGAGCTAGTATCCCTTACTGAATCAACTGCTACTGATGAGAGTCTTTGAGTACCTTTCCCAGATCTGAAGAACTCCATATAGCTCGATAGCTTGTCTCTTTCACCAGCAGAAGTTCGTCCAATAAAAATAGTACCTCATTCACTTTGCCTCTTTAATATCCTGAAACCAACATTGCCACAACTCCACAAGAAACATAAATGGAAGAAACACAATAAATTGAGAAAACCCTTTGAAAGTAGGGATTCTCAAAGTTTAGGGCAGTAGTTTGTAACCAGTAGTTGAGTGAGACAACAGAGAATTTCTAGCAGTTTTCTGGGGTGTGTTATGTGACTTTCCATTCCTTGTCTGTGGTCTGCTCAGTCAACCTCAGATGTTACAAATAACCCCTCAGCCATTGGACTGATAGGGCCTTCTTTGGAGCTTGGCAGTACCTCTGAGGTGTGATGTATACCATCCCAAAGAATGCTGAAGTTCTTTCCTGGAGAGCTGTTCTTTATTTGTGAGTAATTGTGCAGTCCATATGATAAAAACAGTAAATAAACCGTGGTTTAGCTAAGCTTTTGACTTCAGTCGCCAGCTTTGTGCTTTTTTAGTATATTCTTAAATGCCTGGTGGTACAAACAAATGTTTCTCTAAATGTACTTCTTTTCAGCAAGCTTGCTGTTACTTTTTTTAGGTCCTCACTTTTTCTAGTGTTAATTCCATATAGATGCTTAGTCATAACCCTGATGTTATAAATATATTTTTGTATTATAAATAAATTAATCCCACATTATTTGAGCTTTCAGCTATCTGTTTGTCATTTGTTCCTCATTCATATTGGGCTATATTTTCAAGACAGGGCTTTTTCATTGTACACATAAGCAAGCACAGACAGAAGCATATACCACTACTCTGTTTGCACGTGCAAACAGACAGTTGTGCATACAAATACAGCAATTATGCATATGATAAATTTGCATGCAAATTCAGCAGTTATTTAAGCAAATAGGTGCACACAATTAGAAACAAGGTAAAAAGTTTAGAAGATTAACCAGAGACCTTGAAACACTTCCCTGTGTTCTCCAATAGCCATCTTCTCCTTTTTCCTCTCAGCAAGACCTTGGATTACTTGCACTTCCCTACAGCATTCTAAATTGTCACAACTAATTTTTCCCGTTTCCCTGTAATTCACTACAAGCTGTATGCTCCTTCTCAGCTTATTTTGAAGATCTTTTGTACAGGCTAGCTATTGCTATCTTTTTTGATCCAGTGGATAATGGGATTTGGGAGACCTGAATTCTATTCCTAGCTCTGCCGTTGAACTGCTGTGTGACTTTGAGAAAGTCACTTCACGCTCTGTGCCTCTGTTACCCCTTCCATCTTTTGTGCTGTATATTAGATCGTAAGCTTCTGGGGGAAAGGACAGTATCTTACTATGTGTTTGTACATTGTCTAGCATAACCCAGCCGTTGTCTCAAGTTCAGCCTCTAGGTGCTATGGTAATGGAAATAATGATACCTGAACGTAGTCATTTTTTGTTTTGTAATCAACTCACTTGTTAACTAAGGGCCCCAGACTACTGTGAGAGAACTGGTGTGCACACTGTTTTAACAATAGGTGTCTAGAGATAATAAGCTCCTGCAACACATCTTAAAGTGGAGGCAACAGTGCCAGATTTAGGCACCAGCCAAGTAAGCTGTGGCATAGGTTCTCACATTATGAGGGGCCTCTAAATATGTCAGAGATAACTAAGATGATTTATCATAGTTGAAATTGATAATGCAAATACGGCTTTTTGCAAGATGCGTGTTTTATTTAGTTGTTTTTCGTTTGCATCTTTGCCTATGTATATATGCAAATATAATGGTTTAGCATTTTTTTTCATTACCCTTTCTCCTATAATATATATACTTTTTTCCCTTTAATTTTTATGGTATGGGGCCTCTGAATCTTGACATAGATTAGGGCCTCAGCATGTCTTAATCCAGCCCTGGGAGGCAACAACACTTTACTGGGGAGATCATCAGCAAAGAAAAACTTGTATTGAGGATCTGAGGGAACTGATTGTTGAGGAGATCTCAGAAGGCGGCAGCAGCTAGGGAGAGAAACAAATCCATGAGGAAGAAGCTTCTGAGGGAAGGAACCCCTGTTGGATTTAGTTATTAGGTGAATGATGTAAACACTTTGGCTTACCAACTGCCCTTGCTTTCAGTATACTCATATACTTCAGAGGTAGATATGCTGTTTATGTCTGTATGGCGTAAACAGTACTGAAAGAGCTCCACAATAGCTATTTGTATTCAAGCAAAGTTTGAAAAGGTCATTTAATCAGATTTTATTTTACAGCCTAATGCATACAAAAAATCCAGAGACAAGTGCTACACGCACCAACAGGAAAAAGGAAAAGATAAAGAGATTCTCCTTTAATAACTTCATAGCAGGCAGAATTGTACCATGTTTCCTGCTGATCCATATCTAACTAAACAGCTGATATTGACTAAACCTTACAGATTATATCCTTAGCATACAAAGGTTCTGTTGGTAATGCCAAGGAAATAAAGAGATGAATAATAAAAGTAGAGGAACAACAGATCATTAGCCAGGGCCTAAAATTTAAGAGGTGAGATGCCGAGCATGCAAAATTGTCAGATTTGACTTCTGCCTTCCATTCCAGAAGTGCTGAATACACTCAACTCCCAATACTCTCAATGGCTGTGCTCCCCTGAAAATACAAAAAGGTTTGCTTTCACTAAGGAAATTCTACAAATGTTTCAGTTGCTATCACTAGTTCAGTTCCGTCAGTGTTAGCAATGTTGAAAGCCCTGGTGTAAATGGGTTGCTGTCTGTATTTTTCTATTTCTACTTTCATTTTTACCCCAGAGGCATTAACTAATCTTTCATCTTGGCTCTGGGAGATCATGAAGTATAAAAGAGAGACGAAAAGCACTGCATGTCAGTGTTAGGTGCTATTCTGCAATCTCTTTTATATTGTTTGTATAAAAGACACTGCACATTATCGATATATTTTTTTCAGTGAAGAAAAATATTACCTTGATGGTTAAAATGTCGCAACAGGCACAAACCCAAAAGCCTGGAGTAGCACTATCATTCTGGTCAGTTGTCACACACTGGTTTTTGTCTCATACATGTTTGAAGGGCAAGAGGTATGTGGCTATAACTATCTGGGCTGCTGTCCAGTTGAACAGTCATTTCTCTGTGTGTGCTCCATCCCTGGGAATGCTCATTGTCTCTGCCTCCTCCTCTTTGCTGCTATAGTCCAGAATTTCACAGATGTTCTTCCTGCAGTAGACAAAGGCAGCTGCAGCTCTCAGAACCCTCAGCTATGTTTCCTTCCTCTTTGGTGGTCTGACTCCGCCCTTTTGTGATCTAGATGCTGATGGTTCCTCCCCCTCCCTTTTGAAGGACTGAGCAGTAGTGGGAGGAATAGAGAGAGATCGTTCTATGGCTGTTCATTCACCTTTACTCTTCTTGTCTCCTCCCTGAGTAGTTACAGAGAGGCTCCTTCTGTGGCTAACTTGCTACCTCTCCCCGTTCCTGGCCCCTGTGATATGGAGCAATGTTATTCCAATAAAAGATATTACCTCATTCATATTGTTCTAAATACCCCAAAAAGAACTTTTCCAAAAGATATGCCCTAGGAATTATTTTGGGGAAGTTCTATCATCTATGTTATATAGAAAGTCAGCTTAGATGATCACAATAGTTCCTTCTGAACTTGGAATCTATAACTGTAATAAACAGACAACAGAGTCCTGTGGCATGCGATAAATAAATCTGTTAGTCTTTAAAAGTGCCACAGGACTCTGTTGTCTTTCTACAATAGACTAGCACGGCTACCCCTTTGGAATTTGACTATTATAAACAGTTAATCCATATTTATAGCTAGGAAAAGAAGTTGAGTGCAAGGTGATATAGATATGCTCATCTTTTTCACTCTTTTACTTCACATATTTTAAGGAATCAGGAGGGATATTTTTCAGATGTCTTTCTCTCCAGGGACTCTTTGGCTATGTCTACACTGGCAAGTTAGTTCGAATTAAGGAGGCTTAATTCGAACTAACTAAAGCCATGGCTACACTAGGCTTTAGTTAGTTCAAATTAAGGGCTTCCTTAATGCGAACTTATAAGTTCGAATAGGATATTCGAACTAAAGGGTTAATTCGAACTAATTTAAATTAGTTCGAATTAGTTAGTTTGAACTAACTAATTCAAACTAATTTTAGCAAGTGTAGACATAGCCTTTGTGTTCTTCACTTGTTGCCTGTGTCTATTTGAACATTCAAGCACGCACATGTTAATGCTTATTTAGTAACTTTAGAAATTCAAGTTTCAAACAAGTCACAAGAATGCCTAATTTCAAGAATGTTCTGACAGTAAGGACTTGTCCACACAGAGTTTTTGGACTGTTTTTGCTATATCAATTTGAAACCTATATAGTTAAAGTGGTACACCCTTTGTGTGGTTATAATTATGCAAATATAACTCATTATAAATTCATGGGCACCTTCATACTGGTGTAACTGTATCCACAAAGGTGTTGCACTGATTAAACACACTTCTTACTGACATAATTAAATCAGCACAAAACTGTGTGTAGACTATGCCTAAGTTTTTTCATCTGTGAGAGAGGATACTGTAAAACCAACATACTATGTCAGGGCATGGCAAAATAGTGTATTTGGTTGAAGTATGAACATTTGTGACCCCGTATTTGTGACTGCCTGCCTAAGAAAATGTGCTTGCATGTCTCTTCACCGAAGTCATAGCTGTCATATTCTTCATCATAAAAAAACCAAGATTCCGGTGGCACCTTAAGACTAACACATTTCTTTGGGCATAAGCTTTCGTGGGCTGCAACCCAGTTCATCAGATGCATGTGATGAAGTGGGTTGCAGCCCACGAAATCTTATGCCCAGATAAATTTGTTAGTCTTTAAGGTACCATGATACTCTTCTTGTTTTTGCTGAATACAGACTACCCCTCTGAATTCTTCATAAAACATGGGTTTTTAAAAACTGGTCCTTAAATCGTATTGGCAATATTTATTGTTATTAGTGCTGTAAAAGCACAGCCCCTACCCTCAAATCAAAATCTAAGTCAGATAGAGATAGCAAAGTTCACAGAGATGCGATACACAGGTTGAGGGCACAGTCTTGCAAAAGTGCTGTGGATTTTTTAATAACCACCTGGATGATTGAGTCTAGACTGCTGTTCAAAGGCTCCACAAAAGAGGTATGTTTTCATAAAGGATTTGAATGATACAAGGAAGGTCAGATGGGAGAGATGGTGAGGATAAATATTTTCATAGCAAAAAAATAAAATACTTTTCTACTATTTGTGGGGAATGGTGCGTGTATGCAGGGATTGAGATATATAATTTCTGTTAATGTTTATTGATTCAAATTGTCCCACTTTCCTACTGCTATCTATGGTAATGGCTATTGTGCAGCTTCCAGAAGAAGGCAATGTTTCAAAGTCAGGAAGTGGGTTTACACAAAGTAAACACAACTCCATATTCCTTACACATCTGTGGGTTGAACTATATAGCAACCAAGTTCACCTGACTGTGGAAGGAAAAAATGAATTGACTCTGGGTAAGAGTAGGTGTTTTCTTTGTCAACCCCCACTCCTTTTCACTTCCTTGCTCAGCAGTGGGGGACCTCAGGTGTCCCACCAAAGATAACTTAATCCAGGCTCTAATTTAAGTAACAATGTACCACAATAGGCCATCTGCCTTCCTTTCCATCCCACATAGGGAAAGTGATGCAGCCACCATTTGTGGCTTACCTGGCCCTGATGTACAGGCAACAATCTCACTCGTACGTTATAGGGTGGTGGTTTCCATCATACAGAGATGATAGCATAGGCTTGAATGGAGACAAGAGTTTTTCACCCAATCCTCTGTGCTTCCTGTGGGTTGCTGCTGGCAAATACTCTGAACACAAAGTTGTTTAATAAACTATTCATTTCATAAACTATTTGTAAAATAGATTATGAAACAAAAGGGGAAAAAATTCAACAGTGCCTGAGTGATTTAGGATCCTAAATCCCATTTTCCTAAGTGACTTTGGCACTTTGGAGTCCACAATTCAGTGAGAATCAATGGGAATTAGAGTTGTAAGTGCCTGAGTTTTTGAAAAATTTACCTGGAATTTGATAAATACATGTAAGGAAAAACATTTGGTTCCTTTTTTTTTTCAATCTAAGTAAAACCATTGACTTTTTTCTTTCTTGCACAGTTGATCTTGTGACATGCCACTGCCTTTACCCATTATGAGGAGCACCTTATTCCATAAGTAGTCTTGAATGGGACTACTTGCAGAACAAGGTGCTATCCAAAGTGAGTAAAAGTGACATAATCTGTCTCTTTTTATCTACTGAGTGTCAGTAAACTTGGTGTCTTTACATTGTTTTCAATGCACATTTTTAAACAGGATTCCAATTGCATTTCTCATACTTACATTTTAGACTGATTCCTTTTACACTATCCTGTTCCCATACACTTCAAGAAGCTAATATCCCTGGAAATTCTAGCCTCCAATGCACTATTAATATAACCAGACTAAAAAAGGAGCAGAAAAAAAGTTGAGTGAATTTAGTCATTTTTGAGAAGTGGGCAGTGGAGAGATGGACCTTGTTTTTGTAGGAAATCTGGGGTACAACCTGCATTTTTTTTGCACTCGAACCTCCCATTGACTTCAGGGTGAGAAACGAGAACAGCACGTGGCTTCAAGTCTTTTGCAAGCAGTAGTTAATATTGACCCAACTTGTGATTTTGAGAAACAATAACTTTGTTTTTCTGTTTTATTATATAATATAAAAATGTGCAACTCAAGAGACCCTTCATTCTAACATACACCTACTTTATGGTCAAGAGACCTGATTCTTTGGGAAAATTCCATTTGATTCTATGGAAGTAAGAGCATGCCTCTGGTCCTGCAGTTTTTTTTCAGGAAAAGTTCCCATAATCTTTACCTGTGCAAAAAAATGCAAGATTGACCCATTGATATTTACCATGTAATAAGTAAATATTCAGGACCAGATCTTCAGCTGTTTTAAATTGGCATAGCTCCATTGAAGTCAAGGGGATTATTGTTAGTTTGCTGCAGCTGCAGATGTGTGGCTGGGTTTTTGATTTCACTAAGTGCTAAGTAAAAGATGTGAGAAAGTGAAACTAAAGAGCACTACTGTTAAAAAGCATTAGAACAATTACTTCAAATACATATAGAAGTTGGAGGTAGTTGTTTTCTTTAGCTGTATTTATGAGACCAAAATGTGGTTATTGGTTATAGCCAGTTATATGAATTTACTAAATCATAATTTTCTTATAATGTAGATTTGGATCACCTGAAAGACAACTTAATTTGTGAATCTAAATGTAAAATTAAGTCAGAGGTTATTAAAAAAGAAATATAATCAATAATCTACTATACTGATATGCTGGACAAATCATGGGACTGATTTGCAATAAGCTATTATCCTATGCTATGCTATTATCTAATAATAAAGAGTCTGTAACCTCACCACTTGTTCTTATTTGTGTCCGAACTGTTTATGTGATCTAGGGCAGGATTCTGTATCCCTTGCTTCAACCAGGATTTTTGCCTGAATAAAGGATCGCAGATCAGATTTACATAGAGAAATGAAATGGAAGAAGAGACAGCGTGATGGAGTATAGACTGAAGAGAAAAAACGCCAATGACTAGAAAAATAAGACAGGAGACAGGATTTGGAGCTACAAAATCAGAAAGATATCCCTGGCTGGATCCCAGTCTCCCACAATCCTTACTGGAGCAAAGCTTCTATTGGCTTCTAGCTATCTCCTTTATTTCTCTTGGCCGAGATGATCAGATACAGACCTCTGATTGATGGAAAGGGCAGTTTTGGTTCAGGAGTTCCGCATGGAGCCCCAGCCTTGGTGCTTAATGTTTGGCACTGAGACACCCATATCTAGGCTCGAAAGAAGTAGTGTGCTTTCCAAGATGCGGAT
Organism: Pelusios castaneus; assembly: GCA_007922175.1. NCBI lineage: Eukaryota > Metazoa > Chordata > Testudines > Pelomedusidae > Pelusios > Pelusios castaneus. The sequence goes on along the minus strand of ML685875.1, from coordinate 889,835 downwards.
CACGGAGCTTCCCCTGACTTCAGATGGAAATGAGGTCATTAGAGATAGATGAGAACTTAAGAGCTTTGATCTTCAACTTGACTTGCCTTAGTGGTCTCAGCGGCTTCAGTGAATTGCACTGGGTGTGCACAAACTTACTCAGGTGCATAGTGCTTGCAGGATCAGGCCATCAACATGAATTTAGGTACCAACCTAACTTTAAGCCCCAATATTTGAAAGTTCTGGCTCTAAATATGCCTGGTGTTTTCTTCCCAGTGAGATAGCAGATCACCACATAGCTCCAGGTCTTTTCTTCCCCTCTGCCTCCCCCAAAAGCAACCCCCCCCCCCAGTTTCCGTGACACTTTTAACTTGTGTGCAGCGGTTGCTTTGTTTTGATTTCTGTTCTTGTGCATTCCTCCTCTCCTAGTAAGCTCTTACCGGCGGAGATAGAGACCGCGTAAGGCAGCGATCAAAAATTCAAGGTTGTCTGTTTTCCTAAAGCAAGAGAAAATACCCAGGTATCAAACTGGGTCAAATCGAAAAAAAAATTTAAAAGACAAAGGAAGGGGAAATTTAAAGCCCCCCTCCCCCCCCCCCCCCGCTAATAATAACAACAGTATAAATAACCGAAGACATCTTGTAAACAAGTGCGGTCATAACCCTGAAACATTAAACAGCTCGGTGGGATCTGGCGGCGCATCAGCTGCTTGTAGGCTTCACGGGCGCAGGGGAAAGAGCCCGACGCTCTGTTTATCTGAACTTAATCTCCCACAGACAATCTGATCAATAGCGAGGGAGATGTTTAAATTAAAAATTCTAGGTACCACGAACCCGGGCCCTCACCGAATTGCACTCTAGTAATAAGCGACTCTTCCGCCCCTGCCCCCAAATTAAATGGTATGGGAGGAAAACCGCCTCCAGAACTGATCAGATCTTGGATTTTCCTCCCCTGAAGTTACCAAAAAACTAGATTTCCCCCCCCAAAAGTTAGATTTTTTTAAAATGAAAGTCAGGATTTAGCCTGACCTGCGATGTTAATTGGTACTGCACAGTAAAACTGTGCGTGAAAATTATGACAAGTTCCAAAGAGGTAGCTGTGTTAGTCTAGGTCAGCGAAACAAACAGGAGTCCTGGGGCACTTTTAAAGACTAACAAATTTATTTATCTCGTGAGCTTTCGTGGGAGAAAAATCCCACTTCGACCTTCAAAGCGTCTGAGGAAGTGGGATTTTTTTCCCACGAAAGCTCATGCGATAAATAAATGTGTTAGTCTTTAGAAGTGCCCCAGGATTCCTTGTTTGTTTTTCGTGAAAATTATAGCACCATAGCATTCGGAGCAGGAGGCCGCCAGCTTTGTTGCTGGTCCGTTTCAAACTGCGGGAGGCTGCTTTACACATTTTGGAATCCCCACTCTTCAAGGTTATTATTCCAAGCCGGGGTAATTCTTTCTAAATAATAATAATAATAATAATAATAAATAGTTAATAATTAATTGATAGAGGTGCTAACTGGCAATCAATAGTTATTTTTCCTGGTTCCAAACACCGTAATCTCCCCTCCTCTCCCTTCTCCCCCAAACGATATGATCCAAATCTTCGTAATTAGGAAAATAAACACTTCATCATCTGCGGCCAGAGAGTTTTGTTCCCTGATACATCATCCCGCGTAAATGTGGTGGCTTTCAGGAGAGTCGAGAACATGGCCATTGCACAAAACTCTCCAGCTCTTCAAGGAAAAGTACCCGCTCTGTATTTATTTTCAATAGAAAGGAAGATTTATTCACAGAAATATAACAAAACCTGTTTGAAGAAAATAGATCTATATATCTTTAACGTGAATTACTTTATAGAGGTGACTATCAAAGTCAATGAATCTACATATTTCACAAGGTATCGTACAAAAGATACACATTGGTAGGCTTCGTTTGATCTCCCGAGCTATGAGCACTTGAACCAGCAAGGCTTGAATTGCAGGACTCGTTAATAAAGTTAAATATATGGGATCTTTGGGGTGGAGTCTTTGCTAAATGTACATTTGGTCTCCTCGTTAGTATGCGGGTGAATCTCCGCATCTGTATGAAGTGTTCCTTAGGGGGAGCCACCAACTTGCCTCTCCGTCTCCCCCCGCCATACACACGCAGGCTCACACGGAAGATGGTCTCCTAGGCTGGAGGTTGGTCAGGATGCTGTAGGTCCACACAGGCGATTTGTATTCACCACTTCCTTCAGGTCACTCTCTGGTTTGCCCGCCACCATGAAAGGCCAAGTCTGTAGCAGGAAATGACATGAGATGGGAAAGGGTTTAAAAAAAAAAAAAAGGTTATCGCTATGACTGATAATACAAATGCTCAGCGAGACTGAGAGAAAACAGAATGAATGGGCAGAACAGCTCAGTTTAGCTCCAATAAACAGTGGCTGAGCTAGGCAACCAACTGCTGGGTCAATCACGTCTAGCGGATTGTACTTTGCAATGCACACAGAACCGCTCAGCCTCCCAAAGACATTCGTCTCTCTCCCTGGGATTAGTCCTCCGGGTGATGAATCGTGTTATGTCCAGCCCAGAAACCATCCCGTGTCATTTTCTTAGATAAATGATAGAGTTTTCCTGAGCACATAAGTAATACTAAAATATACGAGTAAAAACAGAACAGATCCTAAACTGGGTAATGTCAAGGCACCGTTCTCATGTGCTGCTCCTGTTTTTCAAGGGAAATCCACTCGCTCTCATATCAACAGCCGCACCATTTAATACTGTACCGATTACTGTAATTCTACTAGTAGAAAGCCAAATCCTGCTCTTCTTATTCAGGTAAAAGTCCCGCTGGTGTTATCGTGAGGTTTAGCTGAGTAAAGAGCGCAGGATTAGAGCCATAATTTAAATGATATTATTTCCCTCCCCCCGTTTTATTGCTGCACTAGGAGTAGCCTCCTCTGATAGCCTTAGCAATAAAAGCTGCATCCGAAAACATTTTGCAAAGAGTACAAAACGGTTGCACTCAGACTTCAGTCTGCCCACTTATTAGATTGCTGGGTCTGCCCAAGAGTTAAGATGTTGGGGGGTTTTTTTGGTTTTTGAAAAATAGCTGAAACTCATATCAAACCACTTTGTGGCTAGTCAACTGCCGATTACTTTCCTGCTGAGCCCAAAACATTTGAAAAGAAACTTTAAAAAAACCCAAACCACCCCATCGAATGAAAGTTTTATGAAAGCCATTTACCATGCAACGACAAAACGTGTTAAAATTTAAACGCTAAATGAAAAGTAGGAATGATCTATATTAACCACAGATTTAAAAAAAAATGTCTTCAGTCCTTGCGGTGGTTTTAATTATTACTATGAATAGGGTTGTGAATAGAGCAATAGATCAATAATGAATTACACCCCTCACACACACACGGGAAGGGAGGGGGATGTATATAGAGCTGAGAGAACTCATGTTTGATTTATCTTGATTGTACTTCCAACTCCATAAAATATGGACTGCATCTTTTAAATTCGTTGTTAAATTAGACAACTTTCTCCTAGGAGTCAAAGGATTCGCGCCCCCCGCCCCCACTTTTCAAGTTCTCATTTATAGAAGAAATATCCTGAAAGCAGTAAATCCGAAGTAATGGAAGAGCAGCTCTATGGTGATTTTTAAAAAGCAAGGGTTTTGTGTGTGTGTGCGCGCGCGCGCATGCTAATTTACAGCAATAAACACCAGAAAATGAAGAAATTAAGACAATGAATCATTCGTTTCATACCTTTAGGAAATCAGATCTATTCCTATATAGTGAACAGTTTTATTGAACGAGAAATCCTATTTTGATAAACACTGAGTGTACAATTGAATTCGTTAAATATTTTTTTTAGGGACGTCATCTGTCTCCTAACATAGAGTTTGTAAAAGATGTCACTGAACAGATCTGCACAGCTGCAGCACTTTCTACCTGTCACCCCTCTTCCCCCTTTTAAAAGAACACGGGAAAAGCCAGTCCCATTAAAATGTTAAGACCTTTCATAAGTCAACGAACAGCTTTTGGGGAGAGAGGTAACTTGACTGTTTTATTCTAATAAACGCAATAACCCAACGCCCCAAATATATTAAATCAGCTAATCTGCTACCAGTCCTCTCTTCAGGGCACAACAAACGTTTATTTCCCCTCCCTTCACCCCTAGTAATCAAGTATATTTATACACTATTGAACGCCCCCAGGCTGTAACTTACCAGGTTGACTGGGTGAATATAGCCATTTTCGTACTTGTCATTGGCCAGGATCTGTCTCAGGTGAGCAATGTAGCTGGATGCCAGTCTCAGGGTGTCCAGTTTGGAAAGCTTGGTGTCTGGAGGTACCCAGGGCAAAGTGGTCTTAAGCCTAGAGAAAGCTTTGCTGAGTACCCTCATCCTCGCTCTCTCCCTGGCATTGGCAGCGTTTCTCTGGACTTGCTTCCCCTCTTGGCTCACTCCGTTTAATGGGCTCTTTTTGGTGGGAGCCTTTTTCCTCTTGCCCGAGGCTCCTCTCCCCTTTTGGGGGGACCCGTTCTCGCAATTGGAGCCCTCCTCGTTGCTTTCGTTGGAAGTCCCAAACTCTTTGTTAGAATCCATTTTCAGGCCATCGCACTCCAGCATTTCCACCTCCTGAAGATCTTCCACATCGCTGAGCGAGCCAGTGGACATGGTCTGAGAGATGCAAAGGGACCAGGGGATTCCTCAAAGCTTCTCCCAGGCTTTGAGTGAATAGCTTAGAGGCTGAGAAGACGTTTTCCCCAGTCCGGGGGTGTAATAGCTTTGCCGCTAAGAGACAATCCCCGCCCACCCCCCTTGTGCCCGTGCTTGAGTGAGAGAGAAAGCTGAGGAATTTGGTGAGGACACTAGTAATTTATCTGGGGAATAGAGAGGCGGATCCGGCTGCAGTCCAGGGGAGGGGCCCTGTCCGGCCACTGCCCCTGTTGCTGCTCACCACATTCACAAATCTCTGCTCAAGAGCAGGAGGGGAAAACAGGCACTAAAGAAGAGTTCCAGTGGTTTCAAAACTGTAATTCAAATCTTCACAACTGGAGCAAGGCAGCTCCCACCTCCTCCACTCCTTGGAAGCAGAGTTGCTTTCCCTCCTGTCTTTTCTAGATGACCCAGCTCTGGTCATCCTTGTCCCTGACTCCTGATGAAAGCCCAAATGCATCCTGATCAGGGTGCATAGTAGATCTGCCAGGTAGCTGACTTGGCCATGGATTTTTTTTAATACTTAACTTTTCAACTGTGTCCTGTAACCTCATATAAAATAAATGTGTGGATGGTTGTTTGAGAATGCATCCTACTAATATATATTCTGAAAAAAGAGACACTGAGTCCACTATTAAAGCACAGAAACTGAAGTCAGGAGATCTGAATTCTTTTATAGGCTTCCTGTGTGACTTTTGGCTAAGCACTCTAACCTCTCAGTGCTTGAGTTTACTCATCTGTGAAATAATAATAATAATAATAATAATAATAATGCTTCCCTAATTCTGAAGTGGGCTTTGCAACTTGCTTCATCAATACCTGCAAAGCACTTAGTAGTTCTTTCAACAAAAGGCACTGTATAAATAGAAAGTATTATTGTAATTTAATGTTTATAATATTTACTTTTAATATCAATAGAATAAAAATATGACTGAAAACTGAAATGAAATCAGAAAAAAGTTTACCAATGTTGCAAAGTTTGGATAAAAAGTTGCCTTTAAATAAAACATCTGCTTAAATAAATATATTTCTTTGAAAGATTGCTAGTATTTATTTTGTTCATTTATATTTGCAGACATATACCTAGTCATCTATATTCAATTTAATGCAAGTTTCATTACCAAAAACTCGATGGGAGGTTTATCTCAGAAAATACAGCAAGAGGGACCCATCAGGTAGGAATTTCAAAAGAGCTCAGCTTTTGCCTAATTCTGCTGCCATTGAAGTCAATTGGAGTTTTGTCACTGATTTTAATGAGTGCAGAGTTAGGTCTACACTGAGCATTTTCATAATGCCATCATAGTGTGTAAATATAATTTAGTTGGTTAGTAAGACCCATGTAAAGCTTTTTTATTTTCGTGAAATATCTATAGTAGAGTTTTCCAAAGCATTCATTGCTGGCATAACTCTGCTTCCATTGAAGTCAGTGGTTAAATGCCTCTGGTCCTGGAAGCAAGTGTGGATGGAGCTCCATAGAAAAGTAAATGCAGTCTATTATGTTTCTTTCCCTATCCCTTGTCCCATCCCCACATATAGATCTGGGACCCAAAATAAGTCTCTCTGGAGATGAGTTATGCATAAGTGTGGGAGGAGAGAATAGGACTATAGGAAGCAGATCCACATATGGCAGGTGCCTTCTGCATAGATCCAGAACATACACTCTGGGTCCCCAGGGAAAACAATTACTTAGGAGACTTAATCACAATGTAAAACAGACAAGGAGTCTTGTGGCACTTTTAAAGACTAAAAAAAAATAAAAATTATTGCATGAGCTTTCATGGGAGAAAATCCCACCTCCTCCTCTGAAGTGAGATTTTCTCCCATGAAAGCTCATGCAATAAATAAATGTATTAATCTTTAAAAGTACCACAAGACTCCTTGTTTGTTTTGCTGAACTAGACTGGCACGGCTACCCCTGGGGAATTCATCACAATATGTAACTTAATTGCTCTAGGCCTGACTGAGAGCACATTGAACCAATGGAAAGACTCCCATAGGCTTCCATGACCATTACATCAGATCCCCACTCTTAATAAGACCACATACCAAACATAATATTAGGGGATACTGTGATGCTACATTAGTAAATGTTTGTAAAGTGATATGAGATCTTCAGATGAGAGATTTTGTAGAGGAGTAAAATATTATATTGTAATAAGGAATGAAAGTATCTCTTACCTCTCCATCCATTTAGGTTTTTCTTCAGTTATGTAAGCCTGAAAAAGAAGAGCAGAGCTAAACTTTAAACCAGCTCTTGCTATTTAACTGCAAGATAACACCCTCTACTCGGAATAGGATAAGTACATTAAGATATCATATCTTCAAGCTCTGGGATCTGTTGGGAATTCACTAACCTCCAACGTTATGTTATGTTAACTGTGCCCTGTTTGCATTTTCCCTGTGCTGTAAACTAAACAAATTGTCAGCCTATCAGTCCTAATTAATGAATTAGGATTTCTTTCTTTATAACATCCTTGTTACAGATCCAAAAATTACTAATCACCAGCATGGAGATTTATGAGTTTTCGTATTTTCTGTGCCTGATTGTTGTTTGTGCAGGTGGAGATTTAAAGGACCATATCCATTGCAAAGATTTATGGTTCAAGTGATTGATGTTATTAACCAGCAACAGGATTCTTCCCAGAGCAGGGATGACAGAAATATCAAGTTGAAGTTGCTTGTTTCTTTGAGCACAAGTGGCCACAGAGTGCAATATGCAAAGCACGAGAAAAGGGCAGTAACAGAAGCCCAGAAAATAGTTAGAGGATATCAAGTAGCATGTCTGCATAAGCTTTCAGTTATGTTATCTTTAAATACATCCAAGAGATTTTGTCTTGATTAGATTGGAAAGCAAAAGTAATTTTCAGATTTTATAAAAACGTCTCAAACACATGCTAATGAATGCATTATATATGCATTATAAAATGCATTTTCACTCCCAGACATTATGAAGCCGAACTTAGAGTAGGTGTGCATTTTACTGTGCAGCTTTATTGATTTCAGTGAAGTGTGCAGCTTTACTGACTTCTAACGGAGTTTTGTGTCCTCAGTGCTTTTGAAAATCAAACAGAGATCATCATTTTTTTACAGAGTTGCAGTGTGTATATACGCACACACCTATCTTCTGAAAATCAAACTAATATACATAATATTATCTATATATATAATGTATATGTAAATATATAGACAAATGAAAAAATTATGTTAAAAAGAATATAAAATTAAAAACGAAAGCACTCAAAAATTAGGAAATGCCAGTATTAAGGCTGCCTGTGCAATCTGACTTCCTTGTTTGTATGCATTAAGCACTACAACAATAATAATAAATACTAGTAATAATGATATGATACAGTCTAATTAGATGATCACGTTCTGCTTTTTTCCTGCCTCATTTAGTACACAGGGCAGACATGGGGATTCATCAGCTGCATAGTAAAGGAAGCAGGATCCTTGATTCATTTGTTGCGAATGGGAAGCTGTGTAGTGCATGGGGCAGGGGACTGCAGGGAGAGAAAGGATGATGTCATGATTTTTGTGTGTGTGATTAACTTTTGAATAGTCTTCACAGAGATATAGACAGTGAAAAGTACAAAAAGGTAAATGATTTACAGCTTGTTTATGTTTCCAAATACTGCACTTTTCACAGGATATCCAGCAGAATTAAGCAATTCTACAGTTTCACAATTTATCAAAGCTGCAAGGCCAGACACTACAAAAGCAGACAATACTTCATAGACATAACATGTTGAGGGATAGTGAGGGTGGTGGTGGAGGGCTTAAGACAGATGAATGTTGCCCTGCAGAAATGGATTCTATCTCTGTTTCTGCTGCAGAATTCTCATGTAATACTGGGTAAGTCATGAAACAAAACTTTTCATAAATGTGTTAGTTTTTAAAAGTGTCACAGGACTCCTTGTCTGTTTTGCCAAACTTTTCTTAGGTGCTCACTACTATTTTGTGTTCCTTATTTTCTGTGTGCCCAACTTGAGACCCTGGGGTCTGTTTCACTGAAGTGCTGAGCACTCACAGCTGCAGCTAAAGTCAGTGGGAACTTCATTTAACATATCAAGTGCTAGAGAATGTTAAGTGCTCTGAAGAATCAGGTTTTAGGCATCTCAGATTGGGCACCTCAAATTAGTGCTCACTTTTGACCTTCATCTCTCTGGCCCACATCCCTATAAGTATTTAGGATACTAACTTCAATTGAATTCAAACACCTAAATACTTTCAAGGATCTGGGCCTTTTGGGATAGGTCCCCATCTGTAAAATAAGGCTAATACTAACCCATCTTCTCATCCCAATCCCAGTTGCCTTGTCCAGTCAGTCCAAGTTCCCCCCTTCTAGCCCCTAGTTTGTTCAAACTCTCACATCCTCCAGTCTCTAGTAGTTCCTCCCTGACCCCCATTGATTTCCAGTCCTAGTATCTCCCATTGGACCGCTCATCTAGTCTCCGTCTCTCCCCTTACCTTCCCTAACTCCTTATCTCAGTCTGTTTTCCCAGCCAGTTACAGCTCTGCCCTTGCACCCTGGCTCCCTGTTAGATCTGGGATGCGGGATATGTCTGTGTCTCGTCATTGAGATTCATTGCAGCGTTCAGCAGGTGTGAGCAGAATCCTGATGAGGCCCTGTAGTGACCTGGCCTGGCCAAGGAATGGGAAGGAGTAAGAAAGGGACAGAGGAAACGTGGAAGAAAGAAAAAAAAATGTTAGAGAACTGGAGGAAAGATGGTGTGTGTCTGGGAGCTGGAGGGCAGGAGGGAGGGAGTGGGGCAGGGAGGAGTAGGAGAAAGAATGGACCAGATGGGACAGGGGTCTCTGCAGCCCAGGGCTGAGGCCCTTAGTGGTAGGTTTACTGAGAGCTGCTGGAGACTTGAATGGGGGAATTTTGGGAAATTGTTTCAATCGTCTCTGAGCTGGGCTGACGGAACAGAGGGAGCTTGGGGTACTCCTGGGGGAAAATTCCCAGTACCAGAGGCCCTGCAGTGTTTAGGCACTGCTATGAGGAAGCTCAGAGCTCTGGTGGTCCCAGATCACCACTGCTGAGGGGAAGCCCAACACTGTGGTCTAAAGACTGCAGGAATCTGGGACTATTAAGCCAGGGTGCAGATGCCATGTGGGGGGCGGTCTTTCCAATCTTATCTGGATTAGTAACTATCAGTCATCTCCAGGAGACAAGGCAGAGGCACTCAGACAGTTGGGGACAGACAGATGTGCTCCCAGGCCAGCTGGAGAAGGACAGGGAATGGGATTTCAAGGGTTGGGTGGGGGATGGAGCCAGGACACCTACTTGGTGCGTCTACACTGGCAACTTAGGTCGACTTAAGGACGCTTGAGTCAACCTACACAAAGCCGCGTCCACACTGGGCTTTTATTAAGTTGACTTAAGTGCTTCCTTAAGTCGACTTAATAACAGCTTAAGTCGATTTAATAATGCCACCTCTGAAGGTTGACTTAAGCCTTAAGTCGACTTCTTAAGTTGACTTAAAGCCAGTGTGGATGGGGGGATAGCGGTAAGTTGACCTTATTAAGTTGACTTAAAGCTAGTGTTGATGGCTATGCCTACAGTTAAGTCAACTTAACAAGGTCAACTTAAGTTGACTTACAGTGTAGCCGCTCTGTTAAGTCAACTTAACAAGGTCGACTTTAAGTCGACTTAAAGTCGACCGTGTTAAGTTGACTTAACAGAGCCTGTAGTGTAGACATAGCTGTCCACATTGACTTTAAGTCGACTTAAGTCGACTTAGTAAGGTCGACGTAAGCCTTACAGTCGACCTAAAAGGTGAAGCTATTTAGTCAACTTAAGGAAGCGCTTAAGTTGACTTAATAAAAGCCCAGTGTGGACGCGGTTTTGTGTAGGTTGACTTAAGCATCCTTAAGTCGACCTAAGTTGCAAATGTAAACATACCCCTAGGTTCTAGCCTATCTGTGGGAGGTGAGTCAGGTCTGGTCCATTCTCTTCAGAGCACAGCGAGGGCTGGCTATGGAGGATCCACACTACATCTTTCTTTCTAGCCCATGTTCAACCATTTCCCTGTGTCCAACAACTCTTTGGCAAATGAGTAAGAGAAGTGGAGGGCAAAATGCAAAGATGCAGTTACCTCTGGGTTGGGGGGGCCTGGGGATGTTTATACAGGGAACCCTTGCCTGGCACTGAGACACAGTCCGTCAGGAGTGGGGCACTCTGATTATACAGAGACCCGTCAGCCAGGTCTGTCCTTCCCACCATGCTGCTCAAGACTCCCTCAAATATAGCAGTCAAATTAGGCCTATGCTCTTCCCTTGTGACCCTGTTCCTTGCTCTTCCTCTTCCCCCAAGATCCCCACTTCTTCCCCCACGGCTTCCTCCCCCCTGTCAGCAAAAACAAAAGTCAGCACCTATATATTCAAGACAGAAGCTGGACACAAAGCAAGCATGTGCATTTGTGGCCCTAGTTGTGAAGGCTGAAGTCAAGTGTCTGCGTGACTCATTTCCTGCCTCTGTGACAGGAACACTGGGAATTCTTTTGCCTTGCTGTGTTAAGCTATGCCTTGTAAGGGATCTATTGCTTTACTGATGAACTGTAGAGACATAGCTATAACAGCAGAGAACACATTTTCCTTCTCTTTTTCCTTCAAAGAGACACCTCACTGTTATAGTCACATACAATTAATCCCAATATCATCATCTAAATAAATGTGTCATCATAAACTGCCATTTATGATGTTCATAAGCAAATGAGCAAGTTTACAAATTCCTTTTCACAACCATAAGCCTCGAGCTTTCCAATATTGGTAGAAAGACAACAGAGTCCTGTGGCACTTTTAAAGACTAACAGATTTATTTATCGCATGAGCTTTCGTGGGAGAAGATCCCACTTCGTCAGACGCTTTGAAGATAGGAAAGTTACAGAGTGGGAGGAAATTAAATGCAGGGGACACC